>JAHLJT010000631.1:125263523-125605379 GCA_031308135.1 Acheta domesticus | reverse complement strand
TATTTCTCTTCTGAGTAAAATACTGGCAGAATGCTTACCAAGAATGTACCACTTAAGTCTGTGTGTGAATCTAAGGCTGAAGGATTATCATTGCCCCACCCAGGCCCCTAATGTAGGAAAAGAAATTTTCCAGTACATCCTGATTTAAACGGCAGATTTAGATGTACTCCACTTGATACTTATCTGTCAATGTCTTTGTACAAGTTTATCAGCGATTTATTTGAGACTAAAATCCCTTTTGAAATTGAATCATATTTTATGAGATCCACTCTCAAGTTCTTTATGGCAGCATTTACAGACTGAAAATAGCAATTGAATCTCAAAATCTGTACCAAATGCATTGGTTCCAGGATGTTTTCCAAATTTATTTTTCTGAATTAAATACATCAAACCATTTTTCATCATCTCAATAAACTTGCTGTTTCTTGCCAGTTTAGCCATCCAAATATCCTTTCATTCCACACCCTGAATAGGTTTTGCCACTTGTTTGAAAGAAGTTGAGCAGCTGGTTTTACTTTTTGGCGCTCTGTTCCTCTAACATCTAAATGGTACCTTGAAATTTTAAAAGCAATTTTCAAATCAGATTTTGAACAAGAAATCATTTCTCAAAGCATGATCTGTCAATATGCTTCCATTGACCAAAACCCTTGATCAAGCAAATGATTTCTCACAAGTTTCAGTAGATGTGAATATCTGCAAACACATGTACCTGTTTTTAAGAATCATCTGGATGTGGGAAAGAACTTTTGTCATGGTTTATATTTAATTCTGACCACAATTTCATATTTCCTGATCCCATAATCACTGGTTATAGCAACAACGACAAAACCTATCATATTAAGTTCACTTAACAACTTCATAATTATACATTTGATACAGAAGTATCAAAAGCATAATAGACTGGTTGCTTTCATTTACCTACCAATCCTCTGCACATAACAGTCTGGCAAGTTTTATGTGGCCCAACTTTTTGTTGCAGAACTCTATCAATACATATTTTATTTGATATGTGCATCTCATCAAAAGAGATAACTGTCAATCTCTCCAATTCTGACAACTCCGATCCTTTCTGTTTCATTAGCAACAAAACGTCTTTATAAATGCCTGATTTAAGATGTAGACATCTGGCCCAATCCCTCAAAGTTGAAAGGAAGTAAGGGAAAATTATTGTTTCTTAGGAAATCTGTAGCCTTTGGGAGAAATACAGGGTCTTTAGTTTATCTTGCAATCATGTCTGAGAGCAGTTGCTCTTGGTTTGGTATTTGGCAACCGCGTCTCTTTTACACCTTTCAAGACAGCCGTGCCTGGCACGTCGGGACAGCAGAGGAGGGCAACCGTCAGGTCATAAGCTGCAGCAAGTTTCCTGTTTCTTTGTTGATCCCATTCAAGAGTGTCGGCGGGCAGGTACACGGCTCTCATGCCGAATCTTTTCACGCTGCACAGAGTGGGTTGGGTGGGGTGGGGTGGGCTGAGGTATGAGCGTGAAACAAAACGTCTCTTTAAGCAATTCTGCCCAGTATGCCTGAAGAAACAAAACTGTAATATTAATGTGGAGGGGTGTTATCGATTTATTTACAGCAACGTAACAATAATTATTTAAGTAAAGGCAGCTCAGAGAGAAATCGAAAAATATATCGTGAAATACTACCACCTAGCTCTTCCTTTTTAACAATAATAATGTATTATTACTATGGAATCTGCATATTAAGCAAATAAGAAAACTTTAGTAACAATGAACATATCTAGAAATGTTATGAGAGTAATTACCGCAGAGGCCAAAAGTTAAAAAATCGAGGTGGAGTGTAGCGGAGCCGAGATTTTTAATTTGGACGAGGCAGTAATAACACTGTAACATTTTGTGGTATGTTCAGCATTTTATCGGGTCAATCTCCCGATTTATGCGAAAATTATATTTACTACTGCGATAATAAACAGATGAATTCTGTTGTTGTGGAATGTTACTATGATATTGTGGGGTATTGCTTGCGATATATCTATTTAAACAATATTCGTATACCGTGGTTTGAAAAGATGGATAAAATAATTCTCGTGAAGTTATAGATAACTAAAGAAATGACGTTCGGTGAGGAAGTTGGCGTGTCGATTTCCAGTGGCACACCTCAGATCGTCAGTAAATATGATTACCGAAGAAGAGTGTTATTTGATGAATGCGAGGAAAGTGAAATTAATTTACCTAAAACACATTTTAACATGCACTATTAAAACCTATTACATGAACAAATAATAATCTCAAAACTAATATGAGTTTACTTTTTTCTGAATTATTTGAATCTGATGTGTTTTCTAACACCGACTTGTTTCTTTCTTAATAAACATTTGACTTGCGATAAATCAATGGTTGTTTATTCCCTTGCCAAAGATGTTAAACCCATGCTGCTGTTAAATTGCTTAACATACAGATAGGTACACGCCTGTTTAGGGTTGCATGTTAAATGGGCTAAAGACGCATGTGACCGATAAATTATTAAAAAAATACTAATAAAATGTAACTAAGTAGTACATTAATAATTATTGAAATAATTAATAAAAAGTAATAAAATATAATTATCTTAAAATGACAAAAAAGTGACCATCGCGTAAATGCTCAAAGTGACCACACGTTAATGAAGAGACAGGGCGTTTACTCTTTTCAGTGTAGTGGCTGCAGTACGTTGAAGAGTAACAAGGACAGAATACGTGCTTTCTCTTCCTCCAAGTAAAATTAGACACATTCTCTCAGCCCGAAATCTGAGGGCACGCGACCGGGCTTCGCTAAAGTGAAAGGGCGTCGAAGTATTTCAACGTTCCAAATTGGCAAACAAGAGTGGTGTTTCCAGACCTGGGTTGCAAGATACGATAAAGACCCGGTACTTCTCAGGGAAATGGCTGCAGCAATATCTTCATTAGTCCAGTGTACTTTCTTTCCGGGATTAGAAAGTGCTTTTATTTGCCCTGGTGTAAATATCTGTAAGAATAAAATAAGTACATTGCAATATTTTAATGAAAATGTTGCTAAAAATATCTCAATATTTAATTGACCCGTTTCTTTCAAAAACCACAAAATTTTGTTCATCACAGTGGTAAAATATTTAATTACTATAGTGAAACATTTTATCATTAAATTAAAATATTTTAATTCCTAGAAGTGCACTAGCAATACTCTTGATGAAGGTTTATTGAACTAGTCATCAGAGAAAAGGTCAGACACTCTATTAGAACAAAGATACACATTTTGAAGAAAGTCTAAATATTGTGCTTCTTTTCTGCTTTGTTAGCCATTCAAGAAATGAGTTACTAAGAAACTTCCTGGTGTTTGAAATGAAACTTTTAACGTACCTGGAGCAAAGTAACCCTAAGTTACGGAAGTAGTATTTTAATACTAGATTGTAGATAATATTTTGATACTATCTAAAACATTGTTTTAATTTAATGTATTATTTCAATAGTTCTATAATTCCATTACCTTGGTTATTGTGTCCCTAAAGTCATCTTTTGCAGCCTGATCAGTTGTCATTAACTTCTTCAGTTGTTCTTCTAATTGCACTTTTTCCCCTAAACAGTACAGAATATTTTCTTTTCCATACTCTAATTTCATCACGTAACTCTTGTATTGTTTGTGATAAATCAATTTGAAGACCATGTCCACAAACTGCATTTTCATTAATTGATTCTTCTGGAACACTATCCGTCACATCTATTGTTGATTGCAATAACATTTCATCCACTAATTTTGTGCCTATTCCGCGAAACTAATCGAATGGTTCGACTAGGATTTCTTTTTTCAAAACAACAGGCAACTTCTCGGTAGGCACTGCGTCGGGTTTTAAGTTTCTACTTTTCTTTCTGTGTGTATAATTTAATAACACCTGACGCAATGGTATTGCGAAGCTACCCTCAGCAAAGTGGATAGAACAAATGCGCGCTGAAAATAATGATTACTATTAACGACACTATAATATAATTCACGGTAACAAAAGACACCTTAATTAGTTAACACTTCCGTTCTTTACATTGATCTTATCCTTTCTTCTACAAACATTTATCCACGCTTCACATAAACTGGCATCTTAGGGAAAGAAAAATATTTAATGTCTGTTCCCTTCGTTTTCTTGTTGCAGTTTGTGCAACCAAAAACAGCGCACGAGGGCATTGTCTATTTTATCTGAATATTAACTCAAGATATGTGCACCTTTCTGCCACTAAAAAAACAACAGGAAAACTACTAACACGAAGCAAATCGCGATTACAAAGATTCGGCGTGTACTCAACGAGCGCGTACCATACAATATTACCAGGCGCCAAAAGGGCGCCAAGCAGGCGAGCATCCAACGTGACGTCATGCGCAGAAGAGAATGAATTTGCGTTCGGGATCCGTCTCACCTTTATTCTTACACCATGACCTGCGCCATTCTCTTTAACGACCTTCAGACTATCCAACATAATTTAGTCAAAATTGTTGGCGCCATTTTTTTAAATATCCCAGGGGTTTTATGTAAGTACCCCCACAAAATTAAATATCGGTTTCAAATTCAAGGGGCAAGTCAGATCGATCAGAAATATCAATTTTGGAGAAAAATAGACTGAACAGTTTAGTCGCTAGCGTTGTTCACAGATGGACAGAATTTTGCTTTCAATTGGTTTTTCGGTACCAAGGACCAACAAAACATGGACTTTCTGGCTGCAACCACTTGTTAGGGGATTTTTCACTATTTTTTTTCTAATTTAGCAACTGGATTTATCCACTTTTTCGTTATCAGAGCCCGACAATGATTTTTTTTCTGCCGAAAATCCGCCGTTTTTTCGCGCAGCATTACGTAACTTTCCTTATACTCCATACATACGTACGTATACGGGAAAGTAAAACAAATAGGTGTAGATGCAATGTGTTAATTAAAATACATGTATTAACCTTAATTTCAAAATTAAATTTTCACACGAAGAATTTGATATGTCAAAACATTCACGCGAGTTTGATAAGTTAATGCTTCTTTCAGGCCAGTACCCACTACAATCTTAGCGTTACACTTCTGATGAATCTCCATTCAACACAGCAATGAGACTGGGTGTAAATTGTTTATTTAGAATGATGGGGCTTTGACGAAGTTGTTTCTTACAGCTCCTTTCAACACGAAAAATTAGTCTATGTTGCATTTGTTTAAATTATAACGTCTTTGATTGGTTGTTATATCTTTTATTTGTGTTGTTCTCCATCATGGCAGATGCTTCACAACTTTCACACACAAGTTGCTCTTGAAAACATAATACTTTTTTTATTTCTTACATTCCAAGGTTCTTATCTCCAACTACTACTCGTTGTCTGCAACAATTCTTGCTCTTTTTCTCATTCTTTACTGTTATAATGAATAAATGTCATAGAAATGAAATTCATGAAATATTCAGGACTCGTTAATTGGAAAATTCTCGATGCCACTAGCATTTTCAATTTCTTTGAAAATATATCTTTCAGCAACACGTTTTTAAACAACATTTAACATTTGCAATTTTCACAGATTTAGAAGTTGTAATGAAGATTGTAGTACTTCTACATAATTGTAAGCACAATTTGCCTTATTCAAACAGTAAGTTTAATGAAAAAATTCGGGAAGCTTTTGAGAAAATTTTTAAAAAAGAAATATGGGATTTCAAGTCAATTCAATAATGACTTATTTTCTGTGATGAGGCTCAGGCCAAAAAGCCTACTCTTCCGCCTGACCACGCAAATTCCACTACACTCCTTTCATCAACTAGTAGAGAGAGGAGATATCACTCACGCAATGAGACAGGCATTTTGAATTTTGCTCAGAGGCTTCATTTAGGTTTGCGGATCTTTTACATGTAGTAAATCTACAACATGGGATAACTGGCTTTATTTCCTCTCTGAAGGAAGGTGTATGTAGGATTTTTTCGCCCTTAAAAATTCCACGTCTTTGACTGGATTCAAACCCGCAAACTTTGGTAAAACAGATATGCTATTACACCACCGAACCCAACTTTATAGAAGAACCTCCAAAAATTAAAAGATTCTTTTCACAATTTTAGAACTTCAAATTGATGTGATCAATTGCAGAAAACTCATTTCTCAAAAAATTTTGTGTATGTTCTAGTGTTCATCACTGACAAAGATGTTTTTGACAATAAGTATCAGGAACACACAAAATCTGCATTTCCATTAAAATTTGGAGAACCAGAATTAGCACAATCACAATTATTTTCTATAGGTCTATCCTACTGCATTGGCAAAGCAACAACACAAATTCTTCTATTATAGAAATTTCTCAGTTCTGACAACAATTCAGGTTATTACAAAGTTTTAAAAGGAGAAAAAGTTCACTGGCTGCTGTGAGCTAAATGTGTATCATTCTCAGCTAAATTATTACCACATTCTACTATGAGACATTTCATTATAATGCATCCTTTGAGATCTGTAGTTTTCATAGAGCAGGTACCTCAATGTTTTTCTTTCAAGAATCAGATTTTTTTTTTTTTTTCTCAGAACTCGATATTTCCTACGTGAACGTGGTCATTCACTTTATAATCGCATTATAGTGTCTCACTTTACTTGTGCAGTTTCTTATAATGATTCCACATCTTTCTCAAGTGAATCATTATCCAACAATTATAATTTCTAAAGCTATACTAAATCAGCCTTACATGAATAACATTCAGAATTAAAATAAAAAGAACGAAATGAATGAGATTTTATTGCCTGGTAGCACACACTACTGAATTTCAGAAACAATATTCCTATTAGTTTACGTTCACCTGATCTGAAGTATGATAACCTATTAGTTTAAAACAAAGTCAATTGTATGGAAGAGTTTAGCATGTGTTTAAATATGTCACAGTGGCCTACCATCATAATGCAAATAAATACACAGTTCCATCCCAAAATCAAGCCAATAAATCAACATAAGTTAAGATGTGAAACAAAATGCTTGTAAATTAGTAACTAATAGTGAATTCTAATGGATAAAATAAAATGACATCCCTCTCACCTTCTTTTTAAAAAACTACTGGGCTCCTCTGTAACTTCCATAACGCACAAAGCAATTCAAAAAGAATTGGAAAAATAATCCTTTAAAATTATTTGGAAGGATTTTGCAAGTTTCATGTACCACCAGTCATGTTGTTGTTGTTATTATTATTAATGAATAATGAAATTAATAATTAACATAATATATACAATGTATATAATGATTTTTATAGAATCAACATTTACAAATAAACTACAATCACATACCAACAAACTACCTTTCCATAAAATCCATACAACTGACTAGTTACATTGCAAAACAATATTCAATTATCTATACCATAATACAATGCACTTAATAGACATTTACTGTACTGATGATTTTGTTATATACATTTAGCAGAAAAGAAACCTACAAAATCTCACAATTAAAGTTTGTTTTTTCAGATCATCTTCTCATCAAACAATGATGCAGCTGGTAATTGGTTGTTGTTTTGAAACTTCCCTAATTTCCTTGCCATCAGCCGCATCACCAACTATATCAACCACATTTTCAAAGTCAGGAAATGCCATTGTCATGAGTTTGGAATACACAAGTTTTTCGTTTACTTTCACTTCAAAGGAACCTTGGAAGAAAACCAAAATAAAATGTGAAAGAGCCACATAACAATTCTACAATTCAAATATTTACAATCGACGTGTACACAAATAAATAATAACACGCTACCTGTACGACCTTCTTCTCCCTTAACAGTTGCTGAAGGTACTTTTGATTTTATTTGATCTGCCAATTCTTCAAATTTGGGACGGTAACCACAACCACCGCTATAAAATAAATAATCGTTAAACTCTTTTAGTAGGATTCATTACTTCTCATCATTTTTTTCACTAAGATAATATCATATATGTACGATTTTACAGTACATAACCTTTACTAACCAGAATTCAACAGACACATTGACAGTCGCTGCCATTGAAACAAGTTAATGATCTTATAGAAATTTACTTCTATGTCTCCAGAAAAGTTGCAACCGTAATTACCAAAGAACCTCCAACTATATACAGCAGACTACAATTTACTTTAATCTTTCAAATTTCCTCTTCGTCTTACACTCACAAATACAGAGGAAACATGTAAGAAATTACACCGTGAATAAGAACATATGATGAATCGGTCACTGACACTGACGATTCCGATCAAGACACGGTGTAAGACATCTTTGATACACTGTGTAGTTATCAAAGAGTTCTAGTGTAGAACTCTTTGGTAGTTATATACTCTCTGCTGTGTAGGCGCCATAGTATCTCTCTCCTCTATGGTAGGCGCACACGACCGAAGTTGTCGACATGCATTCTCGCATGAGCGCAGCACCATCGCGCAAGAAACTTTCTTGTTGGGAGTTGTTTATCCTAGTATTCATCCGTAATATAAATAATATCATCAAAAAGTTGAAAGAAAAAAATGGAGCCATTTCTGAAAAATGCAGAAATTTGAGCTAGTTTTCACGAAAAACGGTTGAGTTTTCGAGAAACTATATGACACTCGGAAAACATGCAGACATCGTGCTGCCGTTCATCTTCTTTTTTCCCATCCCATCTCCCTTTCTCCCTCCTTCCCTTATCCTTTTATCCTGCCCCTGTCTATCTCTGCCGCTCTCTGATCCTCTCATTCGCATTTACTAGCAGATTCTGCATGTCTCTGAGCAGGTGAGATAATATCGGGAAGCGCCGAACCAGCAAAAAAGTCCGAGAAGAGCTCATTCTGTAGATTACGGTGAGAGAAACGTTTCTTTGAGGCTTAGATTTTAAGGCCCTAGAACGCCTCGTTTAGGAGTTAATGATATACATTCAAAATGCTGTCGAGTGTGTAGCGGATTGCATTTGACGTGAATATTTAGTTTTGCTCTACAGCACCATGTAGTGGAGCTACAACAGAATTAACAGCACATAAACCTTCTGGGTGAAAAAACTTGTCGAAGTGCAACTTTCATGGAGATCGGTTCAGCGGTGTCGGTCAACTCTTACTTATACACCAACATCCAGTTTTATATACACAGATTATTTAAAGCACATGTACTCATAAATATAATAATGTCAACAAACCACCGCTAATGTGAATATTAACGACGTGCGACAAGTCAGAAAAATTAGTTTTTGTAATTTTTGAAAAAAAAAACACGCACACACTCACGCGCACGCACGCACACACACACACACACACACACACACACACACCCACACACACACGCCACACACACGCCACACACACACACACCACACACACACACACACACCACACACACACACACACACACACACACACACACACACCACACACACACACAAACGGATTCTGCCTACACCAAGTGTTGGTGGAATTTTTATTAATTTAGCAACTGGTTTCATTAACTTTTTCGTTATCAGAGCCCGATAATGAATTTTTTTGCCGAAAATTCCCCGTTTTTCGCGAAGCATTACATAACTTTTGCTATACTACGTATATTACTCCATGTATGCGTATTACTCCGTATATACGTATGTGTACGGGAAAGTAAAAAGGAACTAGACTTTATCGTACTATTTAGTTTTCTAATTTCTTTAGGATGGCCTTGCTGTCCAGTCATGCCTCATATTTTTGCTAGCTGCATCTATCGCCGCCGAAAGTATTTTTTAATGTTCTCAATTGTCGATTTACTAATAACGTAAGCGAAGTATTACTTGATAATATTAATGCAGAGTAAAACCTCGTCCCAATAGCAATTTTCATTGAAAAATTTGGAGCCGTTTTTAAGAACATGGCGTTCAAGTGTTACTGTAAATAACGCATTTTCACAGAAAAGTTTTGAGTTCTCGAAAAACTTCATTGGAAGCACTTCCACTCACTTCACTACTCAAACAAAGCACTTCCACTCACAAATGCAATAGTGTTTACAAACCACTGGAAATGTGCATATTAACGGCGTGAAAATATCTTAAAAAGATTACACTTGTGTAAATTTTGGAAAAACAAAAAATATATACCAAAAGAGCTAAATTCAAATTGCCTGTTTCGTCGCCCTTCTTTCTCCCCTAGTTGATGAAAGGAGCGTAGCGAAATTTGCGTGGTCAGGCCGAAGAACGAGCCTGATGGCCCCAGTCTCACCACATGAAATAAGGCTTCAATTAAAAAACTTCTACATCAAACTCAGGTTCAATTTTATCTCCTATACCCCATCACAAAAATACTAATTTTAATTTTAGGCACATAAGTAGCCTGGGCAGATTGAAATGAGCTATTTATCGTTATTTTTTTATTGTTAGTTAAAATTCAGTTCGTCACTCACGCTTCAACCGGCCATGACTCCTCCCTCAGAGGTACCGCACACGCTCCGGCATTAGAGCCCGATTAATGGAAGTTGTGATCAAACAGTTCTGTGTGACGTAAGGGACGCCTCTCCAGTTTCCACTACAGACGAGACAAAACGTGTCGTGTCGCTGAGTCGCCATTGACGAACGGGGAGCATTTGAGCATCGGACAGCGATTCTTTCTCCCGCCGTCCGCGTTTCTTCCTTTGCTGCGCGCGCATTGTATTCTGTGTTATGATCGGTTGCTTTGAGGTTTACGCTTTTCTCGTGCGAGTTTTGAGAATGCTTTTATTCGTAGAATTTTTTCTGATCGGTTCTTACTTAATTTTCTGTTTGTTTATTTAGCGCTTATTTATTTCATTTCTTTTTATTAATTCGTTTTTATTAGTTTTAATTTGTATTATCATTGACTTGACAATGTCCGAATCAGAGAGTATAATGTCCGAATCACGAGGAAGAAGAGCTCGCCCCAGAACCACGGTATAAGATATATCTTACACCGTGTCCAGAACACTTCCTGAAATACCCGGAAAATCATCTAGAAAGGATGTAGATATACACAGGAAGTGTTCGGGAATATTTTGAAAGAGAGAAGGAGAGAGAGACAATGTTGATTCCCGTTTCAAAAGTTTTTGACCGAACTGCTGCTGCTCTCAAAATTAGCAAGAATACGGTTGTCAGAATTGGAAAGCGGAAATTCGCAGCAGATGAGTCAGGACATCTCACCTGGAAACACCTAGCAAGAATCGAACTGTCACGAAGAGGGTCATGAATCTGTATTCTTTCCACATTTATGCAATTCGTCGCGCCACTTATACGAAGCGCCACGTATACCACATATACGTAGTGTAGGCCGTCATTATTTAATTTAGTGAAGAACGTAATATGTGGACCTTCCATAACAAGCTGTTGACCAGGCAGGAAGTCCGGGTATGTGACTACCTGCGGTAACGTTTGCAAAGCGGACCGCTGTCGGTCTGTCTTGCAAACTTCAACGTGCGCAGAGCAGTTACAAATTATTTTCCGGGCGAGAACCCGTATGCCCTCGTCACCCGGAGGTAGGTTGACGAAGTAGGCGCCCAATGGAATGAGAACTCCGTCCAGGTGCTTCTTAAGCGGGCCGGTCGCGCTACGTCATCCGCCACCTCTTCCGCTGACACTTGGGGAGGCCTCTCACATAAAGTTTGAGTCCTCGCTCTTCTTACGCGCATGCGTGAAGTGAGCCAGCTTGTTTGACTTGAGGTTCGCGGAGATCATTACGTGATCTTCCGCGTTCCGCCCTTGCAGGGAGAAAACTCCTCCCAGTGCTTTCCCGTTGCCGGAGCTCGCACCGGCGCGTGATACGACCTTGAGCCACACGCCAAAACTGTCTTCGGAGGGCATCGCTTCGGTCGTCAACATGACGGATGGGACGCGCTTGGATACCTTCTTGGTTCAGTGGTGGAGGTAGGGGCCTTACGCGTTGCCGCGAGGAGGCGAGAGTGGCAGTGGGGGGCACGGCCTGAGGTGTCGCTTGCACCTCCGCGAGGGAACCCGACTTGCCACTGCTGGCTGCCGGTATTGCCGACGCGTCGGGCTCGCAGCTCCCCTCGGTCGCGTCGTCCACCTTCATCTCGGTCTCACTAACCTCTGGCAGCGGCGAGAAAGCTAGTGGGGGCTACCTGGTGGGAAGGTACCTTCCCAGCTGCGGCGTCCGGCTCATCGGCCGAATCCGCGGAGATGTCGAGTATACTTGTGCAGTTTTGTGAACGCACGTAAAGTGCAATGTGCGTTCACTCCACCGCGGTGCGGCAATTCCTACCCTTACGGGCATCTATGGCCAATCCTGCAACATGAAAAGAAAAACAAATCAGAAGATATTAGCCAACTGGCGCGCGCATTGCGTGTGCAAAATAGAATACAATGCTTATGTTTCAAGTCTCATTTCGCTGTTTCAGATTTCTCTTACTCCAGGAATTGTTTCGGTTCGCTTACACTTTGCCCGTTGAGCGGGTTCGTATGAAGCGACCTAGGAAATGAGAGTATTTTCCGAGTCAGCGGATTTTCTGAAAAATTTAGAAGTTATGTTTTTAAAATGTTCTACTAGCAGTGGCATTGAAACATCGTGGTGCAAATTTTTAATTAAAGCATACTTAGGGGCGCAGAGGGCGGCCCTAAGGCATTCATTTTGAACTACTTGCAGTTTATTTAGTTAACTTTCTGCAGCAATTGCCCAGCTGGGGAATGCGTAGTCCATTTGCGACCTAATAATTCTTTATAAAGCGTGAGGCAGTTCGCCGTTGATAGTTTGCTCCGCTTATGAAATAAGCATCGCAAGCGGCCTCTGGTCTGCCGCGCTTTCTTCCGCACGTTATCTATGTGCAGGTTGAAAGTGAGTGCGCTATCTAATGTCACTCCTAAATATTTGACACTTTTGGCCCAGTTTATTACATCGCCCACAAAGCGCGAGCGGCCTCGGCTGCGTGAATCTCTCTTCGTGTGAAGAGCACGGCTGCGCTCTTACTCACGTTGACTTTTACCCGCCACAGCTTCAGCCACTCCTGGATCTGAAGTAAGTGCTGATCCAAATACTTCTGGAGAAGCTCGATCTTTTTAGACGTGGCTATTACAGCCGTATCGTCTGCGTACAGGGCGAGTTCCGTTTGAGGGTGCGAGGGAATGTCGCGCACATAGAGGCTGAAGAGCGTAGGAGCTAACATGCTCCCTTGCGGCACTCCGGACCGTATGGCGCGGCGGGTAGATTTCGCATTCAGAAGCGTTACTTGAAACGTTCTGTTTGCGAGGAAAGAGTGAACAAGGTGTACTAGGTAAGTTGGAAGGTTCAGAGAATGGAGTTTGTAAAGGAGGCCGACGTGCCAGACCTTGTCAAATGCGCTGGCGACATCGAGGAACACCCCGCCTGTAAATCGGCTCTCGTTGAAGTTGCGTCTTATGAGGTCTGTAATTCGCACAAGCTGATGCGTTGTGCTATGGCCCGCGCGAAAGCCAAACTGCTCCTTATTCATTAATGAATTATCTGAAACAAATTTAAGAATTCTTTTTAGTACACGTTTTTCACACAATTTTCCGAGTGTATTTAATAAACTGATAGGTCTATACGACTCGGGCAGTTTGGATTTTTTCCCTGCTTGTGAAAAGTTAACACATGTGCGTGTTTCCACTGACTCGGAAAGTGCTGAAATATAAATATTGAATTAAACAGTGTGACTAAAACACTATGGCTTGTTGCGGCAGCTTCTTCAGGACGTCGTTGATGATGCCGTCTGGGCCGGGAGCTTTTTTAGCTTTCAGCTCTGCAATAGCAGCTTTAATTTCTGTTTCATCTGTGAAACTCGGCTCGTCGGCGGGCGCGTGCAGTGCCGCCATTACCGTTTGTTGCACTTCGACAACATGCGGTAATGGCGGCGCCTCCTCGACCGGCTGAAACTGAGTTTCTAAAACATTAGCGAGAAGCTCCGCTTTCGCCTCATTCGACTCAGCGAATTCTCCAGGGCTGATTTGCAGCGGCGGTACTCTAATTGACTTCCTGGAAAGCATGCGCGTAATTTTCCATAATGAATTATCTTCAGGTTTGAGGCCTGAAAGAAATTTTTCCCACTTCTGATTGCGAAATTCTGCTAGTTCGATTTCAACTTTCCGCTTCAATCGAATCTCGCTTATCAGCGGGGTGTCGCGTGCTCTGCCACACTCTGCGCGCTCTGTTTTTCCTGGAAATTAAATTTTCAAGATAAGGGGTTAATGGCTGCTCCTTTTTAGAGGAACGTTACTTCTCAGCTGCTGCGTTGAGGCTGTCACGGCTTCGGCGAATTTTGCTGCTCCGGTTTCAATCTGCTGCGGATCTGAAAGAGCGGACGCGTCTGGAATACGTTGCTGCAGCTCCGTCTGAAAGAGATTCCAGTTAGTGCGCCGCTTCTGCGTCGAAGTGCAGTAGACAGTGTCGCGCCACCGCATCTCATCTCTGCGATTACTGGGAAGTGGTCAGAGGATAGTTCATAGGTTGTGGTTTAAATTGGTGAATAGTGAAGCTTATGGCAAAGCGCGATATCTAAAACATCGGGCTTGCCATTCGTCCTATGAGGATAGAAGGTAGGTGTAGTGCGAGCAAAAATCTCGCAGCCGTTTGCATCAGCAATTGCTTTCAGCTTACGGCCGCGCGGGCAGGTGATGCGGGAACTCCAGGCCGTGTGTTTGGCGTTATAATCGCCTGCCACGAGTGTTGGAGTGGTGTTGGCCTCAACTAGTTTTGCAATATGTGCAGCTAGTTGGGCGCACGCTTCCGTGCAGCGGTCGGGACGAGCGTAAAGAGAGACAAGTCGCAGCGGCCCGTCTGTACGACAACAGCAATGGCCTCGGCGTGCTGCAGCTGCGGGAGAACTGTAACATAATGAATTATGCTGCGTCTGATTAGTATTGCAGTTCCGCCTCCTGTGTGAGGATTCGTCGTATTTGCTGCTTGTGCCGCTCTGTTGTTCCGGTAGCAGATGTAACCTGGAATAGAAAGAGACAGATGCGGGTTTAGCCACGTTTCACCCAGCATCATGACAGTAATATTATGCCGAGCGAGAAAGCTGTGACTGCTTCACTCGCGTGCTGATGCCGTTGCAGTTCCAAAATGTGACGGTGCAGCTATTCCTATAAAAAGAATGAGAAACAGCCATTATTTAGGGTGTGGGGGAGGTTTGGGATGTGGATGAGGAAGGGCGTGCTTCATCCGCCGCGTCCGCCGCAGCGGCCGCCGTCACCTCGTGTGAGTGCACAAGGAGTTGTGTCACTACAACTTTGAGAATGATCGCCGGCCACTCAGCCGGATCGCGGCCGGACACGGCGCGCATAAGCGCCTGCGTCACACGCACCAAGTCGAGCCCGTTGCGGGTGAGATCGTCAATGGTGCGGTTCAGTACGCGCTCCTGCTCGCTTAGGGAGGCGGGAACGGGAATGACCTCGGCCGTCTGCTTTTGCTGCTCCACGCGGGCGGCGCGCTCCTCGCGGGCCACGTCAGCGGCCGTCGGCTGGCGCTCCCGGGGTTGGCGGGGGCGTGGCGCCGCAGCGTCCGCGTACGAACGCTCCTGGCGTCTCTGCTGCAGTTGTGCGCGTGGGCGGTCGCGTCTTTGCGACCGCTGAGACCGCGGTGGCTGCGGTGGTGGCTGCGGCGGCGGAGTGGCGGTGCGGCGGCGCGAAGGCGTGCGCTCCCGTGAGGGAGAACGCGACGCCCCCGACCGCGCGTCGGCCGCTCGCCGCTCCTGAATGTCGGCGCGTCGTCGGCGATCCCGCTGCTGCCGCTCGTGACGCTGCTGCTGGGTCGCGTTCCCCCTAAAACAGCGGCGCTTGTACTCGGGGCAACCCTTGTACTTCGCGCCGTGAAG
Source organism: Acheta domesticus (assembly GCA_031308135.1). NCBI lineage: Eukaryota > Metazoa > Arthropoda > Insecta > Orthoptera > Gryllidae > Acheta > Acheta domesticus. Next base: position 125,589,698 of record JAHLJT010000631.1, on the reverse strand, counting down.
GTCGCCCTGGCAGTTAGAGCAGTTACGCTCTTCCGCCGGGGGGTGTTGCCCCAGCGGGCATTGCTCGGCTCCGTGCGCGTCGCCACAGAACTTGCAGCGCGTGCGGCGCTTGCAGTTCCGGGACACGTGCCCGAAATCCAAGCAGTTATGACACTGCGTGGGCCCGCGCGGTGGCCGATACACCTCCACGCGGACGCGGAGCCCACGGATGGAGGTCACCTCGCGGAGCGCCCGGTGGCGCTCCGTATCCTGAAGCGTGGCGATGATCGGGGGCAGTGGTCTGCCCCGTCGTCCCGGCCGCTGGCTGTAGATTCGCTCCAGCTTCTGCACCTGAAAACCAATGCGCTCCAGGTTATCGTGGAGCCCCTGTTATGAGAGCTCCAACGGTAGGACCCGCAAAACATACCGCAAGAACTTCTCGTTTCCTGTGGAGTACGTATGGTACTCCACAGAGCGCTCCTCTAGGGCGACCAGGACATCCTGGTCCCCTGTAGCCGTCGCATCTGAGCCGTATGGCGTCGCCGGCCACCTCAGCGGTGACCTCGCGTTCGTCGCAGACCGTGTGCAACGCCTCCAGGAGGCCAAAATTGTCGGCCACACCGTAGACGAAAATGGGAAGAGGGCGGCGGCGGCGGGTAACGACCGTGAAGTCGCCTTCCTCTTCTTCCTCGCCCTCGCCGGCTGGCGCGGGTGGATCGGCGGTGGCGGTGGAGGCGCCCGCGGATGTGGGCGTCGGAACGCGCTCGGCGTCGGCGTCGGTGTTGGCGCCCGCTTCGGCGGGCGGCGGCGGCGGCGTCTCGGCGCCCGGTGGTGCGGCGCCATGCGCGGCGGCCGACGTGGAAGGCCCTGCGCCCGCTGCTCCGCTCTGGCGCTTCCTGCGAACAGAGGGAGTCGCTGCTTTCTTTGCGCATATTCGCTCAACGGACAGAGAGCAGGGGCGTTTCATTGTACCCCGTGGCGTCCGTACGTCGGCTCTGCCGCGGTCCCCGCTCCCTCCCCCCTTAGGGGTCGAGAACGAGAGCGCGGGAGATGCCGGCGCCAACATCCCTCGCTCTTGCTCTTTAGCCCTAAAAAGGGCTGTTCAAAAATAGAAGCCCTAGAAGGGCAAGCTACGGTGTTTTTGCTCTAGCTACGCTACACTATTGCTCTTTCGTAGCCCTCAAAAGGGCTGTTTTCCCGCGACGGTCCAGCGGTGGCGGAGCGCTCTACAGGTGCGTCCGCTTCCCTCGGTGGCCGGCGCTCCCGAATCGAATCGAATCCCGCGGAGATTTTTTATCAATTTCCCCCCTCCAGTTACGCTGGGGAAATTTATTCAATGTTCGGGGTACAAATTGAGCTGCAGCTGATTAGGTTTGTGCAGCGGGCTTTGGGCCTATCTTAAATAAACTATTTACTTAAAAACTATCTTAAAATTAGTTACCACAACAATTGCCACTTTGGGCATTGGCTAGTATTTATACAAAAGGATTGAGAGTGAATTCTCTATAAAGTTCTTCCTGCCGAGACTTTTGAAATCATGTTCACTCTCATTCATTCTTATAAGAATGGCGTGAAAATAGTGAAGTGCAATGTGAGTATATGTATGAATGTGTTGTAAATATACCTTATAAGGTATATTTACAACACATTCATACATATACTCACATTGCACTTCACTATTTACACTATTTACATCACTTTTAGTCGCCACGGCGCCGACTTCACTCAAGCGTCCGTGGTGCCGCGACGTCTTCGTTGCCAGGCGGCCCCGGTCCGGCGAGACGCGTTTCCGCGCGGTTTCCGGCTCCAGTGAGCGGCGATCGTCTCCCACGCAATTGCTGCTTCCACTCTTCGCACAGCTCAGAGAGCTCGTGCGGAGGCAGCGCGCGGAAGGTGAAGGCGACGCGCTGTGGGCCCTTTCGTCTGTGAAAGGCCGCTATTCGCCGCTATGCCGGTCTCGCGCAGGATGCGTGGAACAGACAGCCCCAGCGCCCTCACGAGCGCCGTCTTCGCCCGCTTCTTTAGCTGGGAACTGGTTTCGTACGCCTAGAACTCTGAAAACGTCAGCGGTTTTAGGTGTGCTGTCAGGTTGGAGATTGGGAATATGCGGACGCGCCGCGAGGCGCGCCGCTCTGCTTTCTGCGACCCGAATCAGCCGCAAAATAGGAGGGGCAGCCGCGAAAATCTCACATGCATACGCCCATAAGGGGCGCACGCACGCGGTGAATAAGCGGCGCTTCAAGGAGAGGTGTAGGTCGGGTGATCGGAGTAGAGATTTTAGAAGAAGGGTTCTAATTTTGATTTTGGCATCGAGACATCGAGCGTGTGCATGCCAGCGAAGACCGCTGTCAAGTAACACGCCCAAATATCTCGCTTCGCTCTGCCATGGGAGACGCGTGCCCGTCAAGCTCACCGTTTCATTGGGGTCTGCCCTCTTACGAGTGAAGTTGACAGCCACACATTTCCCTAGGTTTAGAGCGAGTCGTTTCCGACTCAGCCATTCGGGAAGGGCGGCGAGACAATCGCTTAAGTATTTAATTGACCGCCTTCCGTTCGCCGATTTTGCGTAATATGCAAAATCATCCGCGAACATCAGGAACCCGCAGCGTTGAGTACCAGTCCTTTTATAAGCAGGAAGCGGCGCGTCATTAACGTATAAGCCGAAGAGGGTAGGAGAGAGAACGCTCCCCAGCTCGCCCGCCTCGGCTCGTCTGAGGGACGAATATACTTTGTTAACTCGCACTTTGAACTGCCTGTCAGAGAGGAAACTAGCGATCAATCTGAGGTAGCAGTCTCTTACTCCCAACCCTGCGAGACACACGAGCAACCCCGCATGCCACACGGAGTCGAAAGGCAACTGCATGTCCAGAAAGACCGCAGGCAAATTTTGCCGTCTGTCGAGGGCGAGGCCGATCTCGTGCAAAGCCGCGTAACCTGCTGCGCGGAGCTGTGACCAGCTCTAAAGCCAAATTGTTCATCTCTGAAAAGGTTGAGACGACGTATTTCCTGTTGCAACCGCGAAAGAGTCAGTCTCTCAAACGTCTTCCCTAAGGTGGAGAGTAGACTAATAGGTCTATAACTGCTCGGGAGTAATTTGTTTCTGCCAAGTTTAGGTAATAGCGAGATGGTCGCTAATCTCCATGCCTTGGAAAAATATCCGCGCGCCAGGCACGCATTCAGGAGCTCGAGTAAATACTCGACTCCGTGCCCGCCCAGAGCGCGCAGTTGCATTGCTGATACACCATCTGGGCCACGAGCTTTCTTAGGATTTAAAGCTCTCAGCTCCGTCTGTAACTCCCTCCTCATCACCCGGCGCGCCGAGGAGTGGGGGGCCGGCGGGCCAATGGACCACCACTTGTTATAGTGGTGACCAACGGCGGCGCAGCGGCGCCCATTCCGAACGCACGAACCTGCAGCACGAGTGAATCCGCGAAGATTTCACTCCTTGCTGCGTCGTTCCACGCGTAAGCAGGCGTTGATGGTGGAGCACCGGGCGCCCCCGTGCCGGCGTTGCTCTGTATTGGGCTGTTTACCCCCGGTTTACGGCCCAGAGCACGAGATAGATCCCAAATGTGCCTCTCATGAAGATTGTACTTTGCAATAGTTTCAGACCATTGAGCAGCTCTCTCATCTCGTAGACATGAACGGAATTCTCTGCTTAATCTGCGCGCCCGCTCTCCGTCAACGGGATCACCATAGCGGCGATGAACCTTAACAGTTCTGCGCAGATCTCGTAAGATCCTTCTTTGCTCATCTGTGAGCTCAGGGCGAGAATTCTCTATTCGCGTGACAGTTGTATTTTGCTTGAAAACCGATTTCAACGTTACAGTGAAATGATTCACTGCTTCGTCGATCTCAGCTTCCGTATTTAGTGGTTTCTGCTCAAGCTGAGAATTCAACTGTGTTGCGAAACCTGCCCAGTCTGTGTCACTCGAAGTTCGAAAGTTAGCTTGGCGTTTCGCTGCAAGAGACGCCACTACACATGTTACTGGATTATGATCGGAATCCAGTGCGGCGATTGAACGGGGAACCACGCATTCAACGCCTTTCACGATCATAAAATCAATAACGCCCGCGTTCCGATTCCGTACTTCCGGAAAATGCGTAGGGCTATTCGGTGCGCAGATCTCTACAAGATTGGCAATTTTGTTGCCGTTTCTATTTGCTCCGAAGCCGCCCCAATTCCTATATCTAGCTTTAAAGTCACCCAGAAAGATGACTTTGGAATTTAATGCAAGAAGTGCATCAATTCCAGACCGATCTAAGATTTGGTCTGGGCAGTAGACGGATACGACTAGAAGTCGACCGCTTCCCACCCAAACGTAAGCCCCGACCGCCTCTAGAGACGCTAGAGCAATAGCAGGGATTTCGGCTTCAAGCTGCGGCAATTCGCGGCGAAGCGCGATCGCTACACCGCCACCTGGCCTGCCTACGCGGTCTCGGCGGTGAACAGCGAATCCCCGGAGTTTGAATTTGTGTTCATCACTAAGCCACGTTTCTTGTAAAGCCAAGATATCTAGTTGAAATTCAACTGAGAATTGTTCCAATTGCTGGGCTTTTAGTATTGCACTTCGTGCATTCCAGGTGCAGGCGCGGAGAGGTGCTGTTCGCATAGCTACGCGGTTATTTGAGTTAGGCATGATCATGATCAATTCTTCATAAATACGCTCTAACATCACCAAAAACTGGCTTTTGGTGAGTATGGGCGTGGCAGCTGCGGGTGCAGTGGGCCCCGCTCCGGACGCCTGTGAATGCGTTGCTTTGGCCTGCACGGTACGTGCCGCGCCAGAGCGTTGCACGTCCGCAGAATTGGCCGGCCCGCCGCTAGCTGCCTGCCGAGGCACCTTGTTCCTGCTAGGATCCTGTGGGAACTGTGGGAACTTGTACTCGCCGAGTTTCGGTGCCTGTTGCACCTTCGGCTGCACCAGAATCGTGGTTCCTGGCGACCACAGATTTTTTCGGCAGACAGATTTGCATGACTGCATGAAGATCATAGCCCAGCTCTCTCAGCTTACTGTCTACATCTTCTTTGGTATAGCCGAGCGGAAGCCGTCGAATAAATACTCTTAAGAATTTTTCGGAATTTTCGGGCGGGGGCGGGGGTGAGAAGTGGAAAATCTTCTCCCTGCAAGCATAGCTCTCCGCCTCCTTGTACGCAATACGATCAAATGTGTGTATTTCATACACGACCCGTTTGCTACGGCTGGTGACCTTTGCTGGGTCCAAGCTGCCTGCCGTGCATGAGGACTTGGTCAGATCTGATCTGAAGCCGAATTGAAAACGGGTTTTAGGTGGCCGTGAGGCGGCCGGCGGACGTGAAGCGTCCGAAGCGGACGTGAAGCGCGGAGGATCTGCCCCGGTATTTTCGCCTGCGGGCCGACTGCGCCGACTAACGGAGACGAATTGCCAGCCGTCAGATCGCTCGTCGCCTACAGGAAGGGATTCGGGAGTTTGCTGACGTTGCTCAAAGCTCGTTGGCGAACTCACCATACCGGCGGAACTTTGCGGTTGTTCACGTTGGTTGAGATCGGCGGCGTGCGCATAGCGGCCCTGGATGGGCCCAGCCTTGGATTTGCCCGCTCGCTTCCTCTTCTTCTTCATTCGCCCCTGTCCATTAGCGATGTTATTGGAATTGGCGGTTGAGCGTTGAGGCTCGTCCGCCGGCGGGGCATTTTCAAGCTCCAAAGAGCTTTCGCGCATGTCGAGACACGTGCGTTTGGCTGGTGGAGAGGTGGTAGTAGGTGAGCCGCTAAGCTCAGAGCCGCCAGTAACATTCTCCAGGCCAAGGAGCGGTGCGATGCGGTGTCTTGCGATGCGCGCTCGACGGTCTCTAGCACTGCTCCTTCTCCTGCTGATGAACTGGTAGAGTGCGCGGCGGTGATAAGTGCGTCGGTCGAACCCAGTGCTGTGTCGCTGCCCGAAACTGGTGGCGTGCTGAGTGACGTGGGGACCAGGCAGCCGGCGTTTCCGCCAGGATCACTGCCGTTTGCGCTATTTAGAACAGTTCTAGGGGTGCCGCAAAGCTCAGAGCTGCCTTCGCGGCCAAGCTGAGCGGATTCCATTCACTGCGGCGCCGCTTGACAGAATCTGTTGTTGTAGGGATGGCAATCCGCGAAGTGCGCATCTCGTATGAAGAGATGCGCTCTCGCACAGATTGCTGCCCCGTGGTGTCCTTTGGTAGGATCGGCACGAGCCCCGCAGTGCGAGGTGGTGCCTGGACCCCCCGTTGCTGGTTCAGGCCCGTTAGAAGCGGGCTACCAGGCACCAAGCGTGGGATTGCTCCCGCGCCGGTGCTTTGAAAGTAGCCCCAAAATTTTAACAGGGCATTGTAGTTTGTCATGGCGAATGCTGCTATCACACCGCTGGGGATTCCGGAGAGCACATTCTCCATGTACCCAGCAGCCATTTTGGAGATGTCGTGCATTTGCACAGACGGTTGTGGTGGTGGTGTTGGCGGCGGTGGTGGAGACGGCATTATAAAATGTTCGTCATCACTCGCCGCGATATCTTCAGCGCCTACACCCACGGTCTTCATGTCTGGAGTGGCAGACTTCAGTAGCTCCTCTCCAGCCAGTTCAACAATATCACAGCTCTTGTGGCGTTGTGCTGAAGACAACGTTGACTCGGACGAAATCGTCCAAGTGACATTGTCACTCCGCGTGCGCCTCCGGTCACGAGTCGGCGATAAGGCATCTCCCCTCGACGAAGGATGTCGTGGAGTAGCTGTTTCATCTTCAGCCATATTTGCTACAGGAACATTTTTTGCTCGAGATCCCCGCGAAAGCAGCGCTCAATCGCGGGGGAAGAAACGTGGCCCCTGCCGCGATCCCTTACGGTTTTCCACTGAACGTTTCGTGAGAGCAGAGCTCGATCACAGAAGCGCCAGGAACTGACCGTGTAAGGATGTCTGCACGTACTTTCCACTTAACGCAGCGGGAGCGTAGCTCAACCACGTGCGCCAGGTACTTGTTACGCGCCGCAGCAGAGACCAACTCTTGGCAAGGCCGAAGGCCGAAGCAGAGATATTCAGGAACAGCGTGCTCGGACCTCGAATGCTTCCCAGCTGCCTGTTCTGCTGATCAGCGTCTGTCTTCGTCGGCGGCCAGGTAGCGATCTGCTGATGCCTGCTGCCTGATGTCTGCCTGTTGCTTGATGTCTGCCTGATGTCTGCTGATGCTGATGCCTGATCCCGCGGAGATGGACTGCGCAGTGTGTAGTGCTAAGTTTCTCTCCACCCGTGTGCCAGTTGGCCGGATGATCAGCCAATGCGAGAGAGTGCAACGGCCAATCAGGGAGCGGCCTCCTCGGGTGGGGTGGGAGAAGGCACACCGCCCGTAATCGGATGGTGTGGAGTAGCGGGCACCGCGCCCGGTCTCGACTAGGCATCGTGGTAAAATAGATATTTCCAGGCATCGTGGGGACATATCACTTCTTACACGCAACCAAATTTCAAAGGGAAACGGCAAGGAATCAAAACTAGAATCCCCCAGGCACCCAAAAGTGGGATAACCACAGGGTGAACTGAAAACTGCCTAAAAATTTCATGCTGAACAACTCTGTCGGAAGCTCCCCACCAGGAGCAGGCCGCCCAAGAAAGACCCATGAACGATCGTGGAGACGTATGCCTTGTTCAGCATTGAGGTTTTGGGGATGTTTGAGCACCATAGCTTCTTTTACTCGCCTCGTTTCCCAGCTATCTTCTCTGGCTAGGAGGCGAGTTTTATCAAATAAAATGGCGTGGCCAGTTTTCCATGTGTGGAGGGCTCCGGCCGGTTTATTTGTATTGTTGTAATATATAATGGCAAATGTGTTCCCGGAGGCGTTCCTCTACGGTTCGTCCCGTCTCGCCAATGACACTGTGTCTGCAGCTGCATGGGATCTCATATACCCCTGATGACCGTAAGAGGCAGGACGCGATATTGCACGCGTACAATCTTTTGCCCTAGTTTTTCATGGGCTTTGTAGGCCATCTTTATGTCGAAGTGGCTCAGAAACTATCAGAATATAATCTGTGAGACCTCGTATATATGATAGAATGGCCATCTTGCGGTTGGCATCGTCACTGTGTGTGGTGATAGCAGTGCTAGAGGTGATCGTCGCTTGCCGTAAAGCTTAAGGCTGATTTACACGTTGCCAGTAAACGTGCCAGTTGAGGTTGCCAGCAACTGGCAAGTGGTGACTGGCAACGTGTAAATGCCTTGTTGCCAGTGGTAAGACCATCGCGCCAGTCACTGGCAATGCCAGCTGAACAAGAAAGTTTGGTTTACTGGCATGCTCATGCTTTATTATAAATAAAAGTAAACTTTATTATTTATAAAAGTGATTGGGGAACAGAAGTTCTCTTGAATAGCGGAAGAACGAAATGACAAGTTTGACTGGTTATATACATCAGCGGAACATTTGTGGGATAGTTTTTCCCAGAACCGCGAGGCCAGAAATACCGCATTTCTGGCTGTTGCAAATAAAATGGGGATAGATAACTTCTCAAAGGTAGATTAAGTGAATAGGATAAAATGTTTACGGAACATTTGCTTTGCACACTGTGGTTTGAGAGCCGAAAACTTATCAGCAGCACGTCGCAAAGAGTATACATAAGCCAACAGAAGCGATAAAAATATCTCATCTTGCATGCCATTACTAGCACTGTGTAAACAACTATTGCCAGTCGCACAGAGCGCTAGCGCTGTCCAGGTGCTGGCAAACTCGTAACTGGCACACCAGTACTGGTAGCGTGTAAATCAGCCTTTAGTTGGCAGCGTTGGCACTGTATCCGTTAGCTCGAAATGTGGTCTTGAGGAGCTCCATTTCAGATTCCAATGTTTCCTTATCACACATTCATTCATATCATTCTCGCGCCCTCAAGGACAGACCTGACTTTTCACGAGGCATGACGAAGTCGAACGCCTACCCTACATCCTCAAAGGACAAAGAAACTTCGCTGACGTCACGAAACGAATTTACACACCGTTTTGAAAACTTTTTTGTTTGTTGGTTTTTGGTTGTTACGGTTCCACCACTGGTAATTATACTGCGATTTTCTTAATTTTGCTCCTGGTAGGAATCAGCTGTTGACGGTTTCATCCAATTGGGAGCTTGGACGTGACAATAGTGACGTCATTGTGGCGACGTACAAGCTCCCTATTGGCTGGCAACGAAACAGCTGATTCGTGTCAGGGGTACAGTTAAGAAAATCGCAGTATAGCTCAGAATCTGAAATGAGTAAACAGTTTTGCTCTGGTCATAAATAACGAATATTTTAAATTTAGGAAATATGTTTTCTCTGCCTTGTTTAAGAGAAAGACTCATTCCTTTCATTCCATGGGATGCCCACCATTGCTTCGTGGTATGGTTACACAAATGGTGAACAGGTAGTGAAGTCAAAGCTAACTGTATGGTTGGCCATGTCCTTTATTGTCAATTAAAGAAAGTATTTGTAATAGCGGTGGATATTTTGAGGTAAAACATGTATCCAAACATAGGATGTCAAAAGATCACATATGAAACTCAGTGAAGCTTAAACGCCTGGAAAAAATGAATCCTATTTTTGAATTATTGTTGGAGCAATACAAACTTGGAACACTGTTTTAGAATCTGAATATTTTGAAATCACGTCTGCGCATGCTCCATTAAAAAAATGCTTTTGAATGTAATATCAGTGGGACAATTGTTTTGAATAAATTAAATAAAATTACAAAAAGTGGAATGAGGTGAGTCTTGGCCACCCATGCCTCCTTTCCGGGATCGGCCACTGTTCAGTATACCGCTCCCAGTATACTTTTAACTTAGCTCCAGTATACTTTTAACTATGAAGCAGTGCTTGCGATCATGCAACTTCTAGCGGCACGACCGAGAAAGCAGCGAAATACCGTATGATATTTCATTGTGGCCTCAGGGGCTTGAGGGGCAGAGTTAGAAAAATTGCACTACAATCAGTTTTGCCTAGCCTGAACATTTGTTCATGAGCGCCACTGGAATCTTTTGCCATGTGTGTATTCAATAAATTTCTTTCAATGGAAATGTCTGTTTCTGAGTATTTATTGTAGAGGTAGGTTCCCTATAATCACGAAGTCTACAGTGCGCGAAGTCTACTTCGTGCTTATAATATTGTTGGATGCGTAAAATGCATTAACCGTACTCGGTGCATTTTACGCAACCAATGCGTTAACCATACTGGTGCATTTTACGCGACCAACGACGCAAAAGTTCTCCTTGGTCTCCCTCATACTATCTAGTTGAATCATTCAGGGCAGTTGTTCCACAGAGGGCAAGGGTAGCAGGGACTAAAGAGTATATGAGGAACAATTAGAATACACCTACTTAAATTAGAAAGAAAATGTAAAATTATTTTCTGATAAAAATATTTTATTTTTCATGGTCTAACATTAACACATTCTTCCCTGATTCCATCACACAGCGAGTCATATTTCAGATCATTTAATCACATTGTGCATCATGCTATACAGTCTTCTTTTCAGTTCTTAGAAAACATTGTGCGGGAAATAGCCCTTGTTTATCAGTTTCAGTCACATCTGATCCTCTTTAGCTTTAGTTTTGAAAATTTCACGAGAAAAGCAGAAAACAATGTTTGTCCTTTTGAAATTTTACATTCAGTAGATTAGCTATTAATATTCAAGATGTTTTGGGAAGATTAGTAAATGGAAAATTTTACTTATCTGTTCAACACTTCTTGTTTGAATCTACAAGGGAACAAATTTACAGCTGAGGTTCCAATAGCAATGAAATATATGCATATGTAATAAGATACTGTTTTTGCACTCAAAAATACCTATGTGTTATCTACTCGCTTTTCTTGCATATAACACACAAATGACACAGTTACACTGAACCAGACATCAAAACGAGTGCCAGAGTGATTTCCAGACATGAAACTAAATAATAACCTGCACACATCAAGAAGAGTGAATATAAATGTTCCACAATATGTACTCGTGATTTCATATTTCACACAGAGAAGTAATAGGGCATAATATACAACATACATTTTTACAATGATACAACATGCACAAAACATTCAGCAAAAGGAACATTTTCTGAAACCACATATAAACTACTCTTTCTTTCTGTTATAGTTATGTGGAGCAGATATGAGTATATTCACATAAAATCATATGCAATATGCTATGTCCTTTACAAATATTTTCATCACCTGTGCATCATTTATTTACAGCAGAGTTACAACAATAGATTAAATATAAAATACAGTAATTTAAGGTCAAAATAGAAAAGGCATTTGCAGATTAATAAAATGAAATGCACCTTCAGATTCATTAATATATCTCCCAACAACTTAACATATAATTTTAACTCTGAATACATTCAATTCTCAATCACCAACAAGAAAATGTATAATTTGAATTCATACTTTCCTATAAAAATTAATTAATCACTTCTCATTCCATGATAAAATTCTCTTCTTTTTATAAAAATTCATTTATATAACTAATAAAATGATGCTCAGATGTAAACAGTCATAAGTGAAACAAAATACATCTCTATTTTAATATGAAAGACATCGACACGAGAAGATTAACATTAACTTCTCTTTACAATATATTTTCTCTTTCAACATCAAGATCTTGTGAATGGGAATGGCTACCTTTATATCAGTGTGTCTTCATCTTGAGTGTCAAACATCATAAGGAGGGAGTGCTGAGATGCGGAATGATCTCTGCGTCCTAGCAGAGCAACTTCTTCGCCTCCAGGGCTACGTGTAGATGAATCTGGCGAGCTGCCTTCAGCTAAAGGACAGTTGGTGGCAGCGCTACTGCTGGAGGGTAAGTCATGAGCATCTGGTGATGCTAGAGGGGGTGGTATGCTTCGACCATGGACCAATCCTCCAGAAACAGCCACAATTGCAGCTCCTGGAGTCGGAGGACTTTCCAGCGTAGTGGCTAACATGGTGTATGATTCTCGATAGCCAGATGTGCTGGACGTCTGTGATACCTGACAATGAAAGGAAGCTTGATTAGTATGATGCACGGTGGTGCAGTAAGGTAGAGAAAATTAGTATTCCCTCAACACCAAAACAGATTTTCTGACACAATGTAGATTTTTTACATAAATTACATCAACCTGTTTTTCTCGAAAAACGGCACCAAATTTTGTCTTTAAACTTTTGGTAGGGATAGTACTAAATACACATTATAAGACTACATAACAGGCGCGGATCCAAGGGGGGGTCACGGGGGTCATGATTCCCTCCCAAATGATGAACCGTCACAATTTTGTGAAAAACTCTAACATATCCAAAAAACTCTAACATATCTAAAAAAAACCTCTAAGCTTTCCAGTGTTCCTTCAGAATCGGGACTGACCGAGACATTTTTGAGACATTTTCAGATATTTTCAGACAATTCTAGAAATTTCTAAAAATTTAGCAGTGCTGAAACTAATGAATTTATATAGAAATTGGAATTTAATTTGTATAAAAACATACGCGTGTTCAAGATCACTTTAAAATATTTTTAGTACAAAGAAAAATATCTATATTGCGATTTTTCTAACTTTGCCCCTCAAGGCCCGTCTTCAGAATGGAATATGTCACGGTATTTCGTGACGTTCTCAGCCGTGCCGCCAGATATCGCATAATCGCGATTGTATCAAGCAGTGCTTGCGATCATGCGACTTCTAGCGGCGCGAGGGAGAAAGACGCAAAATCCGTGTGATATTCCATCGTGGCCATAGGGGCTTGAGGGGCAGAGTTTGAAAAATCGCACTATAAACAAGTAACATATCTAAAGTCGGAATCAAATACACTGCGCATTACTATAACTGCCAACTTAATGTGAATATTTGTCACTAATTGAACTAGATAATTCAGCTTAAAAGTCACAACTGTTGTTCAAAGGGAATAAAACTAGCTAAATTTAGTAATAATAATGGTACGTGTATAAAATTGGCAACAATATTGCTTTCAGGTGTTTGTTAGAATTCAGTTTCGATGATACTATCCAATTTAGTATCGGAACTCCTATCGAACTCAATGTTTATTTAACCTAAAAATGCTTAATGTAATCAGTAACGGCGAACCTTGATCATTGAAGTTTGATGTCGGTTCTGGTTTTGTAAGAACGTAAGAAGTCGCTTTCGGCGAAAGTTAAGGCCATCAACAGGGGTTAGTGGTTAAGATTTGTCGAAAATAATCAGAGTTAGAGAATGTTAGTTTGGCTGATGAACGAGGATAGTATCTAAAATACAGTGGCGAAGCTAGAGTCATGCAGTTGGGTATTCTGAAAATCTTTTCTTACATTTTTTTGTAAAGCTCCAGTCATCGGTTTTTTTGTTCAACAAAAACGTCGAAATTTTGTTCTTTAAAGCTTTCGTTTCTCCACAGTTAATTTCCCATTGAATTTCTCAGGAATGTCTTAACTCGTGAATGTAATCATATTCCTATCCTTTCCTTTCACATAATGCTGTATATGATGGGAATGTTAATCTGAGTTGTATAAACCATCTCTTGATATTTTTTGTTGACCAATTTGTCTAACAAATACTTCAGCAAAAAACTACAGGCATGTATTTTCTATTATTAATGTATACATTTGTCAGTTCATTTTGAGGCTGCTCACTGTCAAGGAATGGATATTGATTTATTAGGAAAGAAAACTTTTCTGAATGAAAGGACGCTTTGTAGGTGGAAAACTGCTTTTCGTCAAGAAATTCAATAAAATGAACGTTTTCGAAATCTTGAAACCTGTAGTCCATCTGAGTCACTACTGTATCAATAATTTTAAAATATACAATTTTTTATCTTTCAAATAATTCTCACCCTCAAAGTTCATTCATAGTTATGTCTACTTTGATGCAGATTTCATTAGTCTCTTCATATCTAACACGGCGTATTACTAAACTATTTCTATCTCTACGGCGTATTACTTGACTCGTGATTCCGCATTGTTGAGCGAAAATTGCATTTCGATATCGTGAACCGTTTAGAAGTTATGAGACTGACGCATAGTCAGTGGGACATTGCAACACTATATCTTTAGCTTTATTATTTGTTTCGTAAAGAAAACACCAACACAAACGGCACATAAACATCTCTACTTTTCCACGTCAAGTGATGATGTGAATTTGCCTGGTCGAGACGTGGGCATCGTCGAGGCATCGTTGTACAAGTCCGTGCCTACCGAGAGCCTAGGATCCAGCTGCGATCTCTGCCCAATGAATGCAAGTGAACGGGAAATAGCACGCTCTCTTATGCGCATGCACGGCAGAGCCAGCCGGTGTCTATCCACTGGCAGACTCCTCGCTCAGCTACCGTCCCCAAAGAGCGTCTCCACGGAGTCGTCTCTACAGCGCGTAACCGGGGAAAAGAAGTCGAACACATCTAATTTTCTTCAACGATTCAGTAAAAAAATGTTGAAAAATGGCACACGACAGATTTTATTAAAAAATAATTTAGGTATTATAAGACTCTCAGATTACCCTTCAGCATCGTCACTACTAAAAGACCTTCTCTGAATGTTTTGCTGTCGCTTAAACCGAATCCGGTATCAAAAGTATCTTTTGATAGCTCTCATTGTTGATGAATAGTATTGCAATGATGTTACTTTATTTGTGTTTTAATTATACAAAGCACCTTGGCAATGCAAAAGGAAGCAGGTCAGTTATTTGCAATATATTAAATATTGCATTAAATAAATTTATTAGATGTCTCGGTGTAGTTGTCCCCAAAATTATAATGAAATTTACAACATTGTTGTAGAAGAATCGCCATTGGAGGAGATTCAAATGTGATGCAAATTTGTTAATATACGAAAGAACTCTATAAACGAAAAAAATGTAAAACACCGAAGAATGAAACAAAATAATTTGAGAAAAAATAAAAATATAATTTAGTTTATTTATTATTATATGCATGTATTTTTTAATTATAATAATTTATTAAAATATAATTTTTGTTTTTTTATTATACATATTTACATGTTTCTCTCATAAGTTTCTTCACAAATTGTTTCATATTGCATCAAATGAAAGTTAGTTTTGCTAATTTGAAAGTTATTGTTGATAACTTTATAATTTTTTATTTTTTTAAAACAAATATACCGAATAAAATTGACATATTTTTGTAGGCAGAATTCGAATCTGCCACAAAAATTGGGGGTTACCATATAAAATTCTAAAATTACACCCGCCTCACCCCCTAGGGATAGGGTGAGGATCGTAACAATCGTAAGCTGATTGATATCCGACATGTGATTATTGGTATGTTGAATTTCTAATATATTTATAGTATAAAGTGAATCTGATATGCGTATAACATACGTCAAATATATGTTATTACATTCCGTTCCCTCCCCCCTTTCCGAAATAAATGTATTTGAGTCTTAACCTGACCCCTCCCAAAAGAGAAGTCTGGATCCGCGCCTGCTACATAACCGCCACATTGCTCTATTCTTTTGATTTAGAAAAAATTACAAAACTTTTTGACTTGTCTGTCATGTCGTTAATATTTATTAGCGGCAATTTGTTAACGTTAAATTATTGTGCTAAAATATGTGCTTTAAATAATGTCATAAAAGTTTTTAGAAAACTCAATAGTTTCCTGTGAAAATGAGCTCAAAATTTCAAATTTTCAGAAACGCTTAAACGCCATTTTCTCGAAAATGGCTCCAAATGTTTTCTTCAAACTTTTCCAGTGGAAAGTGCTAATTGCATTGTTAACTAGTGATGCTACAACAGCACGTACATTCCCGCGTTATTGGAAACAGCTATGTAGTATTGAAATATTTCACTTTCTGCGCTACTAACATCTTTTCTATTATTTGAAAACGTCCAATTCAACCTAGAAGCGAACTACTCACTGGTTTCATCGCAGTGTTGTCCGAACTGTGTGAATTCTACAACTGCATAAAAATATTATACAAAAGTTTTGTAAGTTTGTATTGGAAAAAGAAGCCTGATACCCCGGACAATATAGAAATGCTTTTCACAGGGCCATGATAAGAGAAGAGTATTCTAAAATCATGCAAAAAGTACTCTACTCATTACAAATGGTACGCATTGAGTGCGAAAACTAAATATTTTCATGCAAATATCAACATAAAGACAATTTTAACTCCTTTGCATACAGCTATATCAAGTCACAACAATGACATGTAATTCACAGAAATTCGCGACCACGAAACGGAATTCCATTGTTGCATTCTCTGCATTGTTGATACTCCCTTAAAGAGCTAGCAATTTTTATTTCAAAATAAATAATTTCTAAAAGATTAATGTGTAAATGTATAACAAAAGGTTGATTGTAAGAAACCAACAAAGAAATAATATACACAATTGCAAATTCTAATTTATGACGCATCCGCCTGGTAAATTTGTAGAAGGCTATTATGATATCACGAAATTATAGAAAAACTACTCGTATTTACAAAAAATTAAGCATGACCTTATTTGAAGATGCAGTTTTGATAAATACATTTCATTGAGAAAATATTGTATTTTTACAATTGTAGTTGTAAGATGCCGTAAACGAAGCAGTCAGTTCCAAGCGGACTATTATGTTTGTCACGAAATTATAGAAAAACTACTCATATTTCAAAAAAAATCAACATGGCTTTATTTGAAGATCTATTTTTGATGAGCACATATCATTAATTAAAACAATTGTATCTTCACAATTGTAGTTGTAGGAAGAGGCCGAACATTTTTAATTTTTTAAAAATGCTTGCAAAATTAGTCATTTTAACGAACATGAAACCTGCACCATTCTCTTAAGCTTTCTTTATCTAGAGTCCCAATTTAATCAAAAAACGTTGTGCGGTTCTTAAGAAAAAAATGGTTTAATCCATGGTGTAAGAATAAAGGTGAGACGGATCCCGAACGAAATTTCGTTCTCTTCTGCGCATGACGTCACGATGGATGCTCGCCTGCTTGGCGCCTAGTGAGATTGTATGGTACGCGCTCGTTGAGTACACGCCGAATTTTTGTAATCGCGATTTACTTTGTTTTTGTAGTTTTCTAGTAGTTTTTTAGTGGCAGAAAGGTGAACATATCGTGAATTGATATTGAAATAAAATAAACAATGCCGTATTTTTAGTTGCACAAACTGGAACAAGGAAACGAAGGGAAAGTCATTAAGTATTTTTCTTTCCCGAAAGATGCCAATTTATGTGAAGCGTGGATAAATGTTGTAGAAGAAAGGACAAGATCAATGTAAAGAACGGTGTTAACTAATTAAGGTGTCTTTTGTTTCTGTAAATTATTTTATTACAGTGACGTTAGTTGTAATTATTTACAGCGCGCATTTGTTCTATCCACTTTGCTTAGGATAGCTTTGCAATACCATTGCGTCGGGTATTATTAAATTATACACCACAGAAAAGTCGAAACTTAAAACCTGACGTAGTGCCTACCGAGAAGTTGGCTATTGGTTTTGAAAAAATTAATCCTAGTCGAATCATTCGACTAGTTTCAAGGAATATGCACAAATTAGTGGATGTACTGTTATCACAAGCAACAATGGATGCGACGGATAGTGTTCCAGAGGAGTCAGTCAATGAAAACGCAGTTTGTGGAGATGGTCTTCAAATTGATTTAACCCAAACAATAAACGAGTTACGTGATGAAATTAGAATATGGAAAAGAAAATATTTTGAACTGTTTACAAAGTGCAATTAGAAGAACAACTGAAGAAGTGAATGACAATGATAAGAATGCAAAATAATAGTAGTATTTATTGAGACGCAGGGGCGCGCGGTGTGAGGCGCGTACGCGGAGATGCTACCTGGCGGTTCTCTTGACAACGACGAGACGTGACAAATAAATGCGCCATGTGAATACAGAGAGCGCTAATGTCATTAAAAGTAAAGGATTACTCCGTATTGCGCTTAACGCCCAAAAGGGTTTAAAAGACGCGTTGCTCATAGACTCGAAATAAATGTTTAAAAAACATTGTATTATTTGTGACTTTGAAGAGGGAGGAAAAAAGGTCATCCATGAGAAAAAAGGTAATATTTTCTGAATGTTATGACATATTTTTTATTAGCTGAATGATTTATGTGTATTATTGTCTATTTGAACACTTGAATATTATTAGTTGCTCACATCTACGATTATACGAAATTTATTGGATTTGTATTATGAATGTTGCGAAAATGCAACACTGGGCATATACGACACCTCTTACCGGCAGCAACATTTCTTTTCAAGAAACTTACTACTGACAAAATTTTGAGCTATTCTGGAAGAGAATTTAAAGGCATATGAAAATTCTGATAACTTTGTTGTATTTTTTGCTCCTCCTGACATTAGGATAGAAGACAGATAAGAGTACTGATGAAGATCTTGTTGTGACATGCAACAATTTGACAAGTAAACAAGCTAATTGCAGAAGGGAACTGATGATAAAGAATAGTAAATAAATAGAAATATCATATTCTTTTCAAGTTATTGGTGCATCAACTTGTCACAAAATGAAAATGTAGGAAGAAAAAACCAAATCAATGATTATGGTTGGAGAAAATGGAAGAAAAATTATCTTTCAAATAAAAACGAAATGAATAAAGTAAATGGAAATGAGTCAATGATGTCGAGACTAATGTGTATTGAGTACCCTCAAATTCCATTGGAGCTCTTCAGTCTATGGTTTTCAGATGATCATTTAGAATTTATAATAAGGCATAGAATATTATATGCTATTCTAAAATAAAAAAATCACTTTGTGATTCATTTTTTAACATACTAAAAAGACGGGAGAAAGAGGCTTGTTGCAACGAAGCGATGATACCCTACTATGGACGATATGGTCTGAAACACATCAATGGCAAACCATTTCAATTTGGTTATACAATTCGTAGTCATATTTTGAGATTAGATTGATTGATTGATGGTGATTCTGAGCTCGTCAACTGTTCAAGTCATTAGTTCCGTAAGTGTAGGACATGTTTTTTCCTTGGGATGTGGTGATCTTTCCCCACTGGATGGCGCAAACCGGCGCCGACCTAGATGGGTTTTCCTCAACCAGGTATCTCCCGCCAGGGAGCCCCAGCCGAGACAAGCTCTAAACTCCCGAACGGTGTCCCGGCATGTGTGGTAGTACAGTGCATGTTAGTGTAAGTCTATGTAAGTAAGGGGTGAGGATAGGACAAGGAAGGGGAAGAAATGATAGCGTGCGGTCTATGACCTGTTTGTTAGAGTACCGATGCGGCATTCGCCTGATTCATTTTTTAGCATACTAAAAACACACGGAGAAACCACGGAAAACTTCCGATCAGAGCAGCCGGCCGCTTGAATTCTCCTCCAGACATCGACTGAATTCGATCTAGCTAGTGTCGAAAATATTGCCACCGTCAGGACTCGAACCTAGGACCACCCGGTCAGAGGCACTTTTTGTTAATGATGACTTAAGTTTTATACTATTTAATAAGGTTTATTGTTTATTCCTTACGTCACAAGAAGATTCTCTACATGCAACGTGTTTATTTGCAGCAGCAGTCATTTTATCATATAAGAAGTGTAAAAGTGGCCATATCTGCCCAGTGTTGCGTTTATAACTATAGATATGAAATACCGGGTCTTTATCGTATCTTGCAACCCAGGTCTGGAAACACCAACTCTTGTTTTGCCAATTTGGCAACGCGTGAAATACCTTCGACGCCCTTTCACTTTTAGCGAAGCCCGGTCGCGTGCCCTCAGATTTCGGGCTGAGAGAATGTGTCTAATTTTACTTGGAGGAAAGAGAAAGCACGTATTCTGTCCTTGTTACTCTTCAACGTACTGCAGCCACTACACTGAAAAGAGTAAACGCCTGTCTCTTCATTAACGGTGGTCACTTTGAGCATTTACGCGATTGTCACTTTTTTGTCATTTTAAGATAATTATATTTTATTACTTTTTATTAATTATTTTCAATAATTATTAATGTACTACTTAGTTACATTTTATTAGTATTTTTAATAATTTTATCGGTCACATGCGTCTTTAGCCCATTTTAACATGCAACCCTACAGGCGTGTACCTATCTGTATGTTAAGCAATTTAACAGCAGCATGGGTTTTAACATCTTTGGCAAGGTGAATAAACAACCATTGATTTATCGCAAGTCAAATGTTTATTAAGAAAGAAACAAGTCGGTGTAGAAAACACATCAGATTCAAATAATTCAGAATAAAAGTAACTCATATTAGTTTTTGAGATTATTATTGTTCATTGTAATAGGTTTTAATAGTGCAGTTAAAATGTGTTTTAGGTAAATTAATTTCACTTTCCTCGCATTCCATCAAATAACACTCTTCTTCGGTAATCATATTTACTGACGATCTGAGGTGTCGCCACTGGAAATCGACACGCCAACTTCCTCACCGAACGTCATTTCTTTAGTTATCTATAACTTCACGAGAATTATTTGTATCCATCTTTTTTCAAACCACGGTATACGAATATTGTTTAAATAGATATATCGCAAGCAATACCCCACAATATCATAGTAACATTCCACAACAACAGAATTCATATGTTTATTATCGCAGTAATATAAATTTTCGCATAAATCGGGAGATTGACCGATAAAATGCTGAACATACCACAAAATGTTACAGTGTTATTACTGCCTCGTCCAAATTAAAAATCTCGGCTCCGCTACACTCCACCTCGATTTTTAACTTTTGGCCTCTGCGGTAATTACTCTCATAACATTTCTAGATATGTTCATTGTTACTAAAGTTTTCTTATTTGCTTAATATGCAGATTCCATAGTAATAATACATTATTATTATTGTTAAAAAAGGAAGAGCTAGGTGGTAGTATTTCACGATATATCTTTTCGATTTCTCTCTGAGCTGCCTTTACTTAAATAATTATTGTTACGTTGCTGTAAATAAATCGATAACACCCCTCCACATTAATATTACAGTTTTGTTTCTTCAGCATACTGGGCAGAATTGCTTAAAGAGACGTTTTGTTTCCACGCTCATACCTCAGCCCACCCCACCCCACCCCACCCACTCTGTGCAGCGTGAAAAGATTTCGGCATGAGAGCCGTGTACCTGCCCGCCGACACTCTTGAATGGGATCAACAAAGAAACAGGAAACTTGCTGCAGCTTATGACCTGACGGTTGCCTCCTCTGCTGTCCCGACGTGCCAGGCACGGCTGTCTTGAAAGGTGTAAAAGAGACGCGGTTGCCAAATTACCAAACCAAGAGCAACTGCTCTCAGACATGAGTTGCAAGATAAACTAAAGACCCTGTATATTGGCAACAAAAAAGTTCTGGGCAGAAAATAAAAAATTGCCTGTTTGACACAAGATTTCGCAAAAAATTCCTATGTTTTTGAAAAATTGAACATTTGAAGATATTTTTTATGGACACATTTCATTAACCCTTTCACTGCTAACGACGCACCGGTGCGTCAAGCTTCGCCGTGCCACCACTGCTAACGACGCACCGGTGCGTCGCGCTGCTCTTCCGGGTTCTCGTGTCTGTTGTTAGTTCGCGTTCAAAATTAGGCAATTGCCAAAACATGGGTTCTGTTCTTTACACTTTGAAGTTTATTTTGGTGCCTTCTAGACAGCGTTTCATAGCTTTTGTTGCGAGATTTTTCAAGTGTTGTGGAAGTCATGGGTTGTGGAAAGCGCGCAGCTCCAGCCAAGAGCGCGCAGGTCAAAATATTATTGCAGTATTCTTATAAATCTTTTTGTACATTCCATGTTTCCATTCCTCTGTGTTTACTTCAACCATATAGTAAAGATGTATACCTCTTCAGTTTGTTCTTCAACGAATTTCAACTAGCGCAACATCTGGCATTCAAGAATGAAAAATCTTGCTTATATGTTTCGGTTAGGATGTCTACGTTTACTGAAGAAGTGTTGTGGGGTTGAATACTTTCAACTTCGTCAGTGCCAGTATAAAGCCTGGATCTAAAACAATGACGCAAAGTAAATATGCACCTTAGTAAATATATATAATAACTAACAACAACTGAGAGCGCGCGCGAGAGGAGACCGCACGAAAAAGTATTCAGCACTGCGGAGCGGCCAGCGCCCCTAATGCGTAGCAGTGAAAGGGTTAAGAAAAAATGTATTTTCATAACTAGTTGTAGGAAGACGCCGAAACATTTTTTAATTTTTTCAGTTTCCGAAAAATCAGTTTTCAACCAACACGAGACCTACGCCATTCTCTTAAATGACTTTCAGACTATCCAACAACAAAATTTAGTCAAAATTGTTGGCGCCATGTTTTCGAAATTTTTGAAAATGTCCCAGGGGCTTCATGTAAAGTACCCCCAAAAATTAAAATGCCGGTTTCAAATTCAAGGGGACACGAGATCAGTCAGATCGATCGGAGAATATCAATTTTGCGGTATCGGTGATCGGGGAACGCTTTAGTCACTAGCGTTGTTCACAGACAAACGGACAGACGTTTTACCATCAATCGATTTGTCGGTATCAAGGACCCACAAACCAGGGATTCTGGCTGCACCAAATGTTAGGGGATTTTTTTTCTTAATTTAGCAACTAGATTTATCCACTTTTTCATTATCAGAGCCCGGTAATGATTTTTTCTGCCGAAAATCCGCTGTTTTTTCGCGCAGCTTTACATAACTTTCCCTGTACTATGTATATACTCCACATATACGTATATATACGGGAAAGTAAAAATGGCATAAAGTTCATTTTGCTGTATTCTTTTGTTGTTTTTTAATTACACAAATGTATTTTTTAACATCTCCCACGCCGTTAATATGCACATTTCCGGCGATTTGTAAACACCACTGCATTTGCGAGTTATAGGGCTTTAAACGGATTCGAATGAAGTTTTTCGAAAACACGAAAATTTTCTGTGAAAATTAGCTTCAAATTTCGCATTTACAGTAACGCGTAAACGCCATTTTCTTAAAACAACGGCTCCAGATGTTTCAATGAAAATGTTCATTTATGACGAGGTTCTACTCTTCTTTAACATTCTTAAAGAAATATTTCGGTTCTACCATTAAGAAACTGAAATATTGAGAAACTTTTAAAATAATGTACATCGGGCGGCGATAGATGGCAGCTGGCAAGGGGATGGGGCAATACCATAAAGCCAATCCACACCATGAAAATTAGAAAACTTTACTATATGAAAGTCTGTATCATTCTGTAGCACCACTAGTTAATTATTAATATTAATGTGTACACATTGGGTAAGTTGTAGCAAAATACTACTACCTCTATCTTTCTTGGTTCGGCACTGAAGTACCTTATTTATTGGTAGGAATGCAGATACAATTATTTATACATATTTATTTAACACTGATTGAAAAATGTGTGTGTATGTATGTTATGGGGAGCCTTATTGTCAAATCCGCTATGGGCCTCTGAAGTTCAAAAACAAGCCCTGACGCAGCACCACCTAAATGACCACTCTCGCAATGGACTTTCTCAACGGTGGCGCGGTCTCGGGTGGCCGATCTGTTTGGCGGCTCGCTGGTTGATTTGATTGATTAGTGATTCCGAACGCGTCAACGGCTAGTGTCACTAGTCCCGTAAGTGTAGTTCTTGTGTTTTCCTCGCGAGGTGGTTTCCTCTCGCGAGGAAATTTGCTGTATGATGGGATCCTACGCCGACCTGCTGTCGGCCAACGGAGTTTCCCACAACCAGGTATCTCTCACTAGCGGGGCACCAACCTAGCCGGGACAAGCTCTAAGTTCCCGACAGGTCTCCTGGCATGTGTGATAATGTAGTGCACGTACGTGTAAGTGTGTGGAAGTAAGGGGTGAGGATAGGGCTAGGAAGAGGAAGAAAAGATCGGGTGCGGTCCGTTATCGGAGAAACCTACCGATCAGAGCAACCAGCCGTTAAAATTCTCCTCCAGACAGCGACTGATTTCGACCTAGTTATGAAGCTAGTGTCGAAAATCCTGCCACCGTCGGGACTGGAACCTAGGACCTCCCGGTCAGAGTCACTTCAATGACAACAGTTGATGCCCTGAGCCGCCTCCCCCGGTCGGCTCACTGATGGCTGTCACCTGCGCGCCGACGATTTTTTTGAACTATGGTCCATTAGTCCGAAAAAAAAAATACTCAGGCAGCTTTTAGATCAACAGAAGAATATTGTTTGTTGGGACACCTACTTCTTGCAGTGTTCAAGGTCTCACTCGTCTTGAAACTTGAGCGCTGTGTAAAGGATATGTTTGATATAGACCGAAGTCAATGGAATGCAGCTTTAGAAATGTAAACGTGTTAATTCTCTGCTATGTTAAATGATGGCCAACGGGAGAAAGTGCAACAACGTTCTTGAAATGGATATACATAATTGCTAGTGATAAAGAAAAATGACTTCAAGTGAATGAGACACGGAACGCAAATGAATGTGCCTGTCGACCAAGAGAACGTAATTTGGAGACTGAAATAATACTCGTATAATTGGAGGAGTAGGTGGTCGTGACCAAGATGATTACGATGACTATCATGTCCTTCATTAATCGAAGGAAAACAGGGTCACGGTGTCCTAAGGACCTTGTGACTGTTTTTACAGAACATTAGTTATAAGGGAAGTTTATTTTACCTACGTCAAGACTGCGATACGATTTGGCTCTTAAGAATCTCATAAATTTTTGTTGTTGAAAATTTCTCTTGCCGCTCAGCAATGTCTTTAAGCAAAAATGAACCACTACGGACAAGACTGTGCTACGAAATATGAACCACTACGGACAAGACTGTGCTACGAAATATTTTTATAACTAGTGACGCATTTTAACCACTTGTGGAATTACGAAAAAGAAGTGGATGTCACCAGGAAAATCAATAAATTCCCAGCAATATGTGAAACTGTAAATAGAACTTTTAAAAAGAAAGCCAGAAAAGAATTTAGGATTTTATGAAGTTATCTCATTTCTACTATAAGGATGCGAAACAGGTTCAAAAACCAGAGAATGTTAAAGGACTTGAATCGGCAAAAATGAGATTTCTGAAAAGAGTAGCGGGCTGTACGTTCAGAAGTGAAGGGCGAACTGGATCAGTACATGACAAAATAAATAAGTGCTGACAACAGTGGTTAAAACAAGTGGCGTACAAAATTGCACAGACTTTCTCGTAATAGTCTCATGTCTTCAGTCTGGCTGTCTGTTCAGTTTTGCCTCACCATCTTCTTAGCTGCCATTTTTTGGCGCCTAAAACTTTTTTCGTTTCATAAAGTTTTCAAATACCTAATAGTAGATTGGAAATACGACTTTAAGAATATTATAGAACGGAAGAGTAAAATCTGGTCCTGTACACAAATTTTCACAGAAAAGTTTGAAGCAATTTGTAAGAAAGAAAGTTTACGTGATTCTGAAAGAGCGCATTTGGAAACTTATTTTCAACCAAAAATTTCGAGTTGTCAAGAATCTTCGTAGGAAATCAGTACAATCTCTTGTACTCATAAATATAGCAACGCTTAAGAAATACCCTTAATTTAAATATTAACGATGTGAGAGATATTTAAAAAACACATACGCACACGCGCACGCGTGTAATTTTCGAAAAATCAAAAGAATCGAAGTAGCATTGACGTCATATAATTCAGTGATATGAGAACATTTTCAAAATGTTTCTGAGGCTTCAAGTAAATAATGTTTTTCGAAATCGCAGAGCTTAGAGTGGGGCCAGATCCATCGCGTAACGTTAATTTTGGAAATAAATGCTACAAATAGTTTATGCAATAGTTTGTTCACAGACGATAGACTGACGGACGTTTTGAAAAAACAAAACACTTTTTCGGTATGAGTGATGCAGAATTCGTGAAGTGTGACTACATAACGTGTTGGAGGAAGTAATTTACTACACATTGGAAACGATTTATTCACTTTTCTGTATCAATGCACCACTATGAGAATTTTTCTGTCGAAAAATCGCCGTTTTTTGCCGCAGCATTACAATACTTTCTCTATACTGCATGTTACTCCGTATAGCCGTACGTATACGAGAACGTTAAAAAAATGCCGCAAGGAAGACTTCCAGTGCAAGGTCTGAAATGTATACCTTGAGAAAGGGCCGAGGAAGAGGTAAAATCGAGTTGGAAGAGGGTAACACGCCTAATCCGTGAAGGATGATGCTTCTGATCTGTAATGTCGAATTTGAGGAAGGGTGCCCTGGAGAATTGTGTGGAGGAAGGCGTCGTACCTCGTCCCACGAGGGCTCGCGGCCACCGCTGTCGACGGAGCGCGCTCGGCGCGAGAGGCCGCGCGGCAGGGGCCCCAAGTGGCCGGCCGGCCCCGCCGCCTGCGACGGCGTGGGCGACGGCGACGCCAGCGACAGCGGCGGCGCCGGCAGCTGCTGGGGAGCCTGCGTGCTGCAGGGCGGCGCCGACGCGGGCGCCGGCGGGATGCCGGCCACCGACAGCTCGAGCGGCTGGCGCGGCCCACCGGGGCTCTGCCCGCCCAGCGACGGCAGCTCTTGCGGCTCCAGTCGGATGTGCGCCACTTGCGGGTGCGCGCGCGCCGGCACCTGCGCATGTGCATGCCAACACACCGTTTCAGGATTATCCGCTCAATTTAACGCACAGGATTGAATTCATGTGGAGGACCGGAAGACAAATCCTTCAAAATGCCTGAGCGTCATCGTTGGAGGCCGGGGGCTTTCCCCACAACAGTTTTGATACCTTGGGTACGTACATTGGAGGGATCTTCCCCGTAATCTATAACTTATCTTTTGAATCGTCCCCCCTCACAAAAAAAGAAATTGTTGCTAGTCATGCCCCGAAAATGGAAAAATAAACGAGATTCTTTTATATCAGGGGCTCTCAATGTGAGGTGTGTGGCAGGATTTCTGAGTTCTGGGGAATGTGGGTAGATTTGGTAAACAAGAAAAGTATTAGTATATGTAAACTAGTCAAATAATTCAGAACCCTCAGAGTTCAGAACCAAGCTTTTTGTATGCAAATGTTTTATAAGAAGAAATTGTAGCGTCTAAAATGGATCATATAAAAAAATTATGAAGATTTTAAAAGAATTAGACCAGGAATTCCCAACCTTTTTTCTGCCATCAATTCCTTTTGAAATAACAGCTTGTTTCATCAACCCCCTTATGTTTTTTCTTTAATATACAGCAAGCTGTATTCTTAGCACAAATAATGACTCATAAATGACTTAAAGTTATTACACAGGAACATGAACAAAAATTAAGAAAAACAATTGTTAGAATCATGTCTTTTATTTTTATACCATTTTCATTTTTAACTTTACAAGTAGAAACAAGTTATCAGAAGCAAAATCACAGATTCTAATTGCACAAAACTTTGATTTTCATTCATGTGAATGATATTAAATTCCAAAATATGAACAAATTTATATTTTATTATTCAATGAAAGCATAAGGAAAACAACTATTAAATATAATTATCAATTTCATTAATATTTTTTTATTATATCAATCAGTGTCAGTCTTTTGTAAACATTTGGCTCTTGACCCCCAAATTAACCAGTAATTATCACTGATCTCCTCTCATCAATTATCGACCCCCATTAAAAAACACTGCATTAGATAAAGGATAAAACAATTTGGCAATAAAGGGCTTGATCATGAGATAAGGCCCAAAAAGATTTGTCAATGGTTTCTAACAGAAAAAAAGAGGTATACATAGAGAAAAATGGAAGAAACAGGCCTGCATGCAAATAACAGATTTTGAAGAAAAGGACTAGAATGATAAAAATTTATAAACATTAGGGTGTAAGAGACAGTTACAGAACCTTAAAACACATTCCAAAAGGACAAATATTGTACTAGTGAATTATATCTACAGTAAGGGCAGTACACAAAATATACTTTGTACTTCTCATACCTATAAGCTTAAGTTAAAAAGAGAAAAATGGGATGAGGTAAAGCAGGAGTCTATTTAAAACGAGAACTGTAAATCCAATTTTAGTTTAAATAATTCTAAATTTGTGAAACCTTAAAATTTCTAATAAGAAAATTAAAATCTTTTCCACAGATTTTTACTTACCCCCAGCTGGCTCTTTCTGCTCTTCCTCAACCTGAAGGTCTTCCTACTCTGTGCCTTTGAACGTTGCAGTCTAGGTTTGTCTTGGAGACTCCCAAGTTCACCTGAGCTATCTTCTGCAGGGCTGCTTGGACTGAGAGGTGTGGTAGATGTTTCTCCTGTTCATACAGATCTAGTATTAGGTGCTCAAGATTCTACTTGAGCTAAAATTGAAACGATTGCTATTTTATATGAGCAAAATCATCTACATTTCAAAAGTTTTTGAATGTTTTCATTATACTCAACTTAATGATAATTAAGATATTGCAATATGAATACAAATTACAATAAAAACTGTTTCATGCTTTGAGTAAGTATCATCAGATGATCTGCTCTCCACCAACAGGCTATTTCATCCTTTCTTTTAAGAAAGAAAAAATACTCTTAAGCAAACAGGGTGCCTCCAAACTCTAAATCGTGCACCTGCAAAAAAATCTACATCTAATACTATATCTAAAATAATCAGTTTACAGCAACCTTTAAAAATTGGTTAATTATAACGGATGAAAGAGAAGTTGCTACAAATGAATCTTTTTTATCCACTAAAAAGCATGCTGCTTCTAAAGAATGCTATGTCCAATTTCAATAATGTAAGTTGGTGTATTGCACAAAAGTTTTTTCTTCAAACAGCATCAGAAAGTGATAAACTTAACATATACTTGCCTCCAAAGATCTTGATACAAGCACTTAACCTGTATTACCGTACCTAAGTTATATCAAGTGTTCAGAGTGATATACGATGTTCATGTTTCTTCTGAGCATTCCTAATAATCACATTGGTAAGTGTAATACTCTGATGTTGCACTATATGTCTTTGGATAGATGATATCCTCAATTTGTATATTCATCCTGCTCGTGATACTTTTTATACAGTAAAAGTACATCAGTTCTTACAAAAGCTTTTCAAATACTATGAACAGTTACAAATAACAAGCTTTTCTAATACATATCAAAGAAACTGCAATTGCAATGTTCTTACTCATTTGTTTATGTGTTGTTATATATCCAGCTACTCTGCAAGCGATGACAGCATGCCAGCCTATGCTAAGAAGCAGATGAACTGAAGTTTCTACAAAGGAAGGAAAAAATGAAGGACATTCATGAGAGGATGCAGAAGAAGAAGAAGAAGACAAAGTCATGCGGGGTGCAATTACCTGAGGAGTGCCTATACTCTACTGAAGACACAAAACGAAGTTTGGAGGCTTTTTGATGAGGCAAGAAAGCTTCAGTCTTTTGACTTGATATTTTACGTTCATCACTAGCAGAAGACTGACGTGACCTATCTGAAACATGCCACATCAAAACAAGGCTAACAGCGCCCAGAGAACTCAACCACATGTGCTGGAGTGGAGACTTCTTGCTTCTCTCAAGAAGAAGAAAGACAAGATATCTACAAACCAAACACCAAAAAGTAAACTTAAGTGAAGATGCTTTCAATCAGACTTGAAAATGGAAGCACTGAAATGAAAAAAAGTATGCCATTGCCACTACATCAGCAGTACTTCCATCCATTTGCCCATTTTTTGTAAGCTGTCACATGCAGAGGAAGACCACACTTTATGTACAAAACATTTCTTTTCGTCATTCCAAAGTTGTCACACTAAGGTATGCTCCTACATATATGCAGTTAGTAGCAGAATTGATGAACAAGATAAGAATTTGCAACAGATGAGAGCTGAAACTGAAACAAAGGAAGATAATACATGAGAAATTGGTAAGTATTTAGTACAGACAACAAACAAATGTTTGCTATTCTCTAAACTTTTCTGTAAGGGCATACTAGCTACATGCATTTTATTGCTTTTTATAAATGTATTTCATTGCAACATCTTTAGAAACATCCGCAATGCTGAGATATTTCACTCTTAATTCTTCTTGGCCATCAAATTAAATATCTGTACAGCTCCTGCACTAACTTAGGCACACAGGTTTTTGCAGCTGCCAACAAGCTGACTGAGCCAAACTGGAAGAGTGAGCTCACATTGAAGAGCAGATATATGGGCCAGCTATGTACAAATCTAATTGACTACAGAAGCTGTGCTGACTACTGGTTGGGATGTGAACAGCAAATGGTGTCACTTGCAACAATGACAGCAAAACGCAGAGGAGGACAAAGAGCAGCTCAAGATCATAGTACCTCCTCATCCACCATCTGCTGCAGAGGGAATAAGTTATTTTCCCATGTTATGGTGATTGTTCTTTCATTAATTAAACATAACTTTTGTTTAACTATTAGATTTATCTTCTACAACATTTAAATTAGATTCATTGATAAAAGTAAAAGGTGTGAATATCTACAAA
Source organism: Acheta domesticus (assembly GCA_031308135.1). NCBI lineage: Eukaryota > Metazoa > Arthropoda > Insecta > Orthoptera > Gryllidae > Acheta > Acheta domesticus. Next base: position 125,559,462 of record JAHLJT010000631.1, on the reverse strand, counting down.
GAATTAATTCTGAAATAAGATGCACTCTGCATTGTTACTTATTTTGAGTTGGTGTCTTTGGTATTCTGTCAGTGGAAAACGTGCATGTTATGTGCATATGTGGGAAGACTGAGATGACTTGTGCTGCTTCTGCCTCAATATGGTCAGCAAGAGAGGCACTACAGAACACCGGGGAAAGGAAAATGGTTATGGGAGGCCAGTTCAGGGTAGGCGATACCTGCGGGTGGTTTCTCCACACAGGAGCTGGCAGTGGTGGAGGACAGAGTGTCCCCTGCCCCGCCCTCGCTCGCCTCCCCACGTGTCAGGGCTGACTGAGTCGAGCCCAGACTGATGCTCGACACCGACTCGGACTCTGTCCAGGGCAGCCACAATGACAGCACAACATCGCAACATCCAGCATAAAAGCAGTGTAGCGAACATATATGTATATACCAGCTTGCTTCACTGCATTCTTTGCTATATCTAAGCATTATTTTCCATTTACACATTTATCTAAAAAGCTTGCTGGATTCTATCAACAAATATTTACAAAAATAGATGACATGAAATTTCCTAATTTGTACATTAACACTACAAACCTCTTATTAATAGAAATGCAATATCTTTTTTCTTGTTCAACCCAAAATTCCTTCATTCAAATGAAATTTTGAAATGTCCATGTTGATAATATCTTGTTAACTCGGCAGATGACCTTTCCTAGCCTAGAACAAATTACACAAAACTTGGAAAGCAAGAGAAAACTTTACAAAAAATCTTACCCTTTTGAGCTGTTTGACTTGCTGCGTGTGATTCACTGGAATGAGCTGTAGCACTGTCCCGGCGAGCAGCCAAATCTCCACTCAGCAAGTCAATCAGAGATGGTCTCTTACGTTGCGTTGGGGCTGGCTCAGTCCCTTGTCCTGTTGTTGGAGGCTGTTGTTGAGTTTGTGCTTGTGGCTGTGTATCAGTTATAATAGTTGGTCTCTTGTTGTCTCTTTGCTCATCTGGCAACAAATTATAATGAAATAAGAAAATGAAATTCCAATCCAGAATAATTCTCATTCAACTTATGGACTTACAGAAATGGCACAAATCTTACAAAAATAGGTACAGGAAGAGTAACTACCATATCGTCTGTCCTCCAGTTCTTCCTTTAGTTCTTTCATTTCATGTGCTAAATCCATTAATAATGATCCTCGACCTTTGGGTGTAGGCAGACTGAAGCCCTTCATTTTCTCTCTGATCACAAACTGAAGATGCCGTTCTGTATCATTGGTAGGGGTCTGTGCTAGCTGTTTGGAAAAAAATAATTTAATTAGAGGAAGATTTTAAGTAAAGGCTAATAAATTCTTTTTTATGAAAATTTGTTTGTTTATGAAATAAATTTCAATGCAATAATTATCTTTTAGCAATAAGACAAAGTTATTTCAAAAATTTACAAGAAAATCAACAATGTTAAAAATAATTCACAAAATACAATAATATTAAAAACAGTTTGAGCAATCAGTTTTATAATGATAAATTTCGTTAATAGACAAAAAATAGTCAGTTTTAAGCACGCTATCTTTTCACAAAAGATATGACAGAAATTTATCACAGAATATTTGCACACAGTTGAATATAAATAGATACATTCACAAAAAATATAAATGTAATATATCTTTCCAATGTAAAATGTAAAATTTATTTCTTTAGAAAGAAAAATAAAATGACAGAAATTTCATTACTTTTGGAGTTCTCAACTTGTGAAAAATACTGATATAAGTTAAATGTTATTTGAAACATAAATGATAAAAAGGATTTCTTTGTTCTCATTTAGAATCAGTTCTATCTTTCTGCTTTTTCTATTATATTCATTTAAGGAAAAAAACTTCCCAGAAACATACATGAAAAAATTTTTCTTTACCATCTGCATAATGAAGGGCTGAAGAAGAACAAAAAGTGGAGTTCTTTGAGTCACAACAAAGTCTAAAAATGTCCAAAAAGTTGGTCCCGCATCATTTCTCTTCCCAAGGTCTCTTACAGTGCGTGCAATTCGTAACCAGTCCAACACCAGTTCATTTTCGAAACATATCATCATTATCTTCAATGCTAAAAAATAGATATTTTTTTTTAGAATTATGCAAGCACACACCTACAGTCAGCTAGTTGTGTTACACACCTAAGAATGCCACTTGATACAATGATGGAGATACTTGACTGCACTTCTTTGAATCTCTCCCACTGTAAATGCTTCCAACTCGCATCTCAGATGCATTTTTAATGTTCTGTGCAGTTACAGGAGCAGTTTTGGTTGCTGGTGGATTCATTGCATGGAGAACTACTGTCAAGCAAAAGCTAATGTCTGTCTGTCGTAACCGAGGGACATCTGAAAATTTCATGATAAAATAAAAATTTATTTTTGTTTCAAATACATGCTTCCTGCAGAGTAATCAAATAAATAATATAAAAAATAATTATACCTTTTCTTCCACTTCCAACTCGTAAACATAAAGGCATAAGAAGATTCATGAGCATGTTTTCAGTCTTTTCTTGAGTAGGAAACACAGAACTTCCACCACAGACTTGTTCCAAGGAATAAGTTTCCTGCAAATTCAAAATAACCTTTTACTTAATCGTACATGCCTAGAATTAATACATTACCTTTAGGGGAATTAACGGGCAATAACTATCAAGATAGAGCTTTCATCTGTAAAACATGCAAGATACAGTAATAGAATAATGTTGAAAAGTTTCAAGAATGGAAGTGCATGAATATCAGTCTACATTCCCTTGCACAGCATGACAGAGAGTCCAAAGAATTATTTAGTCATTCTAGATCTATGTATGGACTAAAGATATCTATATTTTTTCATGACTAATAGAAATTTAAGAGATGCATTAGAGACAAGTAATAATGGAATGTGTAATACACAAGGCCACCAAACATAGCCACAATAAAATATAAGCATATTTCAATCATTTATCACATGACAAATTATCTTTCAAAAATTATGACAGAATATTATAATTCATGTCGTTTATGTGTGTGCATTATTTCTGTTAAATATGTGAACTAGGTTTTGGAGGCCAAGCAAACCATTCTCGTGCCAATGCTATGTAGAAGAGAAACAAGGCAAGGGCTGAGAGACAGACTGGGAACAGATGATCGCTACCCCACAACCATGCTGCAAAGGACTGCTGCCTATCAGCTCATAAAGAGCCGCATCACATTTTGAGGAGTAATGTACAGGGTTAAAGGGTCAGTGTGCTTGGACAGACAACCTGTGAATAAAGACTGTCTGAAAGTCTGTTGGGGCACACAAATAAAAAAATGGAGTGTTCACACCTAGAGTATGTCTCACCAGCGTCACATGACTGTAGATCTGAAATGAAACCAGCTTATATCAATATAATGTATAATTTAAGAAAATCCATTTCTTTTCAAATACAGCAATATAATATAAAGACAAAAATTGCAGAAAAGAGATTCATTAGACATTAGCATAAAAGAGCATTCTTCATGATAGGCTTTCATATGTTCATGACCATACACAAAAGAACGTTGTAGATGCACAGAAAAAGATAATAATTGTGATCATGCATATTTCTCAAATTATGTTGATTACACAAATGTATTCTGAACAAGTACAACTTATATAATATTCTTCATCCTCTTAATGAAAATAATGCAATCTCATTGTGATTGGTAACAGCTTTCTCTAATTAATACACTCTGTTCATGTTTCTGAATCTTGTGAAGATTTTTATAGTAATTTTCTTCTTTGATAACTACATAGCATGTACAAGAGCAAACAGTAAAGGAATCAGGAATTGTTTCTTTTCATTCTAGGCAGCAGCCTCATCTGCAAATGTTGGAAATTATTTAAGAAATTACTAAAATATTAATTTTCATTAATTCATTACAACCACATCTTGTTGTACAGTCAGGTATATATGAAGTTCCATTGTTTAATAAGAAAATGTTCCTATGTGAAACTATTGAGCAATCTTTAAGACATCAGGGAAATATTTGAAAGAAAATGGATTTTCATGACATATAAGTTAAAAATCTGACATGTAAAATTTGCCCTTGCTACTAGATGAATCCATCATTACTTAATGGTCAATTCATCCTGAAAACATTTTTTAATAAATGAAAAAGAATAAGGCATAATTTTACTGTTAAAAAATAAAATTAGAAGGCACACTTACCCCAATGGCAAGAATTTGCAGGGCAATGAGTCTCACCACAGTGGAGCAAAAGTGTGGAGGTGGCACTTGACTCATCAGTGCTGCACTAGCTGAAGAAATGCATTCACCAACACTTGAGGTGTTTGAATCCCCAACAATTAGAGCCTGAACCCAACAAACATTTAATATTTCCATCTTAATGAAAATTTTAATTTTTTTCAAAGAATTTTAACAGATGAAGTCTCAATAATTTTCTGCATGAATTAATTCTCTCATTGAAAAGATTAATGTTCTGTAATTCAAGTTCTTGAAATTTAAGTTTTCAGAGAGGTATGCAACAATGCACAAAATTAATGCCTTCTGAACAAATAATCTTAAGGAATTTTTTTAGTTAATATTTGGATCAATTGTGAATGAAAAAATGTGCAAACAAATATTTTGATAAAATTATAATTTATAACAATAATCTTTGTGTATGTCTTCATTTATTAAATACTGAACAAAAGAAAGAATGTTATACATACTTGACAGGTTCCAATGAGAGCTTTCAGGTGTTGCATGTGAACAATATAAGGATATCTTGACAATGTTTCGTATATGCCCTTCAAAAGTCCAGCAGCAGCTTCCCAGTCAGTGTGTCGCTAGAAGGTCATTTACAGCATAAATATGAATATCTTTCATATGGTTCTGAAGAAATTCATTAAATTAATTTGTAACTAATCCAATAAAGAAAAAATATATTAGGACTTTCTAAGGAATAATTTTACTGTAAAACAATAAAATTAGGAGACACACTTAATATATTCTTGGAAAAGTCATTAGAAATGAATTACTGAGAAATATTAATATTAACTTGTAGGTACTTCGAATATAGTTGTAGGAAAAGGTATTTTAATTATTAGTTTTTAAGAAAAATTTTGTGATGTTCAATACAACACTGGACAAATAGAAATGCCCTATGAAATAAAATTACAAATACCTATATTATTATTTAAAGGAACAAGATGAAAGTACTAACCTAAAAAATTGGTTAACAAAAAGAAAATTGGGCAGAGGTGGCATCCAGGATTTTTCTGGGGAAGGGGAAGGGGGTCCAGGTGTAGTATCAAGCTGACTTAATATTTTCTCATAAGGAATTTTTCATTTATACAAAATATGGAATGTATTATTATATTTTGATTTGTAGTTAATATTTATAACAATAATAATTGATATATTGAATAACTTTTGATAGTATAGAAAATTACTCAAAGATCCATTTTTTAATAAGCCTCATTGGCTTGAGGGAGTGTGCTAGTTCCATGAACCCCCTTCTTGGGGGCCTACTGGTATTTAATCATTAGGGGCAAATTTTGATGACCTAAAACATTGCCAAAAGTTATCAATATAATGCTCTTAAAACGTTTTTAAAATGCCCTGAAAGCAAAGAAAAACAACATAAAAAATTTGGTGAAAACCTGTTCATATTAACAACTCAAGCTTATGGGTATGTTACTAATGTAATTGAGGCTTCTTCCTTTCATTCAAGTGAACTCAGCTTGCAAACTTTGGATTTGGGCTGTTCTTTACCAGGAAATCTCTATCTTTAATTATCACAAAATCAGCCGAACTGACAATGGTTCTGATAAACATCTCAGAAACCCATCTTGTAAATATTATTTGAAGTAAGTACCAATGATATTTAAGTTGATGAAATCTGTTAAAAATACTTTAAAAATGATGAATGAAGGTAAAAAAGATGTATCAACCAAAAACAACAAAAAATTCAGAAAAATATCATAAAAAAGGGGTCATTTTCTTTTGTCCTAACATAAAATTAATGTCTATTCTAAAGGGCATTGTTATAAAGTCAAAAGGAAAAAAGACATTTCATAAAAATCCACCCTCTACTGATCATAACTTCTTCTACAGTCCTTTGTCCTCAGAATAAACATAGATTTGTTTTTTTTCCCAGGGTAGGAAGGAAAGGGGGCTAAATGCCTGATTTGAAAAGAAAAGAGATTACATTTAGCCCTCTCTTCCAATTTGTCTCCTAGGCCTCATTTGCTCCCTCCTAGCTTCAGAATCATCTATTTGCATGGTTTTTCAAAGGGTTTTATTATTGTAATTCTTTATAAATTTAAATACAGTGGATGATGCTTATTGTAGTCACAGTTATTGTTACCATTTGGCTATGTTTGATGACCAGCCTAGACTGATTTTACATATTGTTTGTAGTGATAAAAATTCGTTTTGTGTTATTATTTTCAAGCACATTCCAATTTTGCACAGTTTTGAGTCCTCATGAGTCACAACTCATGAAAGACCAAGCAGATACTATTGATACTACGGCATGCTCAAATGAAGAAATGGGATAGGCATCAGAAATATTGCAATGTGGTGTCAAGCACAGATCATTTGATTTCCAGAAGAATCTGAGCATGAGATTTGTGTAAATGGAATCCTCAGAGTAAACCAGAAGCAGACTGCAATCAAGGACTTTTTTAAATTATAAACTGTGCCTGACATTGTAATCTGTTTTAAAATTGAAATAAATTTTCTTTTCTTAGTGAAGACATGAAATGAATGCAGACAAGAATTAATTTTATCATGAGTGAATGTTTTCCACATAGTAAACTACTGACATAACTTCCTTTTTCATTGTATAATCTTAAATTAATATGTTTCTTCTACTGTTATTAATCAGTTAATGTTATCATATTATCTGTGATAACAACAAACAGAATCCACTGTACACAATACATAAATAATTAACCCTGCAATTATTTCTGCTTAATTAAAACAAAATAAGACAAGATGACCAGACATGTTAGAAGATGAACTGAAATTTTCTAAAATCAATGAATAAATCTTTTCACTTTCTAAACAATTATTTTTCAATTGAACTCTTTGATATTGTTTGTATTCATTTGAAATCAATCTGAACTATGATTAAGATATATTGCCATTTAGCTCAAAATTTATTTACCCGAATAGATGGCTTTTTATAGATTTTATTGAAAGTTTTGTCAAGTCGTCTTAAGATTGTGATGAGAGCAGGTCTCATAGCTTCATTTGTCCATTCTGTAGAAGGAAGAATTTCATTGAGGTAACGTTGCAGACCTCGACATGCCATAGTGTCTGGGTCATAAGGAGACACTTTAAGAAGACTATGAGCCACATCTGCTAATCGCTGCAACAGAAAGAAATTGTTAAATATTCCCTTCCTTAGAATTTATGTAATACTGGATATTTCAAAATATGAAATACTCACTACATGAGATCTTATATCCAATATTTCTACAGGCTTTCCATCAGACCCAGCCTTTTTATTAAGTTCAGCTAATCTTATTGTACTTTTTGTTAAAAATTCTGCCACTAGGTTAAGAATTATATCTCGAGGTCTGCGAAACTCATTTCGTAGGACCTAAAGTGAATATTGTATAATATAAATTGTTAAATAGTAAATCGTTATGTATTTTGAAAATTTCAGATCAGACAAATTTCATAATTACTTCTGAATCTTCTAAGTCTCTCTCATACACAACTTTGGTACGACTGTGATCACTTATATACTTTGAATGAGATTCATCTTCAAATTCAAATCCTGGAGAATAGCCTCTGCTATAATTTCGTTGACTCGATCCCTTGTGCTCAGGACTGGCTTTCTGAGGCCCATTGTAGTTCCTGAACATTAAAAGAAATGACTAACTTATTTATTTAAGCAAAGTTGAAAGAAGATATTTTATTCTAATTGACACTGAATAGTAATGATAAATTATTTTACAGTAGTGTACTTTGCTAGAGCTTCACTGTTGTGTACAAGTGTGCGTACTGCCACTGCCAACTGATGAATAATTTCTTTCTCTGTTTTTCCATCCTTAGTGTAATTTGGTTGTGATATATGTTGCATATAACAAGGTAAAATGGCTTCCAAGATAATCTGAAATGAAATTTAAGGACAAAATGTAAGAAAATTATCTTTAAAAAATTAATGTAGTGAAATGGAATTAGTTTCAATATATTTCCATTTATCACCAACTATTCCACCCAATATTCAATGCTCAATTTCTCCAATCTGTTTTCACGTACACATGCATTTTCTAAGAAAATCTCTTGGCAAACTTTTGATTTTGGAAGACGCTACAGTCCAAGGGAAGAAAGCCTCCCTAAGGAAGGTGAAATTCTGCCACATAATGGTTCCTTCCCTGTGATATAAATGTTTCAAGTTGATATTGAGGAACAAACTGGATAATACTTGAAAGGGAAACAAAGAATATTACTTCTGAAGAAGAAAGATAAGATTACAAATGTGAATTACACTGAAAATTACATTGAAAGTCTTTTCTGTTTTGTAGCTTAATCTACAAATCATAACCTACTACCAAAAGCAAAGTAACCATTCTTTTTTTCAGTTAAGGAATAGGAAGGACTGTATTCAAAATATGACTCCTGTGATGAGCTGTTATAATTTTTACTTATTATCAAGAAATAATTTGAATATTATGTGGAAAGAGCTTCAGAGCAGTGGTAACATCTCACAGTGACTTACAACTTTCTAAACACAATCTGCTGAAAATATTGTGCTGCTTCTAAAAAAGTTCCTTACTCAAGTAATTCTAAAATTGTGTAAAACAACATATCTATTTCTATACACACATGCATGCTATATGAACTGGCTGCTATGCAACTTAACAACTGGAGGTGGATAGTAGGCAGCCACTATATAACAGTTCAGAAGCAGCTACTTTACATCCTCATTTCAGTCGCCGTTATGTATCCAGACAACCAACCAGCTCATCCATTGTATACTGTCTTTAATAGTCCATATCATTTCAAAAAAACCTTGTAAACACCCAAAGAATTTAAATTCCCATTTTCCTTTTCTACTTCCCTCCATTTCTACACATCCTCCTTGTATAATATGGGAATTATTAAACAACCGACGGTTATTAATTCTCATCCTTTCCATAGTCATCCTTTCCTCCCTAATAAGTATTGGTATGCTGAGAATAATAGCTTTCTGAAAGTCACTCATTGTATCAATCTATTCTATATAAATGTTTAATGCTTCTAAAATATCTGTTTGCTGATATCAAAAGAATCTTTAGATTCTGGCATCTCAATGCACCTTCATACTGATTTTTTGTCATAGCTAATTTGGTAACTTTAAAATGTAAGCATTGGAATTCAGATTTTCCATTTCACAAAGCTTTAAAGTGTGTTTCTTATCATGACGTGCCAAAGCTGTTTACTTCTAAAAGAAAGTAAAATTTCTATACCAGCATTTGATGACCACGTACAGAATCAGCTGCATATGCTATTACCATGACACACAGTGATATACAATCAAGCACTGTGACCATTTCATTTTCATCATGATAGCAAAAATCAATTGCTTTAAGAGGTTTTTCTTCCTTTACCAGCTCAGCAATATTCAAAGGATCTGGAGATGGAGTTTCCAGACTCAAAAGAAGATTGAATAAACAACTGGATTGCACCTAAAATTATTAATTCAGTCTAAGTAATAAAATAAAATGAGAAATGCTAGTAATGTGAATTTATTTTTACATTTTATGATAAATGTTTAGAAATAAAATATACAAAATATTTGCAATCTCAAGAATGCAGATTTATTGTGTAATGTAATTGATATAATTAAGAGAAAGATTACTTTGTGAGCATCTCCATACTGACTATCCTCCTCACAATCCAAAATTGCTGAAACACTTCCAAACATCTGCAGAATGAATGGTTTTCTATTCATAAGGTAAAATTGTTTAACAGCATATTCCACAGTAGTTTTTACCAACATATTTGTTTGATGATTTGCATACAACTGCAGCAATGTGGGCATTATCAAAAGGTACCTAAAACAATAAAATATTTATTTTTCATATTTATTTTTTAAGTAAACTTAAATTAAAAAGAATTGAAATTACCCATTTGTAGAGAAAATGTTTTTGAAATGATGAGCTGCATTTATGTAAGTTGATGTAACATAACGGAGGATGCAGGCATCTCCACTATGAAGTATTATGGCTCCATTGAGAACATTAAGAAATAAATGAATGTCTCCTGAGTATGCAAAATTTCCTGCCATTGCTTCAAACATACGTGCAATGAGACGTACCCACATAAATTTATGAAGAACATCCAAACCCATGAGTTCCTACAAAGACCAAAAATAAATTAGCCCATTCATTTAGAATAAATAATTCAGGGTGAAGATATATTCTTACTTTTCCCATTTCTCCACCTTTATAAAGATCCAAATCAGCTTCCAAAGCTTTTCGAGGAAATGAAGGTAATTTCATGAGTTCTTCATGAAGAAATACTACTCTTTGTACAACCTAGTACACACAAAATACAATTATAAATATTGTTTTTATATTTCAAAAGAATTTTTGATATGATCCAATTCTTTATTGTAACATTATAAATAACAATTTTTGTTGCATAAACACAAATGTTAATCAAGTGAAAAATGAATCTCAGGTGTAATTCTACAGAATGAAGGGATGCAAACATACAACTATTAAGAAATAAAGCAATTAATTTACCATATCAACATTTTTTAGAATTGCCCATGTAAGTAACACTTTCCCAATCTCCACAAACTTATGAAGTAGCTCTTGTTTTTGAAGAGCATTGAATGCTTCTTCTGGCTTCATATGAACCAGCTCCAATTGAGGATACTGTGAACGCTTGAAGAAGTAATAATCTCGAACATATGATGATGGATTGTGAATTTGACCTGTAAAAACAATAATTTTTTTTTTGGTAAGAGAACAATGAAAAACCACTGAAAATATAAAATTAACTTAATCATTTATTTAATAGTTTCATATTATTAAGATTTTGTTCACAACTCTTTCTTTTTGATAACTTAAACAATAAATGTTTGTCAAAAATAATTAAATCTTTGAGAATTTTTATAATTCTCTTAAATGGTAACATTTATTTATGTAGGGTACTGATGAGTGCAATCCTGGTCACACTGATTACAAAGTTATCATTAAAAAATAACTTACGAGTTTTATAATCCACTAGAAAGAATTCTTTGTGCCGAGCTTCATCAATACCAAAAAAGTCCAATGATTCCCTTAAAATCTGACAGAATTGTGTATCCTCTTGTACAGGAAATTGTGATGGAATCTCTCCTGCTGTTGGATCTATGAAATAAAACCTGAGATCTCAAGGCTGAACCAATAAAGCTATGTTTTCAAATTAAGAAATATATTCAATTTAAATTCTGTTGAATTATTATTGTAACACTTAAATAACCATTCATATTAACTTTTATCATTAACATTGCCTTACAAACTTTATACAAATACCAAATAGTATTTGTAATCACCATTCCATACTGTTAGTATGTAAAATGCTCTCTATTTTTAAACATGTGCATATCTTTGATTTTGAAATTGTTGTAAGTTCTTCCTGCTTACAATATCTTTGATATTTTTAGTCAATATATATAACTTTTGGAAGATGCATTTGCAGTTACTGTTGCTTCCTGAAGTAGCATAGTTTAGGATACAAAGAGCTTGTTCTTCAGTCAGCTTGTTACTTTTATTATGAAGAAGCATTTTCATAGATTATAAATTTATAAATTTGGGAAAAAATGTACTAATTACAAAAAAAATGAATTACACAACATCTAAGAAATATGATTATCACCTTGAGGTCCATGTACTATTATTTTCTTTGCAGAAGGTACATTTGCTGTCAGGAGAATAGATGCATCACATTGTTCTTTTCTTAATATTTGTTTTAAGTCTTTAAACATAATTCCATGAACTGAATGAACCACCTACAAATAGAAGGCAATGACATTATTTGATTAACTCATTATTTATCATAGCATTTGTAATATGAGAAAAGAAACTAATTTTGTATTATCTGTATTGAAAATAATTTGGGAATGATGTTTCTATAAAATAATGTTGAAATTAAAAGCTCAGAAATGTTAAAATAATAGAATGCCATTTGAAAAATCATTTAATTTTAATAATCATTTTAATTTTGAAAGTAACAAAAAAATCAGAGTTGACAGATAACAAGCTACTTTTCAACTTTCTTACCATCCACAAAATCGACAAAGCTGTGCCGATGAGCTGTTGGCCTTCTTCTTGAGGAGAGCGCACATAGAACATGACATAGCCAATTATATAATTGTATAAAGCAAATGCAGCTTGTTGAGGTAGTTTTGGCACAAACCGAATGAGATGGCGAAGAATTTTAAACATGAGATCTTGTTTGTCCCTAGTAAGTCTTTCAAGTACATAGCGAAGAAAGAGAGCTGAATCTTCCACAAGGCAATTCCATATCACCTGAATTCCATGAAAATTACATAGAATAAAACTGTATTTTTAACTTAATTTTATGTTTGTATGTTTTTATTTTTGTGAAAGTACCTGATAAGCCACTTCATATACAGCATTTCCATCTGGAGAAACTGCAGCATCGTCTAATAAAGTGATTATTTGGATAACAGCAGAACAGAGACAGGATGGAAACAATGAATGAGCTGAATGAATGTGATGAGTGGCATTGCGTTGATTTTCTGGTTGTTCTTCATCTCCTGAAATTTTAGAATTGAGGCATTTGACCTTCAGATATCAAAAATATATTTTAAAATTGAAGAGCTCAGTCATGGACATCTACTAGAACAGAGGTGCACAAGTGTCCCATTTGAGTCCTTTCTTGGGGCACCGGGAAGCCCATGCTCTGCGCCCCATGAGAACCAGGAAAGTTGGCATAATCCTTGATGGCCAAGCTGTCTCTTCACTTTACTGATCAGAATCATTGGTTCAATGCTAAGTGCGAGGACGAAGAGAAATGGAGCAACAATGGAGAGAAATGGAGCAACGATGTGTCTCGTATGTTAGAAGATGATGTCGGAGAAAAAGTAACAGCGAAAAGTCAAAAATAAACATTTAAAAAAGTATGGTCAAGTGAATTACAATCCAATATTTCTGAACTAAATTTATGAAGTGTGTTTTATTATTTCAATGAGAAATGGTTAAATTTTCTGTTCCTGTAATTTATATTACAAATATTTTCAAAATCAGTTGCAACAGTAAAGATTGACTATGAAATGTGTGGACGTTGTTGAGCAATTTATTCTGAAATAATATTATACATACAAAACCTCCCCTCTCCAGAAACTACAGCTGTTATTTGAAGTTTTAGTTCAACATAATTCATCACATTTCCATCTTAAGAGCTGCAGGACTTTCCTCCCATCGACGGCTTGGGCAGCTCGGACACTTGCCCCAAAAGTGAAAGTCTTTCACAAGAAGCTGGTGGGGCGCAGAAGGGCTGCCATGGCTGTTGTGGGATGCGTTGCTGGGACCCTTGTGCAAGCATGTACTAGGAGACCATGGCTCAGTAGAACAAGGGGTTATCCTAATTTATGTAGTTCTTAGATATTTGGGGTTTTATTAGAACATCATCATCATCATCGTCATAAAAGTTTGAGGTTTAGGCCACTTGGCCTGTTCCTTTTTTCCAGAATTTCCTCAATTGCTATTGAGGTGTTCATGGTCCACCACCTCTTCTTCAGTCTCCCTGGTTCTCTTCTTCCCTGTGGCTTGTATCTCTTTGCCATTTTTGGATATCTGTTAATTTTCATTCTTTTTTGGGGGATGTTTATGCCATTTTATTCGGTGCTTCTCTATTTCCTGGACAATGTTCTTTATTTTAAGTCTTTTCCTTATGAGTTCATTTCTTATCCTATCTTTCCTTGAGATCTTTAATACTGCTCTTAAGTATCTCATCTGGGCTGCTTCAATCCTTTGCGTGTCTCTTTGTCTTAATACCCAACTTTCACTACGTTATAATAGGATTGATTTGGATACAAGGTTGTGCAATTTAATGTTTGTTTCTGTATTCATGTTTTAAAAATGTCTTTTGATGCATCCATTAATTTTGTTGTGTATTGCCAATTTTGATCTATGTCTTCCTTTTGTAATGAAATTTTGTTTCCCAGGAATGTGAAAGTTGCTACTTGTTCTATAATTTGATTATCTATTAGTATTTTTATTCTACTGTATTCTTTGCCTATTATTTCCAATTATTTAGTTTTTGTGGTTGATATTCTCATTTTGTATTATTTTATGGTTGTGTTTAATTTATGTGCTGCTTTCTGTAAGTCATCTTCTGATTTTAATAGAACTTTCAGAATATAACTCAGTACCCTTTGGAACTTTTAAACACAGGAGACTTGCATATAAGTCCATAATATGTTTAAATATCATAGTAAACTAAAAGAATAATATTTGAAATTTTATTTCATGCTAATAACTCAATTTCACAAAAAATGTGGGAGAGCCTCTTGTTCTGCTGAGCTCCTCAATTCTAAGTTTCAGATAACAGTGTAATTTGAATTTTTCCCTCACAAGTTAGGGTTTGTCATTCATTTTCAGTAGAATTCATTGAAGAGTCCTATGCTTCAAGAGATGTTTTGAATTACATGGGATAAGTAATTCTCAAGTGTTTTGTTCTCTAAGAATATCTCAAGTGTTTTGTAAGGTAAGAATTCTAGGAAAATGACATGCAAGTCCAATAGTAAAACCCTACATAAAAATAACGTTATGAATCCAAATTATTTAATGTACATTGAATGTACAGACTATTTGAACATTCAGCAAATCATTTTGTTTTCGAGACATTTGGGTTTTTTAAACAGATTTGGAGATTGATAATAAAGTAAATTTTTAACTGTTACCAAAAATGTGCAGGTCAAAAGATCAAAAAAGGGTGTCTGCTGAAATTTCTTATGATGTTTTGGAAATTATGATCTCATCAAACCATCTATTATTCTTTCTTTATTAATTTCAAATATGTGTATCAATGTCCAATTTGCGACTTTGAATCAAGCATAGATAAAAAAACCTTTGCTTCACTTCAACAGTAATAAACAGTTTAATAAAGTATTGTTACTCAGTGACTTAAAACTTTGATCTGAAAATATGACTTTACATTCTGAAGCATTTTGTGTTAAAGTTAATTGTGGAAACATGCAAAATGGCAATTAAAATGAACAGATTTACCAACCTTCATCATGATCATCTCCAACTGCATGGTACAGACTAGGTTCATATGCAGCTTGAACAGTAATGGGTATAGTAGTAATAAGAAAATTTTCTCTTTCTACACGTTTTTTGTCTTCTTGAGCTTGTAATGCCATTTTGATTAACTCTGTTTGTTGCTTCTTGCGGGTTTTAGTTGCTGTCACCAAAGAGCGCTGCAAAAAATTGTTATTTTTGACTCAATAAAACAATGGTATGATGAAGAATTATGTAACCACCCAAACCCAAAGCCCAAATTCAAAAGTATCTTAATCATTTGTAATTTTTTATTTTAAATATGCCTTAATAAGTATCTTCTAGTACATAGAATTAAATATGAAACTACGAGGAAATTAAAGTTCAAAGAAAATACGAAGATTGGAAATTTAAATCTTCAATGTAAATGTTCATTTTTGGTTCCAATTCAGGTCAATTATTGTAATTGTTCTTTGGAATGGAAATTACTTTTCACTCACATGGCTTTCCTGACTGATTGTGACTTCTTCTACCTTTGTCTTGACTTGGGGCATCCAAGGTGGATCAACAACAGGTAAAGATTCAATTCCAATCTTAGGTGAAGGCAAAGTAAACTCAATCCCTGGTGGTGGCACTTTGAAGGTCATATGAGCACCTTCCTCCATTCGTGGCCATACTTGGTACCTTAATTTCCATAACACCTGAAACCTAGGAAAATACTTTTCAGGTAGTCTTTAAAATTTCACTTTTTAATTAAGATACTTAAAATATTATAAAAGAATATATGACTCAGCATAAATCGTAAAGAATGAGAGTGACAAAGGAGTGTGAGACTTTAGAAGGAGAGTGACAACTTTAATAAAAATTAAACAAATTTCATTAAAAAATAATGTGTGGCTCAATCAATCTATTCATAATAAAAAGAATAATTTCAAATAAAGATTTTTTATTTCTGTCAAGTTTTTCACCTTAAAATAGCATTTATACGCATTGCTGGAGTCTGATGATGAAGTCCATGTTGCATTATGTCTGTTGCTTGATTTGGGGCACGAACAGCCCCTAAAATAAAAAGTGAGGCAGCAGTAGCAGCTACTTCTTGATTGGATTCTAACAACAGTTCCCAAGCCACAGGGAGAACATCAATGAAATGTTCTTCTCCCAAAACTACGGCCCCTTTTACTAAAACAGCTAGGGGGGCATGGAAGACATCACGCACCTACAAAACAATAATATTAATTTAACTAAATTAAGTAAGTGGGAGGTTAAAAATTATTTATCTTATTCTAGGCAAAATTTAACTTTTTTCCTTTATGATGTGATGAAATACTGATAACTAACAGAGTTCAGAAACAAAGATATGAAAGATTTTGAAGAAATTGTTGACAAAAACAGATACTTTCTTCAAAGAAAATTCAATGAATGATTATATTTAAAACGTTTTAGGAGTAATTTTATTTTTATTTTACTTTCCCTTATCTCTAGCCATAATAAAGTTAGATAACTAAAGTAACTAAAACATTATCAATGTCACTATGTGTTTTTTGTTCAAATTTTCCACTTAGATGTAGAACTTTATTACAATTAAGGGAAAACATATATTTAAAAAATCAGAAATTAACAAGTTTATTCTACATATTCAACATTGACATTATATTTATATATATAAAACCCCAAAAGTGGTGTCCCCAGAACCTCTGTTTTGTGGGTCTTTGATACCAAAAAACCAATTGAAAGCAAAACGTCTGTCCGTCCGGGTTATGCGACCAACACTAGTGCCTAAACTGTGCATATGATTTTTTCCAAATTGAAGAAGCCTCTGTCCATCTGACCTGAGTCAAAGCTCTGCGATTTTGAAAAACATTTATTAATTTTTGGAAATGGACATTCTCAAAATTTTCTCAAAATTGGATCTAAATTTTTTCTTTAAATTTCTTGTAATAATAGACTAAAATGCACTTATTAAAGTGGCAAAAGTCCAACTTTCATGGTTAACTCTGAATTTTTGAAAATTGAAAAAGTTTTAATTTTATTCCGTATCTGCTGCCAACTACAAAATTGCAGATAGAGATTTTTCCTTCAAATAAATATTGTTCTTCAAAGTGAATTCTTTCTTTAAGGTTATGTACATTTTTTGAAAATTTCAGTAGTTTTCGTGCAATATGTGCAATTTTAAAAAATTACAAAAACCAGATTTTTTCAAAAACAGCTTCAAATTTTTTCTTTAAACTTGTGGTAAGGATATTGTATATATAGTACTCTATGAGTTGACATAAACGCCATATTGCTCTATTCTTTTGTTTTATGAAAAATTACAAAAATGTAATTTTTTGACTTGTCTCTCACGTCATTAATATTTATATTAGTGGCAATTCGTTGACATTATTATATTAATGAGTACATGTGATTTAAATAATGTCAAGTTAAGTTTCTCAAAAACTCAACTGTTTTCTGTGAAAACTATCTCAAAATTCCGCATTTTCAGAAATAATCAAACGCCATTTTCTCAAAAACGGCTCCAAATTTTTTCTTCAAATTTTTGGAATGGATAGCGCTAAGTGCACTCTTTAATATGACGCAAAGTTCAATTTGGGGTATTTTTTTGCTTTTTCAAAAATTACACGAATGTAATTTTTTTGAAAGATCCCTCACATCTTTTATACAAACATTACCAGCAATTTATAAACGTTATTATATTTGTGAGTTACAGTGCTTCAGATGACTTCAAATGAAGTCTTTTGAAAACTCAAAAATTTTCTGTGAAAAAGAGCTTTAAATTTCACATTTTTAGTAGTGCTTAAATGCCATATTTTTACAAATGGATCCACATTTTTAAAAGAAAATTGCCATTTAGAATGAGGTTTTTGTGTTCTTTAATATTTTGAAATTAATATTTCCGTTCGACCATTAGGTAATCGAAAAATTAAGAAAATGTCAAAGAAACGTACTTTGGGCGTCGATAAATGGTAACTGGCGAGAGTATGTGGCAATTCCGAATAGCCCAGACCCAAGGAAATAGAAAACAAATATGGGAAAGTCCATGACATTCTGTAGTACCACTAGTTTAAAGATTTCATGACAATTTTCAAAAAGCAGGAAAATTTTGTTTTTCAAAAACAGATTTCTTCTTTAAACTTTTTGTTTACTATTAACTTTAAGATTGTTTTTCTACTTTGTCTATTTTACAACTAATATGAATATTTAAAAATATGCCAATACTAAAAAACAATTTTTAGTTATTTCTTCATCTTCTTACACAGCAGAATGTGAATACTTCATTGAATAAACAATTTTATTATTTTCAATACAATACATGTCATTGTTATTTACATTTTTGTTTGTTTTTTTCTAAGAAGACCTCTTAAAAAACAAAGTAAATTGTACATGCCTGGGTTTTAATGTACTTGAGTATTATAGCTTGTTCCTTGGGTTTTTCTTCAGCTTGCTTTCTTTTTCCAGTTGACTGTGGTCGTCCTCGCTCCTGATCTTGTTGCTCTGCAATGTCCCGTGATGACTCACGTTGACTCATTCCCATTTTGGCAGTTTGTGAACTATCAAATCCACGATCAATTCTGTATTAACAAAACAGTAAGTTGTATCTTAGAATAAGTGGGCAAAATATTTGCTTAATAATCTAAGATTTAGAAGCAAAAGTAAACAAATAAATACTTTAAAAAAATCCTTTGACAATTTTGAATGAAAGGAAATGCACCTATCACGTCTACCCATGCTGTCTTTTCGTCGAATGGGAGATGCTTGAGTGCTGGCTTGATCTGAGACTTTACGTCCTCGATGTTTTTCTTTCTTAGTATCATCACGATGATGTTTTTCAGTTTCTGTTTCCAATTCTGATCCAGTTACTAAGCCAAATTCTTCTCCATACACCTAAAATTTGAAACAAATAAGTCAAATCTTGTAGCTTACCTGCATTCCAAATGCTTTATATTTAATTCCCAATTTTCTTTTCTGAATCTAGATTGAAAATGTATTGACAAATGAAATTATCATTGAGTGTACAAAGAAATTTTATCAGCAGAACAAAAGGGGCCATTCTGAAAAGTTCCCCCTGAGTTAAATCAAAGTAACTTCATTAACATTGGGTGGAATTTTAGGTATGTTTTAATATAATTTTTAAAATTAAAATCACTATTTTTTTTTTACTTTGAACATTTGTTTATACTTTGAAATAAATAATGCAATAAACATAACAAACTTTGGATAAGAAAACCAAGAAGATGTGAATGTTCAGAGATAACATAAAAAGAAGTGAAAATCATGTTTTTCATAAGGTCAAAGGAAACAAAGCCCCAGGACTAGGAAATCTGAGAATGGATCTTCTCAGGAAATCTGAGAATGGAAGTATGGTGGAGACATGATTATAAAATATTTAAAAAGATTGTTCAACAAAATAGAATTAAGTGAAGACCCATCTACAAAGTGGAACATATCTTATGCACCATCTATTTACGGAAGGGCAATAAAACGATGAGCACAAATTATAGTGGAATAAGTGTTATACTGTCTATAACAAGATGGTTCTCTAATATTTTGAGGGAAAAAATAGAAAAAGAACTATCTGCTTTGCATTGTTTTTTCCCCATTTGTAGAAGGAATCTTTGCATGATTTGTCTGGATTTTGTTTAATGAGCACCAACTTTTTTGTGGAGATAAAAGGCATTGGCTGACTGTGACGTGAAGAGACAAAAACACAAAAACTTAATGGAGGATTACTCCAGAGATTATATGCTCAATGCCCAAGAAGGGTTAAGGGTGAATCAGATGCAATAAACTATTAAAAAATACAAAAGAGCATATGCTTTGAACAAACCTTAATGAATACAACAGTACAAGGTGATACAATTCAATCCTGTAACAACATTAAATACCTTGGTTCAGTAATATTCACATATAAGTAATACTGGCATACGTGATGAAGATATGAACTCCAGAATAATAATTGGAAAGAAATAATTGGAATGAAAGCTCTGCACAGTGTAATGTGGAATGGCAATATCTGACAAGAAATAAAGAAAAGAATATTCCATAGCATCATAGAAAATATAGCCCTTTATGATGGAGAAATGTGGCCCCAAACTAAAGAATTCAGAGGCAAAATAAGAATAGAGGAAATGGAACAGAAGAAGAAGACACAACATATTTGAATTTCAGTTGGTATTTTAGTAAAAATTTCAGTTTAACATAGAAAAAATTTACATTGACTTTAACTCCAAATTAGAAATATAGTAAACCCTCATTAATACAAAATTGCAAGGGACCAAAATTATCGGTGTTTCGGTCCCTTCGGATAAAAATTTATATTATCTGATTATCATAAATGACTAGTACTCGACTTGTAATTGGCTTGTAATCCCTTAATGGGACCCAACTTTTGTTCATGTTGTGGCGAAATTTGTGTTAAGCGAGTTTGTACTAACGAGGGTTTACTGTATTAAAAAAAAAGATATATTGTGAGAATATTCAATTTTTATCAGTCTCAATAACAAAGTGGGGAGAAAGCTTTTCAGTGCAGTTGTGGTAACTCCCACTAAAAGCAAATCTATTTTTTCAATAGCACTATATTAAGTTTATCTGATTTCATAATTTTATAAATTAGTTGAAACAAATCTTCCTGGATTTTATTATAATAATCAGGCTTTAAGTAAATGTGGATGGCATGCATTACTTACAATCAATTTATTATGAAAATTAGAAAATAAATGATTTTAAAAGTTTGAATTAATTCATAAAGCAAACCGTTCTTGTACATGCTAAATTCTATTAATCTTAATATTTACAGTTTATAGTTAGAAAAAAGATGAAATTGCTTAATGGATCTCATAAAAAACTCACAAAGAATTATTAAAAAATCTTACCCTGCGAACTGATTTGATGAGACGAGTACATGCTCTCATGTGTCGACGATAACAGTAAGGATGGCAAAAATTTTGATGCGAGCAGTAAAAATTAAATGAGTTTGCCATCAGTACAACAGCCTGGATAAAAAATAATGGGAATCATTGATCTTTTAGCACATTTTGAGAATTACATCAACTTGGATTGATTTTGGAAACAAAATCATCATTATTCACTGCAATGAAAAGTTATTGTCACAAGTCAGTTACTTAAAATTTGGGAGATTCTAGCAATCTTCTCGTTATGAGGCAGAGCATAGTGTTCACTTATTCTAATACCCCCCCTCAGCATCACCAAACTAACAAGAAGTGAAAGAGCAAAAAGGATGTAGTGATTGAAATGCATGAGTAAACAAAGTTATTATGAGATGAATTTATGCATATTTATTACAGAAGTGGCACATAATTCAATAATGTCTATGTAGACTCCAGTTACAGAATTCATGAAGTGAAGGGAGTAGTTCATTATCATGTGAATGATGTTATTTTGATGAAAACAGTAAAAGTAAACAGTAACAGTAAAAAAAGAACTATAATATTGCACACAGCAAGGCGTGCAAAAAAAAAGTAGTGTTTCATGTGTCAGCCCTCTAAATCATCTCCCTCTATGACTTCCTGTATTGGCTTTCTGGTAGGAAAATATTCCAAAGGAATAATTTGCAGATTGAACAGTGAGGCTCATCATTCAGAAAGGGCACTTCATTTCCATCAGAACAAGGTTTTGATTCACTACCCAGCCAAAAGCACAACACCAGGCGAATGCTGGAGCAGTACCCTAACAAACGGGCCATAGACCTCATGCGATCTTTCCTTCCCCTTCCTTGTTCTGCCCTCATCCCTTACTTAAACACACTTACACTAACATGCACCACACTGCCACACATGCCGGGAGACCGGTCAGGAGCACAGTGGTTGTCCTTGCTGGGGTAGTGCCCTCCTGGTGGGAGATACCTAATCTTGCTAGCTGACAGTAGGTTGCCACTGGATCTCTCCATCCAGTGGGGGAAAATTACCGCTACCTCCTGAGGAAAAACCCCCACTACACTTATGGGTCTAATGACCTTAGCCGTTGACGAACCCAGAATCATTAACAATCAATCAGCCAACAGCAGTTTGTTCTGTCATGACAATTGTCCATAGCTGCATTTCATTGAACCTTGACTTTGCACATGAAACCAAAAAGAAAAACTAAAAACGAATTGTACACTAAAATGGTAAAACAGCAAGTGAATTCCATGATTGGTATCCTATGTGTTTTGCAAGTAGTGGGGGTAATATATGAACAAGTGAATGCCACACTTTTCTCATAACCAGCAGATTCCTAGAATACCAAATTTTGTAGAATTATAGAATTTGTAGTTTAAATGTCACATTCAAAGTAATCTCAAAGATAAGGTTACAATTCATACAATATACACATTCATACTAAGTCTGATTTTCCTAAACTTTACAGCTCTGCAATTGGGATTTCCAATTTTTGTTAATAGGTATCACTGTCAGCCTGATGTGATAGATTGTTCAGAACTGAGATGTGCAATCTTAAAAAAAAATGTAAAACAAATTTTTACAACAGTATGAGTATAGTAAGATAATAAGAATTATGTTTTACTACTTCATAAGGTCTTTGCTTTTCATTATTATTTATTTGCAATGTTAAATTTCCAATCATTCATATTTCCATTATATTTACCATTTAAAACCTTGACAAACAATACTCCTAAGTTAAGATAAAATAAATGAAGTTAAATATTTTTAATAAAATAAATTTTACCTTCATCCACGGCATATGCTTTGATGTGTCATCAGTGTCATTACTGTCACTAGGACTTTCTGGTGGTTGGTCATCGCTCAAAATTCCAGGTGATTCTTCTCCACTGACCTCTCCACAACCACCTTGTTCTGAAGTATCACTTCGATCTGAGAGCGAGCTCACTTTTCGCTTTGATTGTATAGAATCAGTCCGTTTCACAGAGTGGAAAACTGCAAATAAATGTTTTAGAAATAATCTAAAATGTATAACTTAAGTTTAACCAGGAGATGAAACTAATAAAAAACAACCTAATTTAATAATAATAAAATGAATTTTTCATTTATAAAATGAAAAATAGTTTCTAGATATTTATTGTTAATGAAAAATCACAAAAATTGAAAGAAAAATACATACAATCACAATCCTCTTTCATTTCTTTTCCTGGGCGACGGCTCAGTTTTAAACTACGACGTTTGAAAGAGCCAGTGGCTGAGGGACCACCTGTACCCCGACGAAAAATGAATGGACGTCCGGGTGGGGGTCGACGGCCTCCTTTCTTTTCTTCTATGATCTGTCCATCTTCACCCTATTAGCAAAATACAAGTATTAACCCAGATGAAAACAAAGAAATACTCATAACATAACCAAATAAAAATACTGAAAAGACTAAAATAATAATCCAGAATACTGAGGAAAGAAAGAACGAAGAAGGAAAGAAGAAGTACAAGCAAGTTCATGAGGACAAGTCTACCTGCATTGTAACTGTTGTGTTACTACTTCCTTCTGATTCATTATCTGGTTCATGAAGTACAAAACTGATTTTACGTTCACCTTGCAAACCTAGAAAACATGGATTTATAAAATTAAAGAGGTAATGGAAGAGTTTACATGAAAAAACAAGTTCAAAGAACTTCCAGTGGTTATTTTTAAGTTTACCTTGATAGAAAGAACATTGACCCCCATCACGATCTCCAGCGATTGACTGAAGACTTTGAGCAGATGTCTGAGAATGACCCATGGATGAGAGAGCCATACTCCATCTACGATTGGCTTCGCGACTATAAATAGGACCCCAAGGAGGTTGTCTTTCCCTTCCAGATGAACGTGAAGATTTTGGGAGGGTCTGGTAAGTTTCTCTTAGAAATGCTGTGATTTCCAAAAGTAACATGCATGCGATTAAGCGCAGCGCAACTGGACACTCAGATCCATATAAATTTACACTTGCTGCAAATGAAAAAATAATTTATCGTTTATTGCAATGCATTTTAACAATTTTTTATTAATCAAATCAGAGAAAACCTCAAAGAATACCCATAACATGAATTGTTATAAGTACGATACAACAATGGATCATATCCTTTAATGAGAAGCATACTAGGTTAAATCTTATAATAAGGTAAAGTAACTCATGTTTAAATATTATGAAACATTAAAGTTAAAGAAATCCTAATTCTTTTGATGTAGATATCCTAACATAATTCATCATTTGTAGTTAAATATAGTTTGAGCACTAATTTAGCACATTATAATTTTACAAATGTTTGAAGTCCTATCTGTTATCGCCAAAAGAAATGTGAATATTTCTAATCACCTTACTCCAATACTGAAAGAATATTAAAATTAAGAAGTCTTTGTTTTTTTTAATTTTTGTTCTTTAATAAGGAGCATAATTACTTTTCTCTTCAAAGGAATATATGATAAAGTGACAAACCTGGAGAGGGAAGCTCATGGGTCTTCAGCCTCATTCCCTCTCACACAGCTGATGACATTCACAGTATATAACTTTACTAATTTTATTTAGTAATGAAAATCATAAAACTATGTAGAAGTATAAATAAATAAAAATAAATGTTTAATTCAGTGTCAATAAACATTTTTTTTATTAGAAAACATTTAAGTTGGCTAGACTCCAACTATACTCCTCACTCTCTAGAAAAGTCCTGATTGTGACACTGTGGCATCTCAGGCATGTTTTTTAGAAGGAGGAAAGAAGCCATTTGCATTAAGTATTTCAAATTCAATGTACAACAAATTAGATAACATGTGTCAACTGGTGACTGGATAACAGAAAAAAAAGCTAGTTTGTTTTTTCCGTAGCTTCCATCAATCCAAATCGTAAAATTACATGAGCCTGCTGCTTTGCTCACGTACGACTCACTGGTCTCACCCTTGACTATCAGAATGTTACATGACTCACAGGCTTTTTTTCATTCTCCTGCTTTAAAAAGAAGTCACTGGATGTCAGCTCAGTGGAGGAAATTCTCTCCTGCTTCTATATAGCTCCATTAAAAAACCCTTTCCCTTCTCACTAGGAGCACTGAAAGATACCATTAACAATTAACATTTGGGAGGAAAGGCTAAGAGTTCCTCTTCCGAGCAACTTTGATTCATAGCAATTGTTTCATGTTGCATGCGTAGGTTAAAAACTCAATCAAAAATAAAAATAAATTTCCTGTTATTCACAATTGTTCATTTCCCCTCAATCATCAAAGCAAATAATAATCTACCTTCATCTAGAAAATCTTCCTCTTCATCTTCTATGAGTAATTCCTTTTGATGTGATTCATCTGACATCATATTAGTTACAGCATCTGCATGTTGCTTGTCTTCCTTAATCATTTCCTCTAGACGAGTTCCCAGTACCTGAATGTAAGTAAATATTCAAATAGCTTCTGTACAGTGGCATCTTATATTTAAGAAATGTGTAATCTTATTCTGAAACAGTTCTTTACAAAAAAAAATTCATAAGTACACATTGGATTAATAATTAATTCAGTTAATGTCTGATTTATTTAATGATACAATAGCCTTTCTAATATCAAAGGCTGTTGAATAGATCAATGCCAAACACTAACATGTTTCTTATAAACTCGTAATTGGGCTTCCTCGTGAAACTCGTAATGAGCTTCTTAGTGTGATCTAACCATATTACGATGTCTACCAGTAAATATTTGTAAATGTATGTGAAAAATATAATATCAATGAAACAAACATACATCTCACAACTACCTGAAGTGATATATAATTTATGTGAATCAGTAAGGTCAATTATCAATTCATACATTTTTGTAATAGTTCATTTAAAAATTATTCTCCTAAATTCTATTAACCTTTATAATATTATTTTGTTTTGTACTTATAGAGAGCCCAGAGGCATATCTATAGTGTGGCAGTCATGGCATGTGCCGTGGGTGCCACTCACAAGGGGCACTATTTAGAGTAAACATGCTAAAACAAATAACAAATCTAATTTGAAGTATCCTGTCAGAACACAAATTCTATGCCTGCCATGGGCACCAGAATATCTAGATACACTTCTAAAAGAGCATATTTTATGATTCTTACGAACTTTTTGTTCATATTTTTCATGGAAAATAAATAAATTCATAAACATATAAGCTCTGAAGATATGCACCTGAACAATAGGAGCAATAACAACAAATTTAATATATTTTGCTGTTTGGTAAAATGTCACTTCCTCATAAATTTATTATAAAGCATCTCTTGTAAATAGGTAGCAGGTATACACTTACCTCAGCCCACTGATAGAACATTTTTCCAGCTGTACGCTGCAAGACATGGCTACGCCTCAGACCAGTAGGAGCTCCACGATTCACTAATGGGCCAGAAGGGCGAAAAATGGGATAGTTGAGTTTCATCCAAGTAGGCCATTGTCCTTTATTACAACAATGGACAAAGTGTGCACATTCCAACAGAAGGGCAGCTCTTGACACTACAGGGGCATGAGGCTGTGCAAAAGAAGTTTAGAAAAAATTGTCTCAATACCCAAAATACTTATTATATGATCATGCAGAATGAAACACATGCTTATAATTTTAAATCTTATAGTTTGAGTATTTGTGGAAAGACTTCAAATTTGTGGTGGAATAACGACACAAACTGCTTACATCAAAAACATTTGTATGCATCATTAAAATTTGCTGGAACTCAGGAAGACATGTGCCGCCACATACATGTTGTGTGGCTCACAATAAACGATTGAAATTGTATATGTGACTCAATAACGATGATAATACTAATAATGATGATGATGATGATGACAATAATAATAATAATAATAATAATAATAATAATAATAATAATAACAATAACAACAACAACTATCATTATTATTATAATAATAGGAAAAAATCTTGCAATGAAGTATTTTATTCCACTTATTTAGAAGGAATATAATATTTATAGCATTATAACATTTATAGGAAAATAATCTTTTAAAAATTTTATTTAGAAGGAATATAAATTTATTAATATTATTATCATAGGACATTCATGTTACCATCACTTATATTTATCATTATTTTGACTCTTCTTACACAATTGAAAATATATTGTTAATGATAATAAAATCCAATAAATATTATTTTTATTACTATTTGATTTAAAACTAATTTTCTGTGCGTTGCACAATTAGAAGTTGGAATAACAAGAAGTATTGGATTCTCAACAAAAGTATCATATTTACTTGATTCTACATATTTCATTAAACAGAATCAGCAATTAATTAAATTGAGGAGTCATTTCAATCTGATCAAAATATAATTATATAAAAAATATCCTTGAAACTTATATGCATATGCAATGTTTGGTATCTTTCTACTCTCACAGAGAGTCATTCTCTAAATGAGTTAGGTTGGCTGTAACTCAAACAATATCTATTTTTTTCACAATTATCTTAGCAATGGCACTTACCAGATCAAGAGAGGCTGCCAAAAGATGAGGATCTGGTATTGAACCTGGTTGACATGTCTCAAGCATGAAAGCAAATCTTTGCATGCCTTGTCTCACAGGAAGAAGGGGAACAAGTTTGCGTTCTTTCAACACAACAAACTCAGATTCACGTCCATGATCTCCCAGTTCAAGAGAATTACGCCTGCTTAAGTCTTCATAATTCAAAACCAACAATTAGTAATATATTTTGTCCTTATGTATGTAATACCTATTAGTGTTATATCAACTACCTTGTGATTCTTCTAAGCTCCCATCTTTCTTTTTTCCTTTGATGAAACCAAATTTATTGAGATGATCCTCCATCTTTTTCTTAGCTCTCTGAAGAGTTTGTCCCATTTGGCTGAAATTTAATGACAATTTACAGTTGCTGCAACAGTAGTTGTTGCAACAGGAAAAAAGAGAAGGAGAAGAAGAAGAGGAAGAGGAAGAAGAAGAGGAGGAAGAAGAGGAGGAAGGAGAAGAAGAGGAAGAAGAAGAGGAGGAAGAAGAAAAAGAGGAAGAAGAATAAGAGGAAGGAGAAGGAGAAGAGGAAGGAGAAGAGGAAGAAGAAGAGGAAGCAGAGGAAGGAGAGGAGGAAGAAGAAGAGGAAAAAGAGGAGGAAGAAGAAGAAGAAGAAGAAGAGGAAGAAGAAGATTGAAGTCATGGAATTAATTTGGAAGCAAAAATGAAATGGTTACATGTTCAAAATCCTTTATAACTAAAGATTGGAAATATATGATTACTTAAAGTAATAGCCCTACAACATTACTTACGCCAGAGAAAAGATACCTATAGAAAAGATACACCTTCAACAGTTTCTGATTGTCCTGATTTTAGCCTACTCATGTACAAATAAAGTTTGCTTCTTTAAGTAAGGCAACTATGCCCATTATTATATGAATTGTTTTACTAATTGTAGAGATTTGAAATGTTTGCTTCATGTAGTAATAAAAACCTTAATGCCTCAAAAGAGAAAAACCAGTAAATTTATTCATTACTTGAAAAAACACTGGATGGTAGATATATTTTTCAAAACATTAGGAAGTGAGCATGTGGTTAGCAGTAGACATACAGAGGAGTGGGTGAGCTCATAATTAACAGTGGGTGAGAAGCATGAGAATGTCACATGAGAAGCGGGTGAGGTGTGTGAGCAGCAAGTGAATGTATGAACACAGGGGAACCTATAATGAGCATATCTGCAGATGAGAATTGAATAATTATTTGATGAGTGAGGGATGAATGGCAGATAATCAGCAGGGGAGAGGCTGTTAAAAATGCAATTTTTCTTGCTTTCATGAATTCAAAATATGCCATGCCAGCCATTTGGGTATCAAGCTTTGTGTTTAGGAGTGTGTTGTTAGAGTTCAATTAGGACAAGAAGATAACTGTTTCTTTTTTTTTTACATTTTTTTCTGAAGGTTTTTATGTTTTTGTCTGTGAAATCATTGGAGTTGATGTGTGTGAGGGTGTGTGTCTGAGTGTGTGTGTGTGCGTGCATGTGTGATGGGGGGATTGTTAGGTACAATTAGTGTTTTGTAGCATTAACAAAGTGAGTTCTAAAATAGTGTTATATTTTTTAGAGTCAGAAAAAATGTGATGCAATTTTTCACTGACCCAACCATGTCAAATTAGTTTCACAAATCATTTGCATTCACTACCATTTATTCATCAAAATAATTCTTAGTGGGGTAATATAAGAAAACTAATGTTGCTACAAAATGCCACTAACATCCTCATTCTATTTTCTCTTTCTTTTGAGTTGAGGCTGCCTTCTCAGTTTTGCCCCTTCCCCTTTCCAGCTTCCATCTATTAGCCTCCCACAGTTACTATCTCTCTTGTGGGAACAAGTTTTACCATCATGCTCCCTAAATATTATGTCATGGCAATCCTAGGATCCTTAGATCATCCAGCTTAGACCTGTACTGTTACATACATGCCCATGGTAGCATGTGGGTAGTGATGGCAAATTTTACCCCAACATCAATGCTCATATTCTGATGAAAACCAAAAGGTTTTTGATGTTAATGAGAACATCAATGTTTAACATATAAATATTTTAGACATGATAAAACAGATAGTATTTTTCAATCTTGTTTCCATTTTAATTATAATACTTAATTCCTATTTCCTGTTAATCCTGTTTCCATTTTAATTATATTTTATTGTTTGGACAAGTATAAATGATTTATTAAAAATAATGTTTATTGAATGTAAAGAAGGAAATAAAAATAAAGGACATGCAGTGTTTTGCTATTGATTCATTTATTCACTTTCAAAGTAAAACATCCTGGATCTAATGTGACACATAATATGTAAATATTAGTTTGAAGTACATTCTGCATTCAATCACTCTATCATCTTAATTTTTAATCAATATTCTATAAATAGATTAAAAATGCAGCTTAATAATACTACCATGTTCAAAATCAGTGAAAAAGATAATATAAACATAATTATTGAAAAAACATCAATCATAATAAAACATTGGAAGAATTTTTACAAATATATTTTTATCTGGCTTAAATAATTCTTTAACATACGCACACCTGTACTGAACATTAAAGAAAATGCACCGCTTCTTGGCTTCAAACTGATTTAACCTCCATTCAGTCAGATCGTTCAGTCATGTTTCATGATGCTAAATGCATTAAAATCTGGGACTGATGCACATTTTTTAAATAATGTTGGAAAATTTCAGGCAATTTCTGAATTCAGAAAGTCTGCTCTAATCATGATTGAGAACTAGCCCTAATAAACTGCAGAATTTTTTCTTCTCATAAAATAATTATGTGGGAATGGGAGTGAGAGTGCTTAGTGGAGTGAACAGTGGGGAGTGTATACAGTAGTTTAAGATAGGTTAGTGTAGGTTTAGGTTAAGATAGTGATAGGATTGGCCGGTAGATGGTGTGCTGAACAACAACAAAAGGATGTCTTGGAGGGAAAGGGCAGTTCCGGTGAGGACAGAGAGAACGTAAGACGTTGTCAGTGTGTGGTGAGTGTGCGTGTGTGAGGGATTGGAATCGGTGGATATCCAGACAATCCAAAGAGATTTTTTTGTAGTAAGTGTTTTTCAGAACTGCATCCCTTAAATCTGACAATTATTTTATTTTATTATGATATATTTACATGTTCTGTTTTAATTTTTTAAAGTAATTAAGCCATTAATCTAAATAATGAACATTATATGGTGAACATCAGACAACCTCATGATAATTTTATATGTGTAGAGAACATAGTTTGGGGTTCATAATAACATTGTTTGAACGAGATTCTCTTTTTGATGTTGGTAAAATTTTATTTTAAACAAAATGTTTTGTATTTATCTCTGCTCATCTTAAGTTACCATATCTACAACAGATATTGAGCCAGTTTATTCAGTTTTGTTAATCATTTACTTTTCACATAAAACATAATAGATACATTGTTAAAATTATAATAAAGTGAGACATCCTGAACAAATCCCCCTCAAAAAACTATAAAGAAATCTCTCCTTCTCCCCCCTCCCAAATTTATCTATAAAAGGGAACAGGCGCGGCTCGTCATTAAAGGCTGTAAGGCGGTGCCTCTCCTAGAGAAATCGACCACCAAAAGAAATTGAAAAGTATGTTTATAAAAATATTTACTTATTAATAATGGATTTCTGAGTTGTATTATGTAACAATAATATCTAACTTTTTCTTTGTCGGTTCGTTAATGTCTGTCCATAATGCATCTGAAGCTGTTGACAGGGAAGAGAGAAGTGTTAGGCTCCCACTTCATTTTGTCAAAAGGCCTGGTGTAAAACGAGGAGGCATGACATCATACATTCACTGCACAGGCTTACCGGCAGACAAAGGCTGCAGCCAGGCAGCATTGAAGGTTGGGGTCTAGGGTCTGAAGAAGGGTATCCTCATCAGATAGCATTACTGTGCAGTTCAGCGACTAGCATTGCGCTTCAACTAGTTTTCCCAATAAGCAGTTCAAGCGCTACACCTTTAAGTCTGTATCAGACATTATTAACAGAAATACAATACAGGCAATGCAATGCACTGTAATGTAATGTAATGTAATGTAATGTAATGCAATGCAATGCAATGAATTTGCAGCCTTCCCTATTTATAAAACCACGAGCCGCAACTGAAAGGGAATAATATCCTAATTAAATTACCTAACATGAGAATACTAGAGAAATACTGCAAATAGTGAACAATTTCATGCCTTCTGGGGATCAACAGCAGTCATAGATGTCAGAAACATCATTTTCAGCAATTCACAAAAAAATAGATACTAGAAATTTTATTTACAGATAGGCCTGATGAGAATTTTATTTTTGAAAACATTGATGTTTCTGGAAAAATATATCAATGTGAAGAAAACATCAAAAACAAAACACTGACATTAATCTATTGATGTTTCTGGTTGAAAATATCAATGTTAAATGGCAATTATCTGAAAAAATTGGAGCCGTTTTTAAAAAAATATTGTTTAAGCGCAACTAAAACTGCGAAATTTGAAGCTCTTTTTCACAGAAAACTTTTGAACTTTCAAAAAAACTTCATTTGAAGTCATTTGAAGCCCGTTGACTTACAAATACAATAATGTTTACAAATTGCTGGTAATGTGCATATTAAAGATGTGAGAGATCTTACAAAAAAAGTGTAATTTTTGCAAAAACAAAAAAATACCCCAAATTGAACTTTATGTCATATTAAAGAGCCTAATTAGCACTATCTGTTCGAAAAGTTTAAAGAAATAATATGGAGCCATTTTTGAGAAAATGGTGTTTCAGCATTTCTGAAAATGTGGAATTTTGAGCTAGTTTTCACAGAAAATGATTGAGTTTTTGACAAACTTTACTTAACATTATTTAAAGCAGATGTACTCATAAGTACAATAACGTGAAGAAATCGCTGCTAATGTAAATTTTAACAGAGGAAAAAGTAAAAAAAATTTACATTTTTGTAATTTTTGAAAAAAAGAAAAGAATAGAGCAAAATGGCGTTTATGTCATCTCATAGAGTACATCAGGAACTATCCTAACCAAAAGTTTGAAGAAAAAATATGGCGCCATTTTTGAGGAAATCTTGTTTTTGTATTTTTTGAAAATTGCACATATTGCACGCAATACTGCGCGAAAACTACTAAAATAAAAAAGAAAATGTACACCACCTCAACGAAAGAACTCACTTTGGAGAACAAATTTTATTTAAAGGAAAAGTCTCTATCTTCAATTTTGTGCTTATAGGAAGACGCCGAAAAAATTCAAACTTTTGAAATTTTCGAAAATACAGAGACAACCGTGAAAATGAGACCTATGCCACCTTTATAAGTGTATAAAAATTTGGAGCCGTTTTTGAGAAAATTTTGAAAATCTCCGGTGGGGGGCTTCATGTACAGAATTTTGAAGAAAGTTTTTCAAAATCGCGGCGCCTCGAGTGGACGCAGATTGACCAGGTAATATCCGTTTTGGAAGAAATCGCATGTATGGTTTAAGCGCTAGTGTTGTTCACAGACTAACGGACGGATGGATAGACGGACAGACAGACGAACAGACGGACGAACGGACGGACGTTTTGGGGGAAAAAAAAAAAAAAAAAAAAAACAAAGAAAAGAAAACACCTTTTTGGTATAAGGGGACCCCAAAACGTGTATTTCCACTAAAAACTCGAAATCGATTTTCCGCAGCATTACATAACTTTCGGCTATACTACGTATATTACTCCGTATACACGGGAAAGAAACTATATGTAATGTTTAAAAAATCAAAAGTTTTAATCAAAAAGGCATTAATACCATACGATTTTGTAAAAATTTGAAAAATGATTTTAAGTTGGCTGAGAAAATTTTGTTTATATATTTTTTAAAAATTATTCAGATTTCACTAAAAATTACATGAAAACAACTAATCGTTTGAAAGAATTATACAGTTATTTAAGATGTAAATTTGAATAACTTAGTTCATTAACAAAAAAATGTTTACCTTCAATAACGTGGTTGTGAGAAAGGGTCAGACAAATTTTGAAGTTTTTCAATTTCTGAAAATTCAGGGATTTTAATGAAAATCAAACACGTGTCATTTTTACAAGTGTACACTGCTCTACCTGAGAATAAATCTAAAGAAACAATCTGAGCCATTTTTGAGATAATTTGGAAAATGTTGTAGGGGTTTCAGGTAAAGTACCCCTAAAATTTAAAAGATTAGTATCAATTTCAGAGAACTTTGAGTCATATTAATAAGTGAACATTAATTTTAGGGAAAATCCTGGCTTTTGGTTTAGGCACTAATTTTCACAAAGAGATAGATGGAGAGTTTTGAGGGGGAGAAAAGAAAAGAAAAAAAGAGAGAGAGAGAAAAAATAGAGGACAGTATCAAATAGTATAAAAGATAAGTGGAAACTCGGGCAAATCAACATTGGCGGCACAAGCGACAAGTGATTGTGCTGCCCCTAGCGGCCTGAGGTGTACACTACAAGACAGGCGTAAATGTTGCCAATAGAATACAACCGTGTGTACCATTATCTATCATCATTATCATTGGTTTTAATTTATACATTACAGTACTTGCGACAGAGCATCAAATAAAAATATTTACACAGATATTCTTCTACCAAATTATCTCTCAGAAAACTACGAACAAACTTGACTTTCACACCTTGTAAGTTGGCACACACGAATTCTTGCGCTGTAGTTTACACCTCGAACCGCTGCTTTACTGTCACCAAAATATTCGTGGAGTTTCCACTATTATCTTTTTTACTATTTGACAGTATCAGAGACTCTTAAAACCCATTAACATCTTGACATTGATTTCTTGCATCATTACATTACTTTATCTATCTACAAATACAAGAAACTAAAATCAAGAATAATTATGACATTTTCAAGATGTAAATGTAGAATTTTATACATGAAACAAGCAACTTGGATACAGAAAAAGCAAAAATTGTTAGTACCTTTTTGATTCAAAACATGTTTTTGAACAAGACAGCACTCTTAAAATGGAGGTCAAAGAATTCCAATTATTATGTCTCTGTGCATTTATTACACAGATGTAATTTGTGTAATAAATGCATATGTAGTAAATGAATGTTTGGTAACAAACAAAATGTTGAAATGAGTAGTGGAAACAATAATTGAAAATGAATATTATTTAAATGATGCAATTGATATTTAAGTCGTATGATATATATATGACTTTGAATGCTAAAAAAAAGGAAAAAAGGAGGAAAAAGGGAGGGGAAAAAAATTGTTTTGTGAAAAATTTTCATAATTTTCTGGGGATAATCTATGAACTACCAATTATTTTATTTCCTTAAAGCCTACTTCAAACAGAAGGCAAAAGGAGAAATCAGTCTTTTTTTAATACTTTTTTACACTTTTTCAAACTCTCTTTAAGAACACCTCATAGTAAAAACAAATGCTGACTTCCTGGAAATGCATACTCTTTAACAATTTGAAAGCTTAGAATTAAAAGAGATTGTCATTTCTAAAGGCAGGAAACTTCAGATAGAATTTATTAGCAAAATAATATTAAAGAGTAGCTTTTCTGCAAAGAACTTCTTTAAATTTGTAATTCTAGATACAATATTGATTTATTGATTTACTTGTTCACTTTAGGGTACATGATAAAATTAGGAGTTAAGTTTTGTGTATGTTAGATGTTGAGAATGGGTCTGTCAGAGAGTACCATTTAATTTTTTTCCAGAAAATCAACCCTGGTAATAACAAATATTTACTACAAGTGTAACAGTTGTTTATTGATAGACATGCAAGATTTCCAATATGTATTCTATGAAGAAAGCTAAAGGATTTCTACTTCAGAGAGGATTAGAAATGCCTGCAATTAGAATCATACTTGCAGTTATATTTTAAAGCAGGTTGGTCATTAAAAAGAAGCTTCAAGTAATTTTGCAACAAATGTGATAAAAATTTAATGAGTTAATAAGCTTAAGAGCAGGGTATTCAATTTCTTTAAAAGAATATATTAGAAACCTGTGACAGTCTCAACTTATGCATTTGTTGAAGCAAAAAGCTTTTTTGTGGTTACATTGCAGCCATCACTAGTGCAAACATACAGTGGCTGGCAATCAAGTAGAAAAACAGAAGAAAAAAAATTGCTTCAATAAAGATAGGTCACATTTTTTTGATGATGAAAACATATATTCCACATTGTTTCTTACTGAAATTATATATAATATAAGGCTATCATTCAAATAAACTGAATCATGCAAAGAAAATATTCTGCAGCTACCTGCTACTACCCCTTTGAGTGCTTTGTCTGTAAGCAGCATGAAGAGATGGTTGTCGAATGAAACCTCCCTCTCCAGGTGAATCACTTCCATCTTGGCTATCAGTGGATTCTGTGCGTCCATATTCTCTTCTAAACCAGCTCACTAAATGCATGTTCCAACATTTATGTAGAAATAGTTGATAATTTCTAAGAATTTAAGGAGTAGGTAAAAACAAGATTTCTTGAATTTTACCCACTTCTATGTAGATGCTGTTTTAATGAAACTATCATAGTTCTACATGTTGGTTTCATTAAAAAAAGCATAAGTAAATTTGAGGCAAGAAACAATGCAATCAAACTCACCTTTTTCATGCAAAACATTACATTCAAGAGAAAACAAATTAAATAAACAATTGTATAGCCATACACTTCTAAATGCAAATTCAAGAAAAATTCCATTCCACAACCATAATTAGTTCAAGCACCATCAGACATACCAAGACCGCCAATAGGAAAGCGTGACCCTTTTCCTTTCCCTTTGGAAGTTGATGGCATTGGTTCACCCACACCTAAGTTGCGTTCACTCTGACGTGGAGTCAGGACATGATGTTTGCGTCGTAGGTTTCCCAGAGGACTTTGGCTTGCCTTCGTTGAGTCATCACCCCCTTCTGTCTCTAGCAGGCTCTGTGGGTGGACACACGAGCTAACGGCCGGGTCTTCCAATCTGCAATGCACCACAGCAAGGATTGGAAAGCGCACTCACCGCACAAGTCGAGGATGTGCTTCTCTTCTTGAAAAGCATCTTACGACTGCTTCGATCATCTCCTGAGTACCCTTGGCTTAGGTCAGTCTGGTCATCTGTCTCAGAATGGTGGACATGCCTTTGAGGGGAGAAAAGCAACAAAAGAAAATTATAAAATCTTTTTATACAAATCGTTTAACGTGGCCTTGTTACTCTGAAGAGTGTCCATCTTGGAAAATTAACAAAATTTATCTTTGTGATTTTGCACAGATAAAAAGACTTCCTTAAGAAAAAATTCTGGAGATCATCATTATCATGGGCGCCTCTGGCATGTACAATTTGGAAGGGACATGAAAAGAAGCATGAACTTCTGTGGATTTTTAGTTGAAGTCTTAGCAATATTGTTACTGTTTTATCAAAGTTAGCACAGTGCCCTTCAGTAAATTAAAAAAAAAAAGCCTTTTTATGACATTATGCATATTATGTCTTCATGAATTCAATAATACACTTCGACAATAAACTTTAAAAGATGGCA
Source organism: Acheta domesticus (assembly GCA_031308135.1). Classification (NCBI taxonomy): domain Eukaryota; kingdom Metazoa; phylum Arthropoda; class Insecta; order Orthoptera; family Gryllidae; genus Acheta; species Acheta domesticus. Next base: position 125,522,401 of record JAHLJT010000631.1, on the reverse strand, counting down.
AACAGATAAATAATGGCAGCGACAGTAGTTGGTGCAGTAGGCATTGTGGTTATTGGTCCTCTTTTACTAGATATGAAAATGCAGAGCCAAGGGGAATTCTTATTCTATCTGCCAGTTTAGAAGCATCTTATAATATTTGTTTCCCATTCTTTTTTGACTAATGATGAATGGCAAAAATTTTTGTTCACTCTATGTTATTGATTTACATTCTTAATGTTATTAAAAAATAATTATTGTCTATATAATATTATACTGAACCTGCACTTGCTATAAAATTGAAATTAGAATTAAACTATTGGATGTGTTTGAAAATGTAGGAAAGGGGGTTCGTGATTCCCCCATCCTGCCACCCCAGCGACACCCACAATAATATCTTTTATAAACTGTATGTATATTCTTGCTTGTTTCCTTAAAAAGCACGATATCCAGTCACTTTTATGATGGTGGATAAAGTATATGCTGATTAGTAAATAAAATTTATGAATTTTTAATGACATACAAAGAAAAATCCAACAACACATTCTGCTAATTAAAGTCATTCAAAACATACCTAATAACTCTAGTTGTTTGTGTGTCTGGTTCCTTGCGATGTGGACGATTGGATGAATCCAGTAAGCCACTTAATGCAACCCGACGAAAGACTCCTCCATGGGCTTCTTTGATGTAAGTCATTAATAATCTCACATCACTGTAAAGACTCTGGAACAGTGAAATGATTACAAACAATTCACATACTTCATAATACAGATCAACATTAAATAAAGCAATAATAACTCACTATGTTTTCTTGTGATTTTAGTTCTTTGAGAGATCCTACAAAGCGTGTGACAAGTGATTTAAACACACAAGCAATAATTTGCCCTTCCACTCCACGGCTTCCTCCTCCTCCTAGTCCAGCTCCAAAATTTGTCGCATAACCCCCCTGAGTGCCCATATCTGGAGACTTGCTGCAACTTCTTTTCTGATCTGCTGGAAAGTAAAATAGCCCATTTTGCAGAAACACATATAAAACATCAATTTATGAACTTCAGTTTTACTTCTGGAGATCACTTGTTAGTTACAATATAAGTATATAATTACTTTATATATTTATGCAGTCTTGAAAAGGAACATTATTTTTAAGTTTTTTAATGAAACAAAAAATAATTTTAAAAAAGTAGAAAGAGAAAGAGAGAGCTTGTTAAAAGAAAAAAAGAAAAATTTATCAATTTCATAAAGGCATAGAACAAGCATATTGCCAGTTAAGAAGCCCAGTGTTAATGAACTATTTCAAAAATATTGAATGTTCTTTCTGTGGTGCATTTGTTTCTTCTTGTCAATTTTACTCACTGAGTGGTGATAAGAGAGAGCTGGGATCAACACAGAATCCAACATAAGCATGGAAAAAGTCAAGCAAATCAGGTACAGAATACTGTCGAACCATGTCTCGAAGGAAACGAGAAAACTGCCGAGAGCATGCACGATGTAGTTTGCTTAAGATAGACTGCCCCTGAGAGCGTAAAAAGTCAGCTGGTGGACCCCTTTGCCCATCTCCACAACCATGAGGACAACCTAGATGTTTCAATACTCTGCAAATAGGGAAGAAGACACCCATAATTATACAAGTGCTTAAAAAGAAGAATTATTCTCTGAGTAAAATTTAAATGCATGTGACAGCTGATGAGCTATCAAATGCATTTAAATTTTAATCTGAGAATAATTATGTATCTTAATATAAAAAATAATAGCAAATATTCTATTAAAATTACTTTATTATTTCATTTTTTAATTAAAATACCACTAAATTACAAAATAAAAATAGCCAAATAATCTGCTATTAACGTAGTTTCTAATAAATTTTCCAAAAAAATTAATATGTAGTCTAGCGCTACATATCTAATCTTTTATTAAATTTATAAATAAAATGTTGTCATTGTTTGCTCTTACTTAACAATATCAAATTAATTACCTAATGACGCAATTCATCACAAGATTATGAGCAGTCATCTCCTTTTCATTGAGTTTTCCTCCAGGAGCTGATTCTTGCACAGTTGGGGCAGGAGCAGGTGTGGGAGTAGGTGCAGGTGCAGGAGTGGTTTTGCCTCCTGTCCAGCTGGGTGTTGCATCTGCAGCTGTACTGGTTCCTCCATTGATATCACCTTTGGAGGAACTTTCACGATTACACCCCTTGAGAACACCGGCATCGAGCAGGAGTTCCAGCAGATTCAAAATTACTTCACAGACATGCAATGTGCAAATATTGTCACGAATAGCTGCTGAATGAACTGCCTGTAAAAAAGAATAAAGAATTTTTAAAATAACTTGAAACTACTAATAATTTCATGTAATGAATAGAGACAGGATTTTTATGTAATTACATATTTTTGTCTTTCTACTTATCGTTCTCAGAATTGTTATCTTGGTGAATCGTCACAGTCCTAACAAAATATCCAATTTTATCGTTACATATTTTTACATATTAAGTACTATATTACATATTTTACATATTTTGATATTTTCACACAATATTTTTTTATTTTCTCAATTTTCTTCTCTTTTACATATTTTTTTATGAAAAGTATTTTAAAAAAAAATCAGATTTTCTCCTACATTATTACTGAATACTGACAAATAGAGATTCCCTGCATTAATGATGTTCCTACAGTTTGCTTCAATATTATCTCACTATCAGTGGAATCAGTGTTGGGAAGGGCGCTTCAATGACAGAGATCATCTTTATCTTAAGATGTGAAAAGTATCACTGACGTTGGATTCCGTGAACTTAAACCTTAATTTCCGACGAACTTTTGGCGATTGTCGTCATGTAACACTTCGATAAGTGTTGCATGCTTCAGTGATAGTTTTCTGGTCGTACATATTGCCAATTTGTACAAGGGTTTGCGTCTAGTCTGTCAGCTAAACTACCGTCCTGGATAGTAATAGATAGAGCTTTTATTACTGACTGAATGGTGCAAAACGTGCATCAACTTGAGCTCTGCAAATGAGTTTTCAAACATTTGTATAATTTTTAAAATTTGTTTAGAAAATGTTTGATAAAAGTAACTTCGAATTAGGTAAATGTGTCTTATAATTAGTGTATTTTACTATTACATATTATATACGAATTTTACATATTTATTACATATTCTCGCTGTTTTCATTGCATATTTATGTACATATTTTGACGTTTGATATTACATATTTTTCCGGTCTCTAGTAACGAATCATGCAAGGAAGAGATAATTGACCTCATTAATTAATATTATAAAAATATATTTACTTGCTCCCACATGTTACATACTTTTACTTTTATAAAATTTATGGTGTTTTTATATTGAAATATATTTGTCATTTTTCTTAAGAATAGGTCCCTTTAAAATTTTAGAAAGTAGGAGTTCTATAATTCATTTATTCCTTATCAAATAAACATTAACATTAAACACATGTTTTGACAGCCAAAATCAAATATTGAAAGTCAAAATCAAATATGAATTTTATTTTTGCTTATCTTTATCTACAAACAAATGGTGTACAGATAAATAAACAGCGGTAAAGATCTGAATAACTAAAAGTTTATTTATTTATTTTATTTTGTCAAAAAACAGTAAAAACTGTATATGACGTGTGGGGAAAGAAATTTATCTGCGCACATTTTCTTGAGGGCCAGAATTTTATTAAAAAAAAAAAAAAAAAAAAAAAAAAAAAAAAAAAAAAAAAAAAAAAAAAAAAAACAACCAACTAAAATAGAAAACGAAAAAATTAATTTAGAAAATAATTATTTTAGAAAAATAAAGATATTTGAAAAATGTTTTTTCCCCGAGTTATAGAAAATCAATTTCAACTGTAAATGAACTACAAGCAAAAGGAGTGCTCAACAAAACGTGCGCACAGTGAAGCTACATTTACGTCCAGAAGCAAAACAAGGGGCCATCTCAGCATTTGCTCTATGGATCAGGGAAACTGGACAAAAACCTGATCGAGATGGGGGTCATTGACCCGGAAGCTGAAGTACATTACTTGTTACAGGCGTATTAAATATTTTTTTAAATGTATACAATGCAAAGATAAACTAATTCATTATATATCTTTGTTTTGTTACATTATTTTTCTTTTTCACGATCAGTATAGTCTCTAATTGTATAGAAACAGTTTTGCAGCAGAAAAGATTTTACTTTTAACTTAAATTTGTATACCGACTTTAATTGTTTTATGTCATCTGGCAATGCGTTGTAAAGTAACATACATGTATTGTATGTTGATTTCTTGTACTGAGCTGTTGATACTGACACTTGATGCACGTGATTTCTACGGCGTGTGTTGTAATTATAAATATCAATATTGCATGAAAATATGTTCCCTCCGTTAAGTAGGTCATTTTTGACAAATATTACAGATTCGTAAATAAAGAGACAAGGCAATGGTAGGATTCCCAGCTCAATGAAAAGAGGCTTGCAGGAATCACGTGGAAGGCATTTTTTCATTATTCGAATAATTTTCTTTTGCAATCTGAAGGTCTGAATACTACAGGATGAGCTTCCACAGAATATTATGCCATATCTCAGGCGGGAATGCACATTTGCAAAATAAACGCAACGAGCTGCATGAAGGCTGACAGAATTTGAAAGAATTCTGAATGCATAGCATAATGAACTTAATTTAGTGTTTAATTCTGTTATATGTACATTCCATTTGAGGTTTGATTGAATTGAAAGACCTAAAAATTTTGTTGCCTCAACATCAGCTAATTGCATATTGTTCATTTTCAATGGAACATCCGATTTCCGATTTGAGATGCAAAAATGCATTGAAACAGTTTTTCTTTCGTTAACAATTAATTTGTTATTATTAAACCAATTTGAAACTTCTGAAATTGTACTATTTACTGCTTCTTTTTTGCAAAGAACATTCGTGTCATCAGCAAACAGAACCGTTCTTCCATTTTTAATTGAATTAAGTGAATTAAATATAAGGAAAGTTAAAAAGTTAATGTATTATTTACAACAGAAATATATGAATAGATAGAAGATAAAAACTAATGTCCAGAGACATGCTTTTCATAAGTTGAAACTTCTTAAAAATACTGTATTCTATGAGAACAAAACAAAAAGAGAAAATAAATTCTGTGAAGTAACTGACACTGAAAGCATTCCCAGAATGTATTATATTTGTGTCAAGGGAGTTAGTTTCTTGTCAGTTTTAATAAATGTGATATTCCACACAGAAATAGGGAAATATAAATTTCATCTCAATATTAATTTCGTGTATTTTATATGCTTTTGTAACCATTTACTATATATATACATATATATGTCTATATTTTACCTTTAATACGACTAAGTAGTCAATATCTCCTTCTTTGGTGATGTAACAGGCAGAACCCTGAGCTTCAGGCATCTCCTCTGTTGCATAAGTAATATTTGAATCTGTCTGAGAACGTGTTAGACTAGGTTTTCGCTCAGACTGTTGTTTGCTACCTTGAAGACTGATGGCATCAAGCTGGCTGTCTATGGACCCCTGAAACATTGGCTAAAAGTGAGATCTAAATGTTTGAAAATGATAGTAAAGAATTCACTGGAATATTTATTTCTTTATTTTTTCACAAAATAATGAACTTAATACATTTACACAAAAAAGTATAAGTAATTAATTGATAGTATTTTATTAATTTTTTAAGTATAATGCTATATTTTTCATCAAATACTCTCAAAAGAGTGTAGTCTTAGTCTAGGAATTTTAGGAATTCTTTATAGAAGAATCAGCCCTCAGCAATCAAAGTGTAGGAACATCAAGGAAACTGCTGTGTTAAAGTTGAGTCACTCATTTGCAACTCTTAAGGTTGAGTAAATATTCAATTGATACTACAAAAAATGTATTATTTAATGTATTAAAAATGTATTACATTTATAAATGTTGATAAATTAGCAATGAAATCACCGTTATAATATTTATCTCCAAATGAATTGAAACTGCAGAGATATTTTTTTACCTGTCTTTTCAGGTAATCTGGTGATGGTGTAGGTGTATGCTCTGTTACTGTAATAATAGGGTTTGTTGTTCCATGAGGAATGGCACCTACAGCTGGGCGTTGCTTTTGACGGTCAGGATGGATCTCTCCAATGTACCTGAGATTCAATACAGACTTGAATCAAACACAATCCTTTTATTGGAAAATTTGCTCAACTGAAATTAAAACATTCAGCTCTCAATTAATAATATCTTTCTTTACAAAATCAATATAAAGTGATAACCTGACTATGTACAAAAACAATTATTTTAATCAATAATTTCCTTGATAAAGGAAACTGAACTACTGTTCAATAAATCAATATACAGATGAACCTGAACTTTTTTGACATAGTTCAGGAAGTGACCTCCAAGAGGAAGACAAAAATAGTTCAATGAACAGGTTCGTGAAAAAGCCTCATTTTTCCAGGAATGAAGATTCAAAACAGGATTTCTATTTGTAAATCCAATGGCACATTGAGACTTAGCGACAGTGCTAACAAAGATAAAAAGATATCCCCTGTGCATTGCACACAGGCCAATGTGGCCCTAAGGGGAGGTGAAGGCAGGGCTCCACCTTTTCATTGCCATCGGCACAAGGAGGAGATTGTGTGGTGAGCAGAACGCTCTGGCCGCCTTTCCCCCAGGAAAGATCCTGGTACTCATTTGGAAAGGAGGCTGAGTCAACTCCAGAGCCACCGGGAAAGCACCAGATAAAAATCCCAGCCTACGCTGGGATTCAAACCTGGGTCCTTCAGGTCAGGAAGCCAGTGCCCTGCCACTGAGACATCGTGGCTCCGCTAACAAAGATAACTTACCTTTTTATTGATAGTTCTAAGGAGTTCATTTGAAACATAATGGACCAATGCATGGGAAGGGGTGGTCCTAAACTGTGAGAATAACTTTGTAAAGTGCAGTTTTGAAGTGTGCACAAGTTCATCTGTTCATCTGCTTCACTTTCACACAAGAGCCATATCCCTAAGTTTGTCAGTTTGTCAGAGTTCAGGTTCATCTTGTATATTTCAGTATAATCATGCATCATTTTTTTGACAGAAAAATTAAAAGAATGTGATTCTGTATTATTTGTAACAAAATGGCAAAACACAATCAACATAATTGCAATTTGTGAACATGAAGTACAAAAATGTATATACATTGTATTTACTTGAAAGTCTGTTGAAATATTTTACAGTTTTGTTATTTTCATATGTGTGCAGAACCGAATGCAACCCAAGACACTTTTAAAGCTCACATTTTCCAGGCCTGCATGATCTGTAATAGAGCAAAAGGGATGTGGAAGGCCAGAAAGGAAAAACATGCCACACTGAGGATTCTAAAGCAGAATAGTGATGCAAAAAGATGTCAAGAAAAGATAAGATGCTACACATTCATAGCAAGGCTTCATGACCTTAAGCATCTACACAATGTTATCTTGGATTGAAGTGAATTAATATGACTTTATCAAAAACCCATAACTATTATCAACAATGAGCATTAGCGGTTTCAGATTTAGAAGCAATTATGGGAATTTTATTGTTATGAAAATGTCACAACACCGATTTTTTACTGTGAAATTTTGTTTATAATATAACATATTGTAATGAAAGTTTTTTCTATATCAGTTTACTGAACTAACTACACAAACACAAAATACTGATTTGATTTTTAATTCTGAAAGCTTTTGGTTAAATACATTCACTATGGAAAACTATAGTCTACCACAAGCCAGGACTACATACAGATGATGGATTTTTACATGATAATACAAGAGTATAATGCATTCATGATCACGTGTTACATAAAGTGTATGTACATTACTATAACTTTACTAGTGAATTGAAAATGTTTTATATTTACAATAGCACACCTATGTAGCACATGACCAGAGAAACCTACATTACTTGTTTCATTAGAGACAGAACTAAACTTACCCACCACCAGTCAATTCATCTATCAAACAGCTGATTGAGGCAAGAGAGAGAAAGAGAAATAAGACAATATACACAGCCAACACTGAGGAGGTCACAGATGAAGAAACAGAAGGAAGTTTGGGACACATGAGAGACTGACATTAACAAGATCATACCTACTGACAAGTGGACAGGAATTTAAAGGGATTTCACTAAATCAACCTAAACAAAGGACACAGATTCACATCTAGCGAGTAGTTATGTGATTTTGTAGAGAAGTATGTCATTACTTTAATTCATGAAAATTTGTGTGAAGTGTGAAGAACTTCAGATTTAATGAGTTGATTTTAAAAATAGAATTATTGTAGAGCACAGAATAAAAAATGGTAAGTACGTGCCTGTACTTCAGACAGGTGTACAAAATTCATGGCACATGATTTATATGATTTTGCAGCTCCAGATTAGAGCATCAAGACATATCATATTGACAATTTAAAAGTCACTTGCATTTGCAAACATTATTAAAGGAAAATTTGCCGAGTCTCCCAATTTATAACTATAGTATGTTTTGAGATGTGTGAAAGTTTTGTTTTTTGTGGCATATATTATGGGGTTACCATTAATATGCCTTTGTATGTACCCCTGGCCACATTGATAAACATCAGTACATATGCATCACTTCTTAAAAATTATGATTTGCAATTGGGAGAATATTTATTAATCATATGGCACTGTAAATATACTTCTCAAAAATTTTAAAATGAATTAAGATTGAACTCTAAAATTTGAAACTGCTAACAATCAGCAAGCTCTTTAACTAAAGGAAAAAGATGTAACCTAATAATCTACTGATATTTATTTAAAAGTTGATTAACACTACAGTTAATAAAAGTAAAGATAAAATTATTTTTAATAATAAAGATCTGCTTCTACTTCCATTTGTTAATTTATTTTAAAACAAAGAACGTGCGATAACTGTTTTCATTCCAATTGGCAACAAAATCTTAAATGAAAGTGTAAAAAGCCATTTAAAAAATTGAGTTATAATTGACATTTCTGAGAGTTATGTGGTTCAGTTTGGATGCTGATGGCACTTCTTGGATATTTCCTGTTTTCTAGCTACAAAAGAAAGTTTTGCTCAGCATCAAATTTGATTTCTTGAGTTTAATCCAAATTAATAGGTCCAAAACCCAATGTTGGCTCTTTATTCTTGTAATATTCAATGACATGATAATCTTGCTCATAAAAACACATAAGTTGCTGTTGGGATGAACAATTTGTTGAGATAAATTTTCTATCTCCCAGCACAGGTCAACCAATGAAAATAATTTTTACTATCAACAATTTCTAGAACAAAGACAACAAAACTGAGAACATAGACATTGAGTCTCTGAGAATTGTACCATATGGGCTTAATGTTGTTGCCTTGAAATCTCTAGCAGTACACACATTTTGGAAAAAAAAGTGCTTCAAACTCATGACCAAAATACAAACATTACATTTACTCACAATGTTAAGTAAAGAAAATCTGGGGGCATAATGCAACATTCTACCACATACAATCTGTTCTGTGTAGTATGCATTTAAAAATGTTTTTAAGAGTATTAACTATCATTTCAGTATTTTAAATAATTTTTTATTAAACAGTTTATAAGTGTATTTTAGTTACTAATATGATGGTGAAAATGTAACTATTTCAGCATACTGAATCAATTTTAATGTATGTGTATTAATATTGTTTCCAGGAAAATGTTTGGATTCATGTATAACATAGCACAAGGAGAAAAAATATAGAGCTACTCTGTATCAATGCATAATTCTGATGCAAAGGGTAGGTCATATCCATCAACTCACCAACTGATCCACATAGAAAATATTTTTAAAAAAGGGAAACTAGATCTAAATATAAACAAGAGGAAGCAGGAGATAACAGCCAAGGAAATATTAAATCAAACAGCTGAAAACAAAAAGTAAATGAAAATCAAAACTGAAATGCTGCCTGGCAGCAGTGCCATGAACTAGGATCAGAGAAGATCTTGTACCTGAGGCTAGGCATGCTTTTTCCTTTTACCAAGTTGCTGGGTTGCTTTGATCCTTTATCAGGGTCCAATTTAGGTTCGAATCTCTTCGCAAAGGCAGAGCAAGGCCTAGTGAGGTGTTCATCTCCAGTGTCTAAACTGCGATGATAATCCTGTAAAAGATATAAGATTACATTAGTAGTAATTTTATCGAAAATTACTTTTCTTCAAGAATTAGTTGCTCCAATTTTCTACTCAACAGATTGAAAACAATGTAAAATTTACGTAATAAAATACCATTCTATTATATGTGTGTGGTCATGCCTACATCACTGCAGAAATAAGTGATTTGGCTTATCCATGCAAATCTAAAGTAGCATTTGATAATAATATTTAGCATTTAGCAACACTGTGAGCAAAACACACAATAAAAGTTTTGCCATCTTGAAGCTGTAATGTGAGATAAAAACACTATATGACCCCAAGCATTAGCAAATGCATGTGCAAAATAAAGAAATACTCATTAGACATCAGTAGTGGGTGCAAAACATGTAAGAAGAAAGGATCAGGAAAGAACCTCACTAGCTACCTTGAAGAAGTGCTGGGCTCGGCCCCTTTGCTGAGGACTGAGAAACTTCCTGAAGAGGAAGAAGAGACACTTGTGCACTAGGAAACAGGAAAGAAAAATAAAAAAGAAGTAGAAAATATCAGAATTCTGATGAATTATTTTACCTGTTCGTATAGAGGTTTTGGTTCATCTCGCCCAATTTTTTCCAGAGTCTTCTCAGATTTAGAAAGAAGTTTAGTTTCTACAAAAGCTTTCAGATCAGCCATTTTCATTCTTTTCTTAACTTTTTCACTAGCTCTTCGGGTGTGACTGCTATGGTCATCCAACTGCTTACGCCCAAAGTATGGTGATTCTAAGGGGGAAAAAAACTTCACGCTCATTCTTCTGCCATCTTCCAGAAGCCCCCCTTCATGTTCGAGGCTGAACGCACCTGTGAGGTAGGATACATCTTTCACCTCTGGTACTTCCATAAAATCCTTTGATTCTCTTTTCTTTAATTCAGGACTCTGATACAGTGAAACTTCAATCTTGGGTATAGGTAATGAGTTACTTCTTCTTCTAGGCTGCTGTTGAGTAGATGCATCTTCATTGATCTCTTTCAATCTGAAAGGGACGTAATTTTTCTTTCTTCAAAAATGGAGAAAAAATACTTTGTCTACTTTTGTTGATCTGTTAGAGGCAAAAGCTACTGGGATTAATGAAGTAACCCTTTTAATATTATAGAACACATAATTAGAGTATATGTTGAAAGGATTTTGCTAAATATGCAAAGAAGAATATATCATCATGTGAATGTGAAGAATTTATTTGGATGGAATAATTAAATACCTATATTAACTGTATATTAGAGGCAAAGTAATATTAGTAAGAAAATCATCTAGGGCAATACAGAAGCAATAGAAATTTTATATTTTCATGTGGAATTGTATTTTTGTTTCTCATTAAGGCATTCTTAAATAATTAGACACAGAATTGAAACAACCAAAATAGTCAACTGAGAATTTTGCTGACCTATGGTACAAAAATTGTAAGGCCCAATAGACACCCTCCTCTTGCCATTGTGACACAAAGAGGCAACGTAACACTGCCACATCCAAGAATGTAGCTGCAGCAAGGTCAATATTTCTTGGGGCTTGTTCAGTCAACACAACAGAGGGTTTCACTGACAACAAATCCTGCTGTCTACCACTGGAAACTGATTCCTTGTCTGTAGAGGAGCTAAAAATAATGAGAAATTAATTCCAAGTACAATAGATTGTTATCAGTGTTACAATGAAATCACATAACTGTTTTTCACAACTAGGGTAGGGCAAGGAAAGGTATGTGGTGAATATGCAGCACTCCACATTTGAAATTCCTTTTGAATATAATGTTCCATATCTGAAAATTTCATGTTTTATTTTGAAATTTTTATGTTTCATTTATATTTATTTTTTATTGTTTAATACAAATTTATTTTTAAATAATTCCCAATAAAAAACTTTTCAATAATCTTTTAAATTGCTTTATAGAACTTAAATCTTTCAAATCATTTTTGCACCTTTTTAGTTGACATGTGTTAGTCTCTGTTCCTGTATCTACAGGTCTCACTTGCTTTGGAAAGCATCATATTCAGACTCAGCATTGTGACTGATAGGGCATTCGTGTTCATACATGAGCGAAAACTGCTGACTTGTCTGAAATTACAGTTGTTTTGTGTAGATATGCTATACATCTACACATCACTATTGACTGTTGGAAGAAATCATCTATAATGTAGATATTTCAATTCTCTTTTTGATAAGCTATGTACTTAATAAAAGTTGTTCACACAACACATATACACACTTTTTATTACCTGTCTCTCTCTTTTTAATTTTTTTAACTCCATACTTTATAAAATAGTGTTTTGTCGTGCTAGGGGAAATTATAGTATAAAATGCTAAACAAATTCTTACTTCTAATTAAACAGAAGCATAATTTTACTGAATTGACATCTTTTAAAAATTGAGAGAAATGATATGAAAAACAACACTGGTCAAAAATATCTTCCCTCTTTAATTTTTCACAAAAAATATTTTCTTACAATAATTTATGATCTGAAAAACCATACCCCATTTTTTGAATAGGAGGTCTGAATGCTTTTAGTTGCTTCATATCTGATCCTGAGATAGCAGTAACTTGCTCTATAGTCAATGTTGATTTTGATGAAGCATTTTTTCCCATGTGTACATGAAAAATGCTTGTTTCAGCCTGAAATAGTAAAAGGTAATGTGTTATAAAATGTAATTAATAAAAAAACAACTAAGAAAATATTAAGCCAAGTAAATGCTTTACTGTGTATATTGGTGCTTCCTTGATACTGTCAGTTTCTGGGAGAGAAGGCAACCGAAAAATGACCTGAAACAATGTTAAATTGAAGTTAAACTCTTTTTATGAACATGAGCATTAGTTTCAGAGAAAATGTAATTACATAATGCATACCACATGCTCTTCTTCAGTACTTGAGCTCTCCTCTGGAATGGTTTCTGGAAAGATTGTGTCTTTTGGAGAAGATACCCAACCGCTCTGAAAAATATGATCAATAATCTATTTTTTGAAAAATTTTAAGACTTTAAAAATCTCACATAAAAATTAAAAGATTAAAAATCTGGGGTACACATACATCCACATATAACAATTCACAGTAAAATTTATGAGTATCTCTTATGCTTAAAATAATAACTTTTTTGTTCTTACTATTTGGGGAAAGTTATAGAAGTATTATTTTAGTAGTATTATTGTAGTATCATATAATAAGGAGAAGAACTTATTGTGGGCTAAACTTTAACAACAAATACCTAAACCAGTGGTGCTGAGCCATTCCATGTCAAAAAAACAAAAAAAACAAAAAAAAAAAAAAACCAACAACAACAACCTGCATATTTTTTAACTATTTTCTATTTTTTCTATTTGTTATATGGATCAAATGAGTTGACACATGTATCTTAATTTTTTTATAGCTTTATTATTTTCTGAAATATTGCATAATGAAATTTGCTAAAAATGACATGCATCACTAACTTAAAAATAACAATTTTTGAATACACTAATTATAGAAATTCCATTCAAAACGGAAACGTGTTTAATTTTTAAGATTTTGCAAGATATTTAATTTCCTGAATTTTCAATTATTTGAAAAAAAATTGAAAATTGAATATTTTTGTAAACTCGATGACCTAAAAAGTTTTTAAAAATATTTATAAACGCACTACAATATTGATGATAACTCCAGAAAAAATCTAAGTGGAATCTCAGTAACTTTAAAAGATACTAATATTTTACCAAACTGTATGTAGTAGACTGCTGCAATAGACGCGTTTCTTGCGTTACTGGCAGTCGGTTTCTTTGGATGAAGCAGTAATTTAAGTACTTCTAGAGGTAGTGAAACTTCTCCACTGAATTTGATTATTAAACGACAGATTCTTGACTCATGTTTTGACTAACATTTTGAAATTTTCTGGTCCCTCACAACTCACTTTAAATGTAAGTACTCACTTATCTTCGAATTCCTGAACTTTCGCCACAATGCACAGTTTAATGCCTTACCGAATTTACTTCAGGTCTGGACAAAATTCCATTTTCTTCAGCTAACTTTTTAGCCACTTTTATCATGCGTTCGTTTGCTGCAAAAATGTAGTTTAATTTTAATGTATTGTACAATTTTCAAAAATTGTCAAAATTTAAATATTCAACGTCATGTCATCTGTTGAGTGAAGGGAATCGGTAAGTTTCTAAATAGTATCTTTATTGCCTGATTTTTCGATGGACGTCGAAGGATCTTCAATGTGAAACAATTTAGCTGTGTTGGCACTTTGTACTTTCTGAAATTTCTCATGGGGATACCGTTTTTGTTCCAATTTTCTTTTCTTGGCGGGGGTTTCTCCAATTGCAATGAAACTCTTGTTTATCTTATTTTTATTCATTTTGCAGACACTTGACGAACTATCCGATGAGTTTAAATTGTCGTTTCCTTGATTTCCACTCTCTTCACTATATTTATTGGACGTTCCGCTACCTTCTTTAATACCATGGGAGCCACTGATCTCTAGGCTCTCTTCATTAACAAAAAGCCTTTTTGGAAGCAGACTCCCTTTCTTCCGAAATGAATCACAAATTCGCCAATCTGATCATTTCTGTAAATTTTCCTGTAAATTCACCTGTAAATCTTGGTTTACGCGTCTTGGACATATTCTTTTCTTAAAATCGTAATATCGGAAACATTAAATGGATTGAAACATCTGTCGTATCTCAGAAGGGTCGCCACTAATGTTACACAATGTACACATGATCACAGAACAAACACTAGCACTCTTCTCTTCATAAGCTGTTTTGCGACTGACGTTCAGAAAAGTTTAATCATTTCCCTTGATAAGTGGTCGATCGTATTTCACGAGCAAGGTCAGGAGGGCACCCCACCCCTACGACGCAAAGGGACTCAGCAGTAAAATTATTTTAGCTCACACGAGGAAATGCAGTAGTAGAATTCGTTTTGCTGTCACCCATCCCTTCTGCGGACAGAGTGAACATACGAGTTACTAATATTTCTTGAAACCCTAACCAAGCAGGGCGGACCGGACGGGCGGACCGGACGGGCGGACCGGACGGGCGGACCGGACGGGCGGACCGGACGGGCGGACCGGACGGGCGGACCGGACGGGCGGACCGGACGGGCGGACCGGACGGGCGGACCGGACGGGCGGACCGGACGGGCGGACCGGACGGGCGGACCGGACGGGCGGACCGGACGGGCGGACCGGACGGGCGGACCGGACGGGCGGACCGGACGGGCGGACCGGACGGGCGGACCGGACGGGCGGACCGGACGGGCGGACGGGCGGACCGGACGGGCGGACGGGCGTTTTCCTTTCAATTGTTTTTTCGGTATCAAGAACCCACAAAAGAGGGATTCTGGCTACACCACGTGTTAGGGGAATTTTTCCCTTAATTTAGCAACTGGTTTTATCCACTTTTTCCTTATCAGCGCTCGGCAATGAATTTTTTTCCGCCGGAAATTCGTCGTTTTTTCGCGCAGCATTACATAACTTTCCCTGTACTAAGTATATTACTTCGTATATACGTACGTATACGGGAAAGTAAAAATTACATACATTTAAAAAATAGTGTCAATTCTTGAGCGATCTGATGTGGAATGGCTCGTATTTTAATTCGTTTCGCTCTCACCCACAATAACATAGATGACCCACAAGTCACCCACGATGCTACAGAATGGTACAGACTTTCCCGTATTAGCTTTCTATTTCATTTGGTCTCGGCTAGCTATTTGGACTTGCTACATACTCTTGCTAGTTGCCATCTATTACCTTCCAAAATACATTTTTTGACAGATTCTTAATTTTTCGGTGTCCTAATGGTAGAACTGAAATATTAATTTTATATTAAAGAACACAAAAATCTCGACATAAATGACAATTTTCTTTTAAAAATTGTAGCTGTTTCTAAGAAAATGGCGTTTAAGCGCTACTAAATATGCGAAATTTGAAGCTCTTTTTCACAGAAAAGTTTTTAGTTGTCGAAAAACTTTATTTGAAGTCATTTGAAGCACATGCAATTACAAATTGAAGAGTGTTTAGAAATTGCTGGTAATGTGCATATTAAAGGTGTGAGAGATCAAAAAAATTACATTTGTGTAATTTTTGAAAAAAAAAGCCCTCAAAATAAATTTTACGTAATTTTTCTTTTAAAATGCATAATGCAAATAGCACTATCCGTTCCAAAAGTTTAAAGAAAAAATTTGGAGGAATTTATGCCAAAACGGCGTTTGAGCGTTTCTGAAAATGCGGAATTTTGAGCTAGTTTTCACAGAAAACGGTTGTTTTTGACAAATTTTACTTGATATTATTTAAAGCACATGTACACATTAATATAATAATGTCAACATATCGCCGCTATTGTAAATATTAACGACGTGGGAGACTAGTAAAAAAATTGCATTTTTGCAATTTTTGAAAAAACAAAAGAATAGAGCAATATCGTTTCTGTCATCTCTTAGAGTGCATTTAGCACTATCCCTACTAAAATTTAAAGGAAAAAAGGGAGCAGTTTTTTTTAGAAAATCTTGTTTTTGCATTTTTTGAAAATTGCACATATTGCACGCAATATTGCGCGAAAACTACTAAATTTTTCAAAAAATGTACTGGATCTTAAAGAAAGAACTCACTATGAAGAACAAATTTTATATGATGGAAAAATCTCTATCAGCAATTTTGTAATTGGAGGAAGACGTCGAATAAAATTCAAACTTTTGCAATATTCGAAAATTCAGTTATCCGTTAAAATCGGACCTATGCCACCTTAATAAGTGTATTTTACTTTATTCTAACAAGAAATTTAAAGACAAAATTTGGAGATGTTTTCGAGAAAATTTTGAAAATGTCCGGGGGGGCTTCATGTAAAGTACCCCCAAATTTTGAAGAAAGTTTTTCAAAATAGCGACGCCTTGAGTGAAACCAGTTCAACCGGGGAATATCCATTACGTATGGTTTAGGCGCTAGTGTTGTTCATACACACTAGACAGACGTACTGACGGACGGACGTAAAAAAAAAAAAACAACCAAAAAAAACCAACACTTCTTCGGTATCAGGGGATCTAAAACGTGTATTTCCGTTAAAATCTCGCAATCGATTTTCCGAATCATTTCATAACTTTCCCTATAGGACGTACTCCGTTTATTCGTATGCGGGAAAGTAAAAATGGCTCCAAATTCTTTCTTTAAATATTTTATCTAATACTGCAAAAAGCTTATAAAAACCTATTAAAGCGTACAAAAGAGTATACAAATGGCGCTGACCCAATTTTCACTAAAACCTCTGAATTTTCGAAAATTGCAAAACCTTAAAAAATGACTTTTTCATTTTTAATGAAATCTGTTCTTCAAAACTAGATCTTTTAGGCACATTTTAAAAAATTATCAGTAATTTTGGGTATCAGAGTGAAACTGCGACAAAAAATAGTTATTTTGTTTTTAAAAAAAGCTCCCAATTTCTTCTTTAAAATTTCTGTACGGAGAGAGTATAATTCAATACATCATACGACATAAGCACCATTTTGATTGAAACTTCTGGTTTTTCAAAAAATTACGGATGTGCCATTTTTTGTTATCTTTCACGTCGTTAATATTTACATTATACTTTTTTTTAAACAATCGCATGCATTTTTAGAACAAATGTTTGAAATGATCTCTAAGTTGATCTCAATGATTTTTAATAATTTCATAAGTTTTTGAGTGCAAATGATATCAAAATTGCGCATTTTAGAAACGCTTGAAACATGTTTGCTTCTTCACGATATTCTCAAAATCTCATTTCCATTAAATTATTAATGACCGAAAAATTAAAAAAAATCACGTTTTTGATAAAATACAATTTCTTCATATATTACAGGAAAGAGCCTCGCGGCTAGCTCTTTGTGTGCTCGCTTTCCACTACCCGGACCCAGGTTCGATTCCCGGTCGAGGCAAGACTATAATGTGCGTTTTCCTTGCAATGTCACGTATGTTGCTGTGTGACGATGAGAAAATTCACTTCTCAGGTTGAGAAGACCAGAATACGGCGTGGGGATGTCTTTGTGCTAACCACACATACCCCCTTAATCCATGGCCGCGAGGCAGGATCGTCGCCTGTAGGCCTGAGCCCGTTCATGGGCTGTCGCGCCAAGTACATAAATACATTACAGGAAAAAACACAAAACCATTGGATTAATTGATACAGTTTGTTCATGATGTATTCTATAACATTTAATAAAATTAATTCATTGTGAGAAATATATCCATAATGTGTTCTTGATTGATAGCTTTTATCTTTGTTTACATTGGGCTGTGGCAAATAACGGTGATAAACGCCATTGAGATACACAGACTCACTGTTGCAAAACACAATTTAGGTCACGTATGTATAAAATGGATAATTTTACTTCAATCGTTATTATTTTCATTAAATTATTATTTTACATAACCGTAACACGTTTACTACAATCAAATCATCTCGCTTCGTGCGCGAGGCGCTTGGGGCAGGTGCGCCCGCGTACTTACACGGATATTAAAGCAGTTGGTTCGAAAACAGCAAAAGGTAAGAATGTTTCAGTTTGAAGCATGGAGGGTATTTCCAGTATATCGTGTTTAACATCAATACCCTAATTCTTTCATAAACCCTTGCCCTGACCAATGTGTGCGAGATCGGTGTGCATTCTGTGAAATTGAGATATTGGCTTCATAAATCCAGAAGAATTGTACAAGCACAGAGATGAACGAATGGGCTATCAAGGGCATGTACGTACACCGAGGAAAAAAGCCAAATGACGCTTCTTTATATCATGTCGGACCTCCTTTTGCCCGGCGTATTGCAGCAACTCGACGTCGCATAGACTCAACAAGTCGTTGGAAGTTCCCTGCAGAAATATTGAGCCACGCTGCCTCTACAGACGACCATAATTGCGAAAGCGTTGCGAAAGGATTTTGTGCATAAATGTACCTGTTGATTATGCCCCATTAATGCTCGATATGCCGGGCGATCTGGGTGGCCAAATCATTCGCTCCAATTGTCGAGAATGTTCTTCTAACCAATCGCGAACAATTGCTGCCCGGTGACATGGCGCATCGTCATCCATTAAAACAGATCGTTGTTTGGGAACATGGAGTCCATGAATGGCTGCAAATGGTCTCTAAGAAGGCGAACTTCACCATTTTCAGTCACTGATCGGTTCAGATGGAACAGAGGAATCAAGCCATTCTATGTAAAAGCGGCCCACAAAATTATGGAGCCACCATCAGCATGACAACTTGGCTCCATGGCTTCGTGGGGTCTGCGCCACACTCGAACCCTACCATCAGGTTTTACCAACTGAAATCGGGACTCAAGCCACGATTTTCCAGTCGTCTAGATGTCCAATCCACATGGTCAGAGCCCAGGAGAGGCGCTGCAGGCGATATCGTGTGTTAGGAAAGGCATTCGAGTCTGTGTTTTGCTGCCATAGACCTTCAAAGCCAAATTTCACATGTTGCACTAATGGTTCGCTAACGGATTCGTTCGTTATATGTCCCACTTTGATTTCTGCGGTTATTTCACGCAGTTTTGCTTGTTTGTTAGCAGTACCAACTCTACATCAAAGCCTCGGCTGTCGGTCTTTAATAGAAGGCTGTCGGCCACTGCGTTGACCGTGGTGAGAGGTTACGCCTGAAATGAGATATTGTCTGTGTATCTCGGAATATTGAATTCCCTAACGATTTTCGAAATGGAATGTTCCATGCGTCTAGCTTCAACTACTATTTCAGGTTCAATTCCCGTCGTGTGGCCATAATCAAGTCAGAAATCTTTTCATGTGAATTACGGTGCTGTAATTTGACGCCATCGTAACTGATGCGGGAAAGTTTGTGCTATTTAGTAGAACTAGTTTCTCCTAACGTTCTTGCCTGACTAAGAATTCATAAAGCCGTAATCTGTCATGTTATGTACATATAAGAAGTTAAAAATTTTCCCCATGTATTTTTCCTCTAGGGTCACACAGTCATCAGAGCCGCTATGCAGTTATTGCCTTCTCTTTTTAGTAGTCATGGTATAGATTGAAACCTTTACCCAATGTAAACATATGCTTCCACGGCTCGAGTCCATATATTTAAAAGTGACATAAATAGTAGTTTATGCAATTAGTTTATGATGTTGACCTTTTTTGCACGAATAAGAAAATAGTCTATTACTAAACGAACGACGAAGGAGTGAGTTTAGTAATAGACTATTTTCTTATGAGTGCAAAAAAGGAACATTATAAACGAGTTGCATACGCTATTTTTTTGTATAACATCATTATAAAGTTATAAATGAAACGAAGTAAGTGTAAGTAAAGTTTTATGGTTGGAAACATGGACGTTGGTATTATGACGTCACAACTGTGACAGCGGAGAGCCGATTCACATGAAAGATGGCGTCGTTACCAATGGTAGTTTTAGAAAAAGCCTCGAAGGCAGAAGAAAGTTTAATACCTAAAAAGTCGAGTGCATTGTATGAGAAGGAATATATAAAATTTAGGAAGTGGATGGAAACAAATAATGTAAATATTATATGCGAGACAGTTGTTCTGGCATATATACCTGAGTTGGTAAGTTTGTCATACTTTTTATGATTAATACTAGTGTCGAGTTCTCATTTTCTAATTTATGTTGTTTTGAAGTCTGCAGTATGTAAGGCATCATCTTTGTGGTGCAGTCATTCAAAATTGAAGACTATGCTGAAAATTAAAGATGGAATTGACATCTCTGCTTATAACAAAGTTCAGTTATATATGAAACAAGCTAATGTCGGCTATGAAGCTGAAAAATCTATGATATTTTCGAAAGATGATGTGTAGTGGAAGCAGATGATGAGAAATATCTCTTAATGAAGGTAGAGTAATAATATTTTGTAGAAATATTTATTTTAACTATTGAAATATACATTTTTGCACATTTGTTTACTTTCTGGAACCAGTTCTACAGATCTGTCTTTCTGTGAACAGTAGATGTTCGTCATGACGTCATGTCGCGTTTAATAATGGTGATGACGTCATGTAGCGTGCGATAAAATACTGGATTATGCACGATCCGGGGTATCGAAAAGGGTCGTTTATAATGATGGTATACAAAAAAATGTATTATTTGTTTTGTGAAAAAGCTAGCTACTTTATGGACAGCCAAGAAGTCATGAAACCTTTACCCGCCATTAAGTGTCGTCAGTGCTACGCAGTGCGTCCGTAACGCTGAATGAACTAGTTCAGAAAAATAAACAATTTACCATTGCTGAATTAAACTCTGTAAGAACTTGTGCTGAACTACGTAGTCGAATGACGGTTGTTGTCAATCGTGTCCTCGCTCTTTGCGTGAAATGTGAATCGGTTCCAGTTCTGTTGTGGTCCGTTGGCCTACGTAATTTGTGTACGATACGCTACTGACCTTGTGTTAACACAACTCTAATGTTTTATTTTCGCTAAGGAGGAGTGATATAGTCACAAAAAGGAAGAGACCCAAACAAAATCCACAGTTTTGAATGCCGGAAGTATGTCACGCTTCGAACTCTTACACAAGGACAACTATAGAACTTGGAAATAACAGATGCAGGCAGTTTTGAGGAAGTATTATTAGTGGTATTACGTGAATGGTAACGTGACAAAACCTGAAATAGCGAATGCGGCCAACACACGAACGGACACCAAATCACTCGAAGGAAATTCAAAAGATTCGGAAATCTAGAAACAAATTAGTACCCAACACAGAGGCATCTTTTTTAAATTAGACTTGTCGCCATTTCTTTTACTTTTGACCTTTTTTTCTTGTTTATAGTTATCATCCATTGACTACCGTAACTTAAAGAACACGACATTGACTACTCTTTTCTTCAATCATTATATTATTCATTAACACTTAAATATTTTAAGTTTATCTTTACATATTTGCTAAAGAACCGTTTTTCACACTTTCTCTGAAAATAGTTGAATATGTGATGCTTATAAAAGATGTTTACAATTTCATTGAATTTTGCTTCTTTGATTTTTTACATTTTGCTTTTATCTTGAGAAGCTGTACCCATCTGAATCTCCCATCCGGCACCCAATAGTATAACTACTTTTTAAAACCTCATCATCTGCAGACGCAGCAGGTTTTCCTTCACTTCTCACCGCCCCAGTTCCATCTGAGAAGGAAGCACTGGCGGTCTGACTCGGAGGGCTCTCGGCTCCTGTGCCAGGAAAGTGCTCCTCTGTACTAGATGCTTTTCCTGGAAAGGAAAAATAGTTCGCATTAATTATGTTTTAAAGAGTCAGAAAGGAGTGGGAAGTTTTATTGTATCAAAATATATTTAAAAATGACATAAAATGTATTACTTGTTTTGTGAAAAAGGTAGCTACTTTGCGGATCTCACTTTCAAAAATTGAGTTGTGATTCTATATTGAGTTCAGAAAAGGTAGAGATTAATACGTTATAAAGAGACAGTAAAAATTTATGTTAGCAACATTAATAGAAATTTTCATTTGGAAGTCAAGCGAATAAAGGCCATTGAATTCAACGTGAAGTGCAACCTCTATTAAGCGAGTACAGGAAGTTCCGAGAAAATTGCCATTAAGATGTTTTGCTCTCTCGGATATGTGTTGAAGAGAGAACTACGAAAGGAAAAATTGGCTGCAAACGTGTGCACAAATTTTGGAAATCTTTTTTAATATTGTGAATAGTCGGACCACAACTGGTCATTTTTAAGAAAATTTTAATACCGTTTACTCTAAGCTGTGACGGTCACACCACTGTAATACACTCTAGAACCCGAACAAGAATTTTTCTTTCTTGTAGGAAAGTTGAATAGTCAATTATTTTTTTAAAATTTTTATTTTTTGTTTATACTTAAAATTTTTAATTTAAAGTTTATTAGTTCTGTTCAATGATTAAGTTTACTATAATACCTCGTGAGAAGTTATTAATATTGCTGGAGTATAAAATTATGCACAGTTAGATTTTCACTGTGCACTAAACAAATCACAAATATTAAATTATCTAAGGCTTGTTTACGGTATTAACGGGCGTTTTGATTTCTATAATCTCACCACAAGCCACATTAAATCGTGAATTCAGGTCATATACGTCGGATCTCCGACGCTTATCGATCTTAAAGGATTTTCTAGATCAGTGAGATAGGAGGAGACGTCCGTCGTGTACGTTACTTACGTACTGCCCTAAGAATGGGATGGGGATGGGGATGGGTACAGGCAAGTTCGGAATAACCAGTAGGCAGGTTAAGCACAGTGTCTAGGGCCTACGAACATGAGGAGCCTAAGATAAGACCTCCTGAAGTTATTTTGGGACTAAAAATAAATAAGTCACATATATATAAATTGCCAATTCAGCAATTTGGCTTAGCTCATTGGTCAGCGAGCTCGCTTTCCACTACGCGACCCCGGGTTCGATTCCCGGTCA
Organism: Acheta domesticus; assembly: GCA_031308135.1. Classification (NCBI taxonomy): domain Eukaryota; kingdom Metazoa; phylum Arthropoda; class Insecta; order Orthoptera; family Gryllidae; genus Acheta; species Acheta domesticus. The sequence goes on along the minus strand of JAHLJT010000631.1, from coordinate 125,498,958 downwards.
GGCAAGATCATAGTGTGCGTTTTCCTTGCAATGTACCAGTATACGTTGCTGTGTGACGATGAGAAAATTGACTTCTGAGGTTGAGAAGACCAGAATACGGTGGGAATGTCTTCGAGCTAACCACACGTACCCCCCCTTAACCCTTAGCCGCGAGGCCGGAACGCTGCTGGAAGGCCATGGCCTGTACACGGTTCGACGCTCCAAGTACAAACAATATACAAAATTATCCATTTTTTTAATTTAAAAAAATAACTACAATAATTTATACATTACAATGTACACAACATTACATTATAAATGTAGGTTTGTAAAATAGCGCGACACAAATAAAAATCAACAAAAAAGGAGAAATATTTGTCACATAGGACGACGTTATTTCGAATGATTTGAGTTATCTGTTTTCCTCTAAATTACCGTTTTTTTAAATCCCCGAAAGTCTAATAATTACAGTTTAATACAGTCCTGTAATTTTTCTTAGACCTACAGAAAAATTGTGCCTTCGGCCTACTTCAAGCTTAATCCGACCCAGTACAGGAGAGGAAAGGAAGGATCGCGCGCGGTCTTCGGCCTGCATTCTCATTCGCTTGGAGGCAAATCGGCTGCAGTCCCTGTCACTGACCGGGGGGTCCTAGGCGGCGGATTTTTGACGTTAGCTAGATCAGCTGCCAGGAAGAGAAGCGAGCCGCCGCTCTGATCTCCGATGAACACTACGCAAATGCCCGAGCAATATCCTAACAAAAGAATCACGTACCGCGCGCGATATTCCCATCATTGTTTCACTCTCTCCCTTTTTCACTCATACACTTACACTGCCCGCCAGGGCTACTCAAATTCAAGATTTCGGTCTTAACTGCCCTCGGCGCCGGCTGCAATTTTGTTTAGCCTCACACTAAATATGTGATTACATCGTAGAAAAGCGATGCATTATCAACCCTACAAGCAATTGTAATACTTGATCAAATATGTACATGTAATTAGCTTTAGGTTCACATTTCACTTTGTCATCTATTGTCAACAAACATTTCCAATATAACAAAAGGCAATATTACTTGAAATGAATGTAAAAGTCTGCCATGTTCTTGCCGATTGCCCTTTCAATTTATGCGCCAGTCCCCTTTCACTAAACTAAACTCCTTTTCCTGTCCCTCCCTCCTGTATGGGCTTGCGTTTCGCACTTTCGCACAGCGTTTCGCACTTCCCTGACCCCGGGAGCCGCGAGCGAGCCACTCGAGTGCAAATGTGGGCAGTGAAGAAGGGTGGGAATGATATTCTAGGAGTGGGGACCATCAATTAGATTGCGCAATTCGAAATAAGCGCATAAATTGAAAGGGCAATCGGCAAGAACATGGCAGACTTTTACATTCATTTCAAGTAATATTGCCTTTGTTATATTGGAAATGTTTGTTGACAATAGATGACAAAGTGAAATGTGAACCTAAAGCTAATTACACGTACATATTTGATCAAGTATTATAATTGCTTGTAGGGTTGATAATGCATCGCTTTTCTACGATGTAATCACATATTTAGTGTGAGGCTAAACACAAAATTGTACTATTGATTTGTTTTTGTTTGACAGTAATAAAGTTTTTTCATTAACTATGTTTAACTGAATAAGACGGTTCTATCAAGAAAAAATATATTATTGTTATAAAATCATGATTACTATCTGCTCTAATTTCTGACAAGAGTACATTTATATTTATAAGATCAAATCAATGAACACTATTAATTTATAATCATTTACGACATCGTATAAAAGTTTAAGCCCCCTTGCATTCTATTCAATAAGACCCATAATAATATCATGATTGAACTTCACATATCGTTAGAGAGGTTTGCTTGTTATCTCCTATTCAGATTTATAATGGGAGAAAATGGTCAGAAACATATGGGTTATCAAACATTACTCTTTTTGGAATTGTCTTTATTTCATTTTTAAGTCAATCTTGATGTGAAAGATTGCTCTCATTATGGAAGTAGGTACATTTTTGTCTCAAAACAGATTTTAGACGAATTCGAAAGGTAAAAATAAAGAGAGGCATTAGACGCCCAAGCATTAAATCTACGCACTGCGTCCCCCTCTGTGCAATGGTAGGCTGCTCCCCTCCCCTTCCCGCAAAGCTATCTTCCTTCACTACTTGCACTTTCGCCGCTCTCGCGGGCAGGCGACCGCTTAGAATGCCCGCGGAAGCAGGTGTTGTGTAGGCGTGCTCTATCAGCAATGCGAGCCGTTTCCCTCTCTTGCCCTCGGGCTGACACGTCAAGCAACGGGCCACGCCAACTGCCTGCAGATACGTGCTGGTCTGAGGCATTGCCCAGAGGGCTGCCCACTTGAGCACCCCTGCACATCACTGCCACACGTATCAGGAGGCCAATCGACTGGGGCGGAGGGAACTTGCGGGGAAACCTCTCCAGTAGACTTATAGGATTTGCCCTCCAGCAGATTTTATGTTCCATTAGGAAAGAAACACCACAACGTGTTACACTCACGGGACTAAAGATCAAAGTCGTTGACGCGCCCGGAAACAAATATTCACTCTTTCACTTCTGGAAGCGGCTAGGGAAACAACGGAATTCACTGATCACAGCAGTCAGCCTACTATTCCGCCAGGGACCACAATTTCTCCGACGTTAAACCACCAGGCATATTTCTGGGACCTTACGGGCATAGAATCCGTGACCTACCAATAGAGGTAATATAATAGTTGTAAGGTAGCGGCATTATGCACTGATTGTCACGTGACAGACCTTGAAGTCATAACGTCTGACCTTAGGCCTAAGGTACGACTTTATACCTTCATAAATAGTGCACGCCTGTTGGAGACTCTACGGTCACCTTACAAGCGGCCTGGCGGCCCAATTGCCGCCTAAAAATAGGAAAGGTTGAGTTTTGTCAACTCTGATAAACAGATTCTCGTATGTGAGACAGTTACAGTTATTCTTTACCAACTCCACAGCGCTGGCAAGGATTAATGGGAAATAAAGGAGGTGACAGGAAAGAAATTCGCGAAAAAGAAGTTGAAATAATATCTTCGGGTTAGGTTATGTCTTTTCCTCATAACGAACGCTGTTTGAAGATGCTTCCTACATTCTCAAGAAAAGCTAATTCAAAATTCCAGACTGCGTGTTAATCACGCAGGACCACAAAATCTAAAACTCCGTGCACAACATAGATTTGTTATACCCTTGACTGGTATCGTGGTTGAAATGTCTCACCACTACCCTACACTCTTTGATATATTACGCAACTTCTTTGTTCAATCCTTGAAATGATTTTGTCATAATGCATAACGTAATTACGTTTTTGATAAAACTCTTCTGAACGTTTTTCATTACGACCGTATAAAGGGGTGATCAATAGAGTTTAAGGATGTCTCCTTACGCCTAGCGCTAAAACTCCTTATCACTGGTACGCTTGAGCCTTAAGGCATTGCCTTAACTGCTGGTAAATGCCTTACCTACTGAAATTTCGAGAGCAACGCGTTAATGCTAGGAATATGCAATAATTCTAGTCAGGAAGAATAAATCATTTAATTATCAGAAACAAAAGTTCATACTTTCAAATAGTACTATGTCATAAATATTTCAATGAAGTTAAACTTAACATTCCACTTTATAAAATGAAATAAATATCTCATTTCTTATTAATTATTATTTTTAAAGAAATTAATTTTAAGAAAATTAATTTTAAAGAAATCATGTATAAAATTATGAAGATGAAAATCTAGGAAACTACTTACTACCAACGAAGATGTCTCCAAACTGTCTCAGACGCGATTTGTGTCCCTTAGCCCATAGAGATCGAGGCTTCGGCTTCACGTGGGCTGTGAAGCAAGCTGCATTTGGATGCTGGTAATCCCAAAGAGACTGCCACATTTTGAGACCTTTCTCTAACCGTAGATTTTGAAAGTCTGACTCTTTCAGATGGTGGCATATTGGAGCAAAAAGATACACAAACAGCTGAAAGAAAATAAGTTCCTTACGTTATTGAAATGGAGCTAAAGATACAAGTGCATAGAATAAGTTCAAATATTTTAAACGTAGTGAATTGCATTTTAAAAAATCACATAAATAGCCTTAGTCTTTTTATTTCTGCGGGGCAATTGTTCTTTACTTAATTATTTTATGAAACTTAATGGTGCGCTTTAATTGCACTGTAAATCAACGGAAATGTTGCTTCTCTTATTGAGGAATTAAATACGAGTTAATGTGGCGTGCAGTTACCGTCACTGAAGGTATTGAAAATAGGTAGTAAAATGGCGACGAATGAAAAATTCCTTTTTCAAAGTCCGCTTCGGCACATTCTTCCGCTGCATCCAAAATAATCCAGTGAAGTGTATAAAGAAGTTTCGTTTCAGAAGCACCGACGTTCTGCAAGTTTGTATCTTTCCTGAAAGCAATGACCAAGAGAGTGTGAGAAAAAAAATGCTTACTCTATTTCGAAAATAAAAAAATCTCACAAGTATTTTAGAGTAAAATTGAATGTATATACCTATAGTAAGTATACTTAATAATAATAATAATAATAATAATAATAATAATTTATTGCACAACAAATGTACAACGGCGAGTCTCAGTAACTGAATTACTACTTTTCAGACTAACTACAAGAAAAATACATAAGATCATAAACATAACATCAAAAGAGAATAAGCATTAGTAGAAAAAAAAGCATAAATGTAAGTACATAAGGGTTAGAAATTGAAATAAGGTACATAAGTACAATATAACTGTAGATGTATAGCAGATAATTTGAGGCAATATAACATAACAGGAAACACTGAAGTAATGCTAACCATATACATCAAGAAGGTTACAAAAGTAATATAATACATCAAGAAACACTGAAGAAAGATTAAAAATTAACTTTAATAAATTTACAAAGTTTTCATAAAATGATTTGTAGGGAAGTATTTTAAGCTTATGAGGGATTAAATTGTAGAAGTGTGGACCAAGATAGCTAAAGGATGCCTCGAATTTGGTAGTACGGTGAACGGAAATAACAAGTAGGAAATTGGCAAATCGGGTAGTACATGAAGCAGACTCATTAGATTGTAAAAAAAGTAGAACTTCCTCAATTTAACCCTTCAGAAGCTGCGTATTATTTCGCGGCGTGAATTCTCGCATGGAAATACCGAATATTCCCATTGAATTAACCATATTAACCTGATTAATAATTTATTGTTATTTTTCAATTTCACAAGTTGCAAATGCTTAAAACAGCGGTAGACAGAACTCCGAAGTCATGAAAGGCAGTAAACCTGAAGGAAAAACCATTAAAGAAAATTACCCGTCCTCCAAAAAGGGAGTTGCGGCAGGCGGGAAGAATCCCATATTCGGAAAATTTTATAACCGCTCGAAATGCTGATAGAAATGAACGTTGGACAATCTCATGACTACGGCAAAGAAAACGATCTTTGAATTTAGGATGATGGAAAATTCTTAGTTTAAGCAGAACATTAGAATATTAAACAATGAAGCAAATTAAATTTTTAGCACAATAGAGTGCCACATGGATATACTATAATACTATGATACAAAAAGAGGAAATTGAAATGAAACTATATTTAAACTCCTATTGTGGAGTGGAAAACGTCGTTGTAGCGGCGCTACAACAGTACACACTTTCACGCATTATTTCTAATTTTGGCAATTTTCGAAAATACAGAGAGTTCAACCAAATAAAGAGCTGCGCCAATTTTATGCGTCCTTTGCTCTCTCCGTGGAAATAAATACAAAGAAGAAATTTGGAGCAGTTTTTGAAAGAAAAATATATAAATTGCATTAATTTTAAGCAGAAATTACGCGAAAACTACCCGTTAAAAAAGTGTACATGTTTTTAAAAATATATATTTTTAGAACAGATTTTATTTGAAAATCTTTATCATCAATATTGTATTTCTTGCAAAGTTATTTAACACCAGTCCTTAGTTACAGACGAGGATGATATTGAAAGAAAAACCCAAACCCTTAGACAACCAACATCAGGTTATCTGAGAGTTTGAATACACCTATATGAAAAAAAAAACGTATTACCGAAACGTTGCGGAAGCAAATGTTGTGTAATTAATGACAGGCTGAATTGAATTAGGGACATAGCATTTATAAGTTATATTAAAAAATTGAAGCATTTTATAGCATAAGATAAATATATTTCTATATTTACAGAACTGAATCACTTTATCTTGCTAATCTATATTCTATAAAAATAAACTCATCACTTGCAGTTTGGCGGATATTAAAATAATCTCCAATACATAATACATGTAGCTAGAGATGATCGTAATATCCGCCAAGCTGCAACAGATGAATAATTATTTCTCCGTAACATAAATTATTCTTTTTCTGAAATTATTTATGTAGGTGAATGTTATTGCGGATCATTGTAAATAATTCAAAAATGCATATGCTTTGGTAGCACTCCATGCTGAATTTGGCGTTTTGAATACAAATGAGAAAGGAAAAAATGTATCTATGGAGGAATTTTTTGTACATTGTCCTGAATTATTTGTTGTCTTTTTACACGGACAATCGGACATTTACGGGTTTATGCCTTCGCATGAGTTCGGTCCATGCGCGCTTATGTGGCGTAGTGGAATGCATGCCAGCAAGTTAATATATGAATTTGGGATCGCGTCTCGAAGCGAAAAAAAAATGCTGGTTTATGTAGTACAGTAATTCCTCAACATTCGCGAGGGTTACGTTCCCGAAAAACATCGCGAATGTCAAATCCGTGAATGTCAAATCCGCGAATGTTAAGTCTGTCTTTTAATGAAAAAAAACGTGTGTTAGGTTCCTGGATATCAAAAATACATCTAAAAAATAAAGAAAAATATTTGACGAACAATTGCAGTAAAACTGAGTAAGCACTACTACAAACAGAATTCACACTCAACATCCCAAAGACAGGAAATAAGATCATTTTTGGAACTTATTTCAGAGTTGAAAGTGAATGGATGTAGGATTTGGTTTTTTTTTTTTGGTTCATCACCCTCCTCGTTCTATTATCCACATGTGGTAAAGTTAATGATTCTATTTCTCTCTTACGTTTCGAAGTAATTTCCAAGTTCTGATCGTATTCAAATGCCCTTTCCACCGCACTTGTTGAACTTTTAGAACGCCATTTACAGTTCTGACATTGATGTTGGTCCAGGACGCAGTTTCGCTTTCATTAGTTCATCATTACGTTCGAGGAGGCTTTCTTCGCTGATTATTTCCCGAAGTTACTCCAGTGAAATCATTCCAATGGGAGATGCACAGGTCCTGAATGGATTTTATGTTTGTGTGGTCAAAACCCTTACCTCCAACTTAACGCAACTGAATGGAATTATTTTACAATTTTTTTCTTCTATTAATGTGAATTGACATATCAAATTTGACATTTTTGAGAATACTTTGAGCTCCGGTTTCTGTCAAGTTCGGTTCCCAGACGTTAATAAAGGAAACGAAGTGTGCTTGCTTAAAAAAATGTACGATTAATAGACGCACTCGCGAATGTTGAAGTCGCGAATGTTAAAATTGGTAGCATTTCTCTAATCGCGAATGTTCGGAACTCGCGAATAGCGAATCCGCGGATGTCGAGGGATGATTGTAGTATACTATCATTCATGTTATTCTTTCTAAGGCATCTAGCCACAGCAAACAAACTGACTTGATTTGGCGAATGAAACCCTTGAGTGTGGAAACCCCTCCAAAAGAAGTAGAAAACAAACTGGATTTTTTTATTTACGTTAGGCGCTCGCCTCATTGCAGATGCAAGGTCTACCTGTTGTGTAGGAGAGATGCCGCCGCGTGTGCGACATAAGGAAAAGACGCCTGAATGAGGCGCCATCTTGGAATGGATCGGATGGCCTCAGTCATGGACGGTGACAGGCCAAATTGAATATTCTGCACCAGCACCTTTTCGAACGACTGTGAACACGACCCAACTTTAAGTTTAATGGATCCGACCTAACCCTAAAAAAGAACGTTTTGAAGTGGTTAGATGGCAGTGACATACCTTGCAGGCTTCTTTCAGTTCCTGAGATGAAGTTCAGCAGAAAGGGAAAAAAATATTAATAAGCATCCTTTACAGTTTGTATATGCAAAAACTGTTTCAAACTCAATGATTCACAGCGCCAATGAAACCAAGTTGTAACTAAGAGAAGAAAAATATATTGAAAGCATTCACAACAACAGGCAACATCATCCAAAGGCGATGAACAAAAACCATGTTCACGAAATAATTACATCTACAAAGGAGCATATCATTTATATTAATCATGTTTATAATCAAATCTCACATTAAACTACTAATACACATTAAAGCAACTGCAGTTAATGTAAGACATGCATGTAATACTGTCCAAAATTACGCAAACTTTAAATGATACATCTATGGGGTTGGAGATTCTTAAGAAGTATTGTGAATATCTCCACATTTCTTCAAGCTAGATATTCAATTTAAAATTCATTTAAGGCATTTGTAAAGAAGATATAAATATTTTTAGAAGTAATTTATCGAAGAAAATTAACTTTCATTTTATTATTTACTAATAGTGTAGAAGCGGAATTATACGTTTCAGAGCTTTCATGTTTTTCAAATTTTTAGGTAGTTATTATTATTAATTATTATTATTATAATTATTAATAATAATTATAATAGCAACAACAAATTTCGACACTACATCGAGAAAACATTACCACCAACCGGAACATTACTTAAATATGTTTCTTTACCTTTTGTAATATTACCTTTAAAAGTATAAAATTGACTACTTCAACTGGAATCATTACCTAGAGATTGTAATGGCGCTACAATATCACATATTTTCTCGCTTTATTTGTATCTTTGGTGATTTTTGAAAACTCACAATTCAAAGTAAATCGGATCTGCACAATTTTCCTACACGCGTATACGGAGTAATAATACGCAAATACGGAGTAATAAACGTAGTATAGGGAAAGTTGTGTAATGTTGCGCGAAAAAAACGGCGAATTTTCGGCAGAAAAAAATCATTGGCGGGCCCTGATACCGAAAAACTGGATAAAACCAGTTGCTAAATTAAGAAATAAAACTCCCCTAGCACGTGGTGTAGCCAGAATCCCTGTTTTGTGGGTCATTGATACCGAAAAACCAATTGAAAGCAAAAGGTCCGTTCGTCCGTCCGTCCGTCAGTTTGTGAATAACCATAGCGCCTAAACCAAAATTACGATTTCTTCCAAAATGAATATTTCCCCGTCGTTCCGATTCCGCGATTCGAGGTGCCGCGATTTTGAAACATTTTCTTCGAAATTTGGGGGTACTTTACATGAATTTTGACCGCTGATAATGCTAATCAGAGAATGTTAGCTCATTTTGATGTAATCAAGGCAAGCTTGTGTGAAACATTATTCTTCCTTTTCTGTATAATGTGTTACAAATACTCTGCCAGTTAAGTTTATCCATGTATGTTTCATTTGTAAAAGTTAAATATGACTACTGTTCCTGGCTATCTAAATATATGCAGATATGCACCGCAGGCGCTTCATTTGGTTCAATTGGTTGAAATGGACTTGTTAAAATTATATCTTATTTTAAGTAAGACAAAAATTACTTAACTATTTCCAAAAATGCGAGAAAATATGTGCTGTTGAGCACCTCTACTTTTAAGCGTTCTCTATCCAAGATAACAAATAAAAGAAAAAATGAAGCAGTTTTTGATATGTTAAATTTGCCTTTTTTCACGCAAAATCATACGAAAAAACTCATATTTTGAAAAAATGTTCATTTAATTTAATTAATTTTAAAGAACAGATTTAATTTGGAAGAAAAATCTCGATCTTCAATACTGTAGAACGATGCCGGAAAAATTTTAAAACTTTAGCAATTTTCGAAAGATTATCTAATTCATATTCAAAAACGAATATGACAATTTTTCGTAGAAAATAGGTTCGATTTTATTTGAAATGTCTAAATTTTTGAAAACTTGAAAAATTTATATCTTTGGTGCCTTTCTATAATTATAACATTGGAGTTCCAGATATTTTTCTAAGTGAAATCCATTATTTAAAATTAGATATTGAAATAATATCTTGTACAATATTTTCAAAATGTATTTCCCCCTAATTTTACGTGAAATAAAAGAATTTTCAAAATAGGATTTTCTCAAAAATGTCTCTACATTTGTCTTTAAACTTTTTGAATGGATAGAGCTAAATTCACTGATTGACGGAACATGACGAAGAGTACGTGATATTTATTACAAGTAGAAATATGAATATCAGAAAAATGAAGTGAGTTTACAATTTCAGAACAAAAGAGTTCATATCAAAATAATAGTTTGCATTAATGTTATGTTATTAAATATTAGTAAGATTTTACTCGATTAAACACGATCGCAGGGATAAACGTTTTAAAACAAATCAAAGCAAAAATATGTGTTTAGACGCCTATCGGTGAAAACCCTGGTATGCATAACTGCGTGCATAATAAACGACAGCATGCAGAACTGTGGCTCTTTCAAAACTAAGACTACAGGCAATGAATGGATAAAAGGGAGAAATATTTAGACTCAACAGCGTCACTTTGTGAGTCTTCTTCCTACGATCGAAACTCCAGCTAGCTAGAGAAGGCATTCTCTTGATGGAAGCATGACACAAAATATATTAAATTGATAAGAGCAGGAGAATATCGGGGAGTGGCATTCGATCCTGTGGCCGAGATACACTTACATAATGGCCAGGCGCCTTCTGGCAGGGCTGCACACCAACGAACGGGAAAAAGAGCACATCACATCACATCTCGCTCAGTCAAATAGACACAGAGGCACAGGCACTGTACATGGGTAACACCGCTGCTGCTCTCAGATAACCTTCCATTGGATGCTAATGAGTAGGCTTATTCATTTAATTTGCATGTTGAGAAATTAGCAATGCACTGATTTTATTTCTGTTTTTATTAATGCATGGAAACATTTTTTCCTTTTTTCTTTGTGGAACAGTGGGATCGAACGACCTGCATGTTTTATTTTCTCCTTTTAGCCTAAATGTCGACGAGGTCATTAGCATTTTGAAAGAAGAAGACTAATATTGCACGCAGAAGTTTTTATTTCTTCTCCAGAGAATCATTTACTTTCTGATGAGGATTCTGGGGGAGGGGGACGAAGATCGAAATTTTAATAATCTCAGCAGGAATCAGCTAAGAGTATGTACAGAAGCTAATGTGCTCTAGAGAAACGGCCCCAAATTATTATAGAAGAAGACAGTGGAATTATAGTTTGTTTTGTGGTATGCACTTCAAGATTACAGATTTTCAGTTTAGAATGCCACTTGGACAGTGTATATCTGTTTTGCTAATGTTGTTTTACCCCCGAGTACAGAATCTGAAGTAATACTGAATTATAGACAGCATTATGAAAATTCAGTGGAAGACGCATATACGTGGTATCAAAATAAAATAATTGTAATAAAAAGGGAAAGATAATTCAAAAATGATTCCTCATAGACATTCAGGAGGTTCCCCCAAAAGAATGGACTTCGCCCTCTTTTACAGAAGAAGAAATGATGCCTGTGCACTTGTTTGAATTGTTTTATGATAATGAAATTTTAAATACAATGGTACAGTAATGTGCACGTAAAAATTAATTTTTACGTGTCCGATAATTTACATTTATCAAGATCAGATAAATTTGCTAAAGTTTGCCCTTTATGGAAAACGCTAAACGAGCAGTGGATTCATGCTTTTAGAAATGAAAAAAACTGTTTTGACGAAGCAGTGATATCTTATTATGGAAAGGAGAGCACCAAGCAGCACATTGTTGGAAAAACCATCCGTTTTACAAGGCAAATTACTACGTATTACTTCCAGAAATATACAATTAGAACCATCACTATATACTTCGAAAATGTGCAAGCGTGTGCTTAATGATGTGAGATATGATGAGCTCGATCATTTAATTGTGGCTCATAACAAGCAGTCTATATATGAGCATTGTAAGAAAAACATAGAAAACGCATGAAGCCCAACATTCCTCTATATGCAGAATCATTTGACATATTTCATAGAATATAATTAAAAGTATCATTTTTATTATTTTTAAGCTATTTATCTTTATAAAACAATAAATAACCCAATTAAATATATATATATATATATATATATATATATATATATATATATATATATATATTAGAAACATACTACCCATTCGATCCCACTGTTCCATTTTTGGAACACGCAATTTTTCCTACAGAACAATAGATAAAGCCCCAGTTACTCTCATAATATCCTCCTCAGACCTATTTTATGTTGTTAATATATAAAAAAAATTGAAAACTCACAAAAAAATAATTTGGGATTAAATGGGTTAATATTGCTGCGAAATACTGGGTGTACTGTGTACGTTGTATTCTAATGTCGTTCCTTTGAATATAAAAGCATTATTTACCTTTTCCGTTGTAACACTACCTTTAAAAAACATAAAGAGAATATGAAAATTATAGCTATGAAAGAATTTGATAAGCGAAATTTAATGGCTTTGTCGATTCGTCGGCTGAGCTCGAAGAGAGCTGTCAACGATCTCCTTTAACGGAGAGCACTGGGCGTCGCGTGTATCGGGAACGGCGCGCACCTGGATTTATTCGCCTCGCGCGTTAAGCCCCGCGCCGCGACGAGGGCTGGGCCGGGGCGGGGCGGGCTGGCCGTTCCGCGCCCCGCGCGCACCTCCGCGCCTCACCTCGCCGCACCGCGCCGCACCCTGTTAGCAGCGCCCGCGATCACGCTAATTGGCAGGCACCAGCGCCGGCGCGGGCGGGGCACGGCGGGGCGCGGGCGCGGGGGCAACCGGGCTCGTGAACCCGGGACGGAGAGGGGAGGGCGAGCGGCAGAGAGTCGAGGAAAGGGCACGCGGCAACAAGCAACCGAAACGACGGAGAGGGAAGGGAGCGGGAGTTAGAAAATTAGTAAAGTGGGATTCGTGGTGGAACTGTGTTGAAGTGAGGATTAGGGTAGTGACCAGTGATAGAGTCGTGATGGTGGTAGAGTGGATCACGGTAGTTAACGGACATGAAGTATAAGATTCGACATTCGCTTTGGGATTAGAAGTGGTTTCTATTGTAGAATTGCGTGGTGTCAGGAACGAAGTTTGTATTGGTGTTTGGGGAAATGATAATAGCAATTCCAGAAAAATGGACTTGCAAAGGCGTATGGAAGCTCCAGAGGTGGCTGGCACTGGATTCGGCAGGATCTACGACAGAGGGATCTGCAAGGGCAGATGTGGTGGCAGAAGCGGCGAGGTGGTGGGAGCTGCTGAGGCGGTGGGGGCGGAGAGGCCGGGCAGCGATCGACGACCGTCGGCGGCTCCGGTTGCCAGGGCAACCAGCGACGCTCGCCCCGCCCTGCCCGCCCTCGCAACCCGCCTCGTTTCCGGCCGCCAGGCTCTATTTGAGCGGCCGACGCCGACGTCGGCGCCCCCGGCATTTCTGTTCCCCTGGGAGCCGTGCTCCCCGCCCCACCCTGCCCCCGCACCGCCTCTTCCTCGCGCCCTCCACCCCTTTCCGCGTCTCCACCAACGAGCAGTCAAGACACGAACACGCACGGGGCACTTCCGTTTTATTGCCGATGTGCCATTTCAACGTCGCTGGCCTCGTCGGTAGCAATTTCCTCTTTAGAAATCACGCCCCCCTCCTCTAGAAAACCCTTCTGCTCATGAAACAAGTGTTACAGTTAGAAACCTCATTTCTTTGGTTATTAACCAACTTAATGTTACATTTTTTGAAGTTTTGTATTTCATTACATCGGTTAGTGATGTTTAATTTCTGTAAATTGTATTTATGTGATTTAAGGAAAATTCTAGAAAGGGAGTGGATACATAAATAACGAGATGTGCAAATATGTAACGGTATTGGGATCACTAGAAGACCTACATAATGAAACACAGCATGACCAAAAATACGTAATTTCCAAACATTACTTTAGCTGAAATTTTAGAAGAGTTGTATAGTAATTTAGTGAAATTGATATAAAATTAAATTTTTAATTGATATATTATTCACTATTACCGAAATGTATTTGAAAATATTTTCAATACAAGTTGAATCATCCCTATAATTTCTACCGAAAATAATTTTGTTTATCAGTTAATAATTATTTAACATTTAAAAATACGTTTCGGATCTTATCTAGAGAGCAGGGGGTATCATTAATGATTAAACATTTTGAAAAGGAATGAAATAAGCTATGTTGAAATTATTTATTCAAATTAAATCAAAATCATTTTAATAAAAATGAAGATATACAATTTTGTTAACGTGTTTAGAACGAGTGACTGTATTAAATATGAATGAACTGAAGGGAAAGTTGTTACATTTCATAATACTGCAATAAAATCTCAGTAGAATGTCATCGAAATTCTTGCATTTTTAGTCTGAATATTCGTTGTTTGTTGGCCGTTCACACACGCAACCCGCAATACTGCTCGGTATCGCAGGTCACAGACAGCAGTCGAAGATCTTACATGAAATGAAATTCTAATACACACTGTAAGATGGCAAGGAGAGCCAAGACGCTAAGACGACGATAATATAAGTAATTAACAGTTATTTATTGATTGAATTATCAGTAGAAAACTACTATCATAATTATTCACCACTCATAAACAAGACCATATTCCACTTTTTAATAAGTTGCTTGTTTCTAGTTAATAAACCTTTTCTTGTACTTGGCACAATGTTCCTTGAACGGGCTCAGGCCTACCGGCGACGTCCCTCCCTCGCGGCCATGGGTACGCATGGTTAGCCCGTAGACACCCCACGCCGTATTCCGGTCTTCTCAACCTAAGAAATGAATTTTCTCATCGTCACACAGCAACATATACTGGGACATTGCAAGGAAAACGCTCCCTATAGTCTTGCCTCGACCGGGAATCGAACCCGGGGCGGCGTATTGGAAAGCGAGCACGAAGACCAAGAGCTACCACGAGGCATATAAACCTTTTCTTCCTAATCGATATTCATAACCTAAACTTAGACAATTAACGGGAATGAACTCGCTGACAGGTCACAACCTTCGAGATAATTCCCACTCTAAGTACTTTTTTATAGAAGTCGTAAAAGTTTATTAGGGGATGTTATATACATAAGTATGAATCGTTCAGTAACTAAGCGTGTTTGTCGGCCTTTCTTCTGGCAAGAGTACATAATATATGTGTTATTACCGGTGTTAAAAAAGTATTGCCTCTTTAAAATTAATAATTTTTCCTGGAGAGTTAAATTATTAATTGCGTACTATAGGCAACGACAGGTACAAAAGTATTTGAATATGTGCAAGTCTACTCTAAGATAGATTTCGGACATAATTTTTCGAGAATAGCAATTGAAATTTAGAGAATTTTTCCTGACACAAATGGTCAATTCCACAAAGTGCATTGTCGTAACTTAATTTAAAGAGCTTTAAGAGTGCCTGCTTCTAGTTTACTTAATCTAATTCACGAATTGTGAGAGTTTTTCCTTCTCATAATATGTACGATTAATTTTAAACTAATTTTCTGGAAACAACTTGCCTACCATGTTATCAAAAGATTGAAGGCCACTACCCTTTGAAGCATTCTAATACAAAAAATCTGTATTTCATTAAAATATTAGTATATACATACTATTTGAGATGGGTAGGTACGGCAATTGCATATCTGATCCATATGAAACCAAATTAGAACATAGGCAAAACATTAAGTAGTTGTGTATTTATTTGTTACAATCTCTTCATTAATGAGAAGGAAGTGAATTCAAACGTATGAGGACGAAGCCGTGACGGACACTTCATACAGTGCATTGCTTTATTAACACATTCCTTTATGTACAGCAATGAAATACACTGATGATTATTAATTTCGCTAGCAGCAATTAACAAAAGAGAGCAGCGGTGTCTGAACTGGCTGATATATACACGCGTAGATGCAGCACTCGCACTCTTCGGGCGGCGTCGGGCGGCCTTCGGAGACCTTCGGCTTTAAACCGGAGTTCGCCAAGGATTATTTTCTTGGCGGAGTATTTGGAGAAGTAAACGAAACCCCTTTACACCCTCGTATATCTAGCGCTTTGAGGATTCCCAGGCCGAAATGGGCGCGTCTTTCCTCATCTTCTACGATCCTCGGCAGGCCCGGCCGATCCGCCTGAAGAGCTTTGCGAAGACACAGGCGCGCGGCTACCGAGTCGCCGCGCACAGGGGCGGGGTGTCGCGCCGGCACGTGCATCACTGAATCGGCTCAAGAGGCGGCTCAGCAACGCAATCGGTGGCGGGGTACCAAGTCGTTCTTTCGTTTTTGCACGTACCAAAAGAGTTGAAATTGAATTCAACTTTTTAAACTTTTCTAATACACAAAAATAATGAATGGTTCATTATGCGTATGTTATGAAAATATAATGACTAACATGTAATTAAATCTAAAAATAGCTGTAATGCCAATAATTAAGTACCAGTAAGAAATACAAATTCTAAGTATTAAGTATCGTTTTTCTGCCTCGTTGAATTTGAGAACTTTCAGAGTCTTACTAACAGATAATTTAATCAAATATAAATAATTAATATTTGCGGAATAAAGGATAATTAAAAATAATCTCTATTTAAAGTGAATCTTATAATATTCTAAATAAACACACTACTCAGTAATCATTGCCAACCACTTCTTATTTTCTGAGTAAACTATGTTAA
Organism: Acheta domesticus; assembly: GCA_031308135.1. Taxonomy (NCBI): domain Eukaryota; kingdom Metazoa; phylum Arthropoda; class Insecta; order Orthoptera; family Gryllidae; genus Acheta; species Acheta domesticus. Next base: position 125,482,289 of record JAHLJT010000631.1, on the reverse strand, counting down.
CGTACAGTCAACTACGTTTGAGCTATTCAAACAGTTCAAATACGTAATGTTTATAACTTTCGTTGCAAGATGATGTAACATACTGATTTAAAATAACTAAAATCCATATATTGGATAGTGTTGAGGAGGTTCTTTCTTTCTATTTTCATAGGTAATAGAGTTTGATACTCCAATATCTAAATTAAGCCATTTATCTTCTGAAATTTTGAAAAGTTAATTCAAAGACGAAATTCATTTTGTTCTTACTACTACACTACAAAATGCAAAATGGGGGTACTACTAAATGCAGTAATGCAATAATTAACTGCAAGGGAACAAAATAAACGTTTTCCCAAAATCGAATATTGTATTAGAGATGCCGATTCCGGGTGGCCGAAATCGCTAAGGCAGTAGTGCCATGGCGATCTTGGACCGAAGGATCGTGGGTTCGAATCCCGCCTCGGGCATGGTTGTCTGTATTATCGACATGTATTGTGCTTGTAGGTCCCTTGCGGTTGGCGTCAGGAGGGCATTAGGTCTTAAAAACATTGCCAATTATGAATAAAAATGGAGTGGCGGAAAAAGTAATAAAAATTGAGCCCGCACCCATTAGCGCCGATCCCGTAGTAATGGAAAAAAGGCAAAAGAATAATAATATTGCTTTAGAGATTAAATATGAGTACCCCTAAGTCCTTAGAATAGAGAAAATATATAAGAAAATCTAAAACGATCATCTCTGGGCAAATTTAAATCTCTGGAACCCTTAGGATTTGAAAATCCCGTTTATGTGCCTTATCGAGTTAGATAAGTTTTTCATTTTTATTATTCAAACATTCGTATTAATTTAATACACATTTTTATTATTCTTATTCTTCCAATGACTTAACAAGGCCGCCTTTTCTGGCCTTTTTTGAAGACTACATTGACGTACGACGTCAATTAATATCGATAATATTAATTTGATTGACTTGGGGTCCCGAGATGTTCGACCCTTTCATCACATTGCAGCGGCCCCGTTGATTTTCATACTTCGAAAATTTGTCACTAGATAGGTTGAAATAAATCGTCAAAAGGGAGAATTGCCCTTAAGGGGAAAATATGAAATTTTGTCTTTTAGTTTTTAGGCGTCCATGATTTGTTTAATAGGTTTCACGCACGGTGTGTGTGAAGAAGACTTCCTTTGCTTAATAAGTGGATGGAAGGATGATACTGAACAGTGAATGAAAGAAAGATTTTTCCATCGTAAATTATAATAAATGTAATATTACTTGATTTATATACGTAACGCATTTGATAATCTGAGTTTCGATAAAAATGAACACGTTTTGAATTTTGGCTTCAAAAATAGTATTCGTCCCATCTTCCGATTTTCTCCATAATCCAACCTTCAGATGATGCCAGGTTCCAACAGCGAAATTATCGTGTTTATGGACCTAAACCGCTTTTGAGCTGTGTGAATAGCGATTCAATGATGCACTTCCGAATCACGTTGCCGACGCGAGCAGGCGCGGCCGCAGACCGCTGGTCCGGGCACGCGACGCCCCAGCGACGTCGCCTGGGGAGGGGTGGGGGAGGGGGCGCAGCGCGGCGCGAGAGGGGAGGCTGGGAGGGGAAGGAGCGAGGGCCCGGCCCGGGCAGAGCACTCGGGCCAATGAGCTGCCGAGGTTTCGAAGCGGGGCCGGCAGTCGTCTGTCGTTATTTCACGGCTTCATGACTCTGTCAGGACACACAGGTTCAACAACGAAATTCTAGATTCCCTAAATGAAAATCAGGAATATATGAACAATTGTAGTGAATCATCCTTTATTTCTATTTTATCATAAAAAAGGTAATGTTTTTTATCTCAAATAAAATTTATAGAAGATCTAGTTCTGAGGATTAAATTTGTTTATTCTCAAAATTCAACAATAGCTGTGGAAAAACGACGGTCTGTGAACTCGATGTTCAAGAAGTGAGAAATAATCGTTGGTAAAGCTACTATTTTTTATTTTCAAAAATATATAAAAAGACCCCAAAATAGTTAAATAATGCCATTGAATGTTTTTGGAGTCAGTATTTGTTATTAACTGCCTTTGTTTATCATTCTCTTTTAACGCAGGAATTCAAAACAAATTTTCGTGACTATTTTCTGAGTACTGGTCTTACAATCCTGCCGAAAGAAAATATTATTTGGATTTAATGTCAAGTCTACATCGAAAATCTTATGAATTTCTAAAAGAAAAACAAACAATTGGCCTTCGTCCGTCTTTTTCTTGGCATACTTCCAAAGGACTGTGTTTAAGCAGCCGTGAAATAACAACACTAAGCACAAGAAGGAATGAGGGGCAACCACTGTACGGACGGCAACTGACTGAAGGAACATTCGCGGTTACGAGGTCAGACAATGGAAATAACTGCAAGATTGAGTGTAAAAGAAGCAGAAAATGGGAATTCTGCAAGAGAAAAGTATTTGATCTGGCAAACTAAATGGCATTGTGTATTAACACAGAAAACACATAGGAAGCAAGGAATTTTACAAAGCAGAGAACAAAATAGGAAGGGATACTGGAAATTCAATGAAAAATGGAAAGAAGTAAAGCGATGAGGGGAAAAAAGTAAAACACACTGAGACACCCATTTGAACAAAACGAATAAAATATATACAAATAAAAAAGTAGAAAACGACCATGAAAATGTAGAACAAAATATTTCCCCTGTTATTTTATCACTACTTTCCTCCAAAATGGATAAGTGAATAGTATTTTCTAGAAAATTTCTTAATTGCGTGAGTACATGGGCACGATCATATAGATACAATCCTCTTACCACTTTTAAACCGGCGTTATGGTCTTAAACATGCCAGTTTTATAAAAATGAAACTTCCCCATTGAATCATTGAAAGAAGTCACAAATACTTCAATTTAATACCTCTCTTTCACTCCAATAGTTACTTTATGCAAGCAACGTTCCAAGCCTTTGAATTCGATGGGAGCTAGGAATTAAAGAGCTATTGAAAAGAGACTTTTTCTGTGTCCCATAAATCATTCCACGAAACTACTTCCATAAAATCATGTATGTTAAGCGAATAAAATGTATTAAATGGTATACGGTTAAATGTATTGAAAAGTAAAAATATTGTTTATTTGAATTAATCATATTAATTTTCAGTGACGTCTAGATTAATAAAGTGCTCTTTGGAATGAAAGCCATACAGAATGATAATATAGAGAGGAAATATATGTATTATTAGTTCCATATCTTGAAATAATATCTAGCAAGCGCTTGCAGTTTGGCAGATATTGTGAAAAAGTAAGATCCGAATCTATAGTTTCATATTCAACAAAAATGTGTGAGTAATGTTTATTACAAAGGGAGAGTACACGTTATTTTATTGTAATTATAGTGTAACACTGATTTGTTCACTGTTTTTTAAATAAACACTGTAAAAAGAGAAAAATATATTTAAAAAAATAATTTGGATTTTATAAAGTTCGGACAATTATAAAGATAGTTTATAAAGATAAATTCATAACATTGGAAACCGAAGTACCTACGTAATTAATTATTGGTCAGAATTTTTGTGTATTAGCTAAAATTCGTACTTCTATGGTTATGCGCAGTTAAAGAGTTTGTTCAATAAAACACGCTTTAAAGATCGTAATCAGAAACGTATGTAGGTATATTATGTGATCGTATTTTAAAATGCTAATGTGATAGAAAATAATATAGACTGCATCGAAAAGAACTCATCTTGAAAATAAAAAGCCTCTGGAAACGACGGCACGTCATAATACTTCTTCAATGTCTGACAACACAAGAGCCTTCTCATCATCTTTCTACTGTGAAATTACACTCTCTTCAAGTATGAAAGCCACAGTGCGTTCTAGTTTAATTTTTCATGACAGGTGTTTATGAGAACACAGAAAGGCTTTAATGCTAGCTAAATTGAAATTAATGAGATGGGTTACTCATACAATTCATTTAAGACTTTATTTTACACCAAAGGAGAGATTTGATTCATAAAGTAAGAGGACTGAGGATCTTTTGATTTCGCAAATTGAGAATTCCCATACTAAGAATTAATTATTTTGCAAATATAGTGACCATGACTGTTATTAATTAATCTTTCAATATCAATGATATTTATTTCTACCAATTGATGCAAAAGGTATCGGAAATGTTAAAAAATAATTAAAAAATGTGTATTTTTGAAAGCCTGAAAACTTCCATTTGCTGATGCGAGAGATTAGAAGCGGTTAGGTTGTTATTTCGTGAATAAGAGAAGACAATATATGTATTATACGTAGATTGGTACTGATTTTGAATTTTGAAGGACTGGTTGAGGTATTTAAGGGCAAACGAGAGGGTGGCACATGGTGGCGATGCGGCCACTCTTTCACGTACCATGCATGACGCCTCGTGCGCTCTCCCCAGCTTGGGCCGGATAAAGGGGCTGAGGAAACAAAAAAGGAAAGCTACTTGAGCGTATTCTATGAAAGTAAATCAATAAAGCTTTAACTGATTTTATCAAAAATTGTATTTAGATGCAGTTGAAACAAATTTGACATCTCGTAAAGAACACATCTGATATTGTCACAATATCACAAAAATATTATCTATTTTTAAAGAAACCATAAACTCACAAACACAAACAAACACACACACACACACAGAAAGAGATGTGTTCATCTGAAATAACATTATATAACATTCACTGTACACAAAATTTTCGAAAGATTGAGTTAACTTTATTGCAAAATGTTAGTCTATTTTATCAGTTAATATATTATTTCACGCTTGCAGAAATCAACACTTGTGAATTTTCACATTCAGAAAGTAAACACGGTTTCCAATCGATTGAAACAGTCGGTTTGGGTGGCGATGCTCCATTGCAAAAGCAGAACATTCTATTTCACTCTCTTTTCCACTGTAACAAGTAGAAAACTTTAAATACTGATGAGCGAATATCACGTTTGTGTAAGATGCTGCGACAAAATGTTTCTTGCTTTAAATTAAACAAAAATGGTTGCAATAATTACTTGATATTTTTAGGGCAATACGCAAATGTATAATTTTGAGCAACAGATTCACATGCACACACATTATCGGTACACGAGGAAAGTAATACCTAAGAAACTGTCATTTAGCAGGAGAAATAGTTTTATGATGTGCAGAACAGTTTATTTCGCGGACAAATATAGAGAGTTTTACTTATTTACCTTTATCACATTTTTAGGAGAATAGATATTGCTTAAACATTATTTTTTACTTCAAAAAATATATTTATTTATTACTGATACGTAAAAGCTTGTTATATCCTTCGATATGAAGCTTGATATACCCTGCACAACTTACCTGAATCAAGAGGATCTTGATTATCATGGAAATATGAAAACAGTTGAATAAAATAAAATGCATCTAAAGAAAGTTCTTTTATGAATGGAAATATGAAATAGAATTATGGGAGGGAAATAGGAAAAGACAAACCAAGTCAAGTTAACATCTTGCTTTTTAGTAAATAAGTAAATCTGAATCATTATAATTGGGTAAAAAAATAAAATCTTACTCGTACTACGGGCGTCAACTGGTTTTAATGTTCTCAGACGACAAAAAGCCCTCGTGCTTGTTTGTCGCCACTCGGTCATTAGAATCCTTATACCGGCCTTGGTTCATAAATAACTATTTCGTGATGTATTTTTTGTGCACACGATTGATTTAATAAAGTGCGAGATCTTGTGATTCATTGGTCAATTCATTTGGTTAATTACGCCCACTGACATAGTAATGAGTAGACCTCGGAATTTTAGGCACAAAAAAGCGATGATTTGGGTACCTAAAAAAGGCAACAAAATTATGAAATGAGAAATTAGGCACTATTAGGCAGACGGAAGAGGCATTACGAACGCTAATCACGATGGCAGCTTTAAGTGTCCGGCCTTCCAGTAGGCGTTTGAGAAAAAGCGCAGAATATGAAGATACTGCAGCTAAACTGAAACCATTGTGAGGCTGCGCAAGACTTATACTGCGATTTTTGTAGGAAGAGCTCTCAAGGCCACTCAAATCCCATCTTCGCGATGGAATATGTCACGGCATTTCGTGTCATTCACAGTCGTTCCGCTAGATTTCGCACGATCGCGACCGTATGAAGCAGTGCTTGCGATCATGCGACTTCTACCGGCAAGACCGAGAAAAGACGCCAAATGCCGTGACATATTCCATCGCGAAGATGGGATTTGAGTGGCCTTGAGAGCTCTTCCTACAAAAATCGCAGTATACTACCGCGAACTCGATGTGTCTTCATGGACGGCCGACACCACGGGAAAGGCAGCCATATGGATCTGCGGGGAACGCGTGTTTTCGCAGAAAATGGCAACACACGAAGCAGGATTCGTGGGGGCGAAAATAGGGGGCTTCACCGAATGAGCCTATCGATGAATTATAAGTCTTCCTTGACCGACTGATAAGATATGCCGTGGGACGCAGCTTTGTCATAATCACAGGTGACTTTAATTCCTGAGCAACTGAATGGGGCAGCCCAATGACAAACCGCCGAGGAAGAGCTGTGCTGGAAGCCTTATCCCCCCTGAATATGGCGTTGGCGAACACTGGAAGTACTAACACATTTTGCGGAGGAAATGTGAGACCTATGGTGGACTTAATGTTTGTGAGTGATTCCTTAGTAAGGTCAGATATCAAATGAGAGGTCAGCGAGTGCTACACTGACAGTGAACACAAGGCAATTATCTGTGAAGTGCCGGAATTTGGTTCAGTGAGAAGATAAAACAAGTGGAGAAGTGAAGAGTGGAAAGCGACTGAATTTTATACACTTGCGTTTATTATCACACAAGTGGAAGCTGTTGATCTAACAGGCACACCTAACAACAAAGTCCTACAATTGATAGACCATATCGGAAAAGTATGCGATGCCGCGAAACACAGACGTGCGGGGAAGCCCTACCGCCGTCCAATGCACTGGTGGAACGAAGAAATTGCACAGCTAAGGCAGAAATGCCTTCAGGCGAAGAGGCTACATCGACGAGCGCAAGGAAGAGAATCCAAGATTGTCCGAAGTCAACAATACGGAGATGTCCGGCGCAACCTAAAAAGAGCCATCAAGGACAGCAAACGCCGAAGCTGGCCGAGATGCGCAATGAAGTGAACAATGATCCATGGGGAAGACCCTACAGAACTGAAATGGGCAAAATGAGTATCCCGCATGTGTCTGTCTGCGCAACCACTCTTCAAAAAATAGCCACCACGCTCTTCTCAGAAGTCCAAGAGCAGCTCCTGGAGCTCGAGGCAAGATCTAGAGAGGATGATTAGGAGATACCCTCGGATACAGAGGAAGAACTTGAATTCGCTTGTGAAAGGGTGAGGAACAACAAGGCTCCAGGTCCAGACGACATTCCAAACATCGCCTTCAAAGCAGCAATTTGAACTTTCCCCAGTATTTTTAGAGTCGTATACAAGGTATGCCTACGAGAAGGCGTGTTTCCAGATAAATGGAAGATGCAGCGCCTGATACTACTTCCAAAGGGAAAAGATCCAAAAGAAAAAGAATCGTCCTACCGGCCTATATGCATGATCGACACAGCTCGGAAAGTACTGGAGCGATTAATATGCAGTCGTGTGGAACAAACGATGGAGAGCACAGGAGGGCTTTCGGAAAACCAATACGGATTTAGAATGGCGAGACCTACAATATATTCCGCTCAACACGTATTTGACATAGCCCGGAAGGCAATACAAGACGAAAGATGGAGAAGGGATAGGAAAACTACTGCGCTATTGTCACCCTAGTTGTCAAGAACGCCTGCAATTCGGCGAGACGGAAGTGCATTCTAAGAGCTCTACAGTATGTGAGAGTGCCACTGTATCTGATTAAGATCATCGTCAATTATTTTACTGGAAGAACTCTGTTGTAAACGCACCGAGGATGGCCAACGGAACCATAGAGTTACCGGAGGCGTTCCGCAGAGATCCGTTTTGGGTCCCCTACTGTGGAATATAATGCAGAACGGCATTCTCAGAATACACATGCCGGAAAATACCGAGATCATCGGTTTTGCGGGCAACGTAGCACTCACTATAGTGGCCAAACACATAGAGGAGGTGGTTGAAATCGCCAATCAAGCCATATCTTTAGTCCGCCGATGGTTAACCTCTGTCGGCTAGCATTTAGCAAACTACAAAACTGAGGCAATAATCATAAGAAGGTGAGAGAATCCATCACCATTTCAGTTGGAAACAAAAATATCCACTCGGGTCATCTGAAGTACTTAGGAATCATGATTGAATCGAGTAGGCAGAAGATAGTTTCTGAGTAAAGAAGTGCACCGAGGGTGACTTGCACTTACCACACGGTCTCGTACAACGCAGTATGTTTAGTGACAGGCATGACTTCAATAGAGCTCCTATTCGCAGAACGACCCAGGGTCTACCAACGCCGTGGACGAACAAAGGAAAGGAAGACATCACAAGGCCGCGCAGAAGAGAGACGCTAGATCATGATTCAGTGGCAGAGACAATGGGACAGCTCGCAAAAGGGGTGATAGACCCATCGACTCATCCCAAATATAGAAGTATGGGAAGTGCGAAGTGGACTTCCAACTCACGCAGCTGTTGACTAGACACGGGTTTCCGAGGGTATCTTTTCTGCTTTCACTGGACTGAAGGCCCAGCGTGCCCTCAATGCTGCCCGTTAGCGGAGGATGCAGAACACGTTTTCTTTGTCTGCCCTCGGTTCGAAGAAGAGAGGACACATCTCTGCCGGCATATCGAACAGCAACGGCAACCCGAGAACATCGTAAGGGGAATGCTGACTTCTAGGGACAAGTGGGAAGCAGTGGTGGCCTTCGCGGCCCAAATAATAAAGAAGGTAAGACTGGACGAGCGGGTGAGAATGGTTTCCTAGAACGACGCCAAAAGGCGGGGGGCGCATGCCACATTCACCCCCGCGAAGTAATGCCTAAAGGCGGTTCTGTGGGGATGAAGAAGCCTAGGGAGGTGGGTTTAGTGAGTACAAATCTCATACTAGCACGTGGTACAGGCAACATGGTATATTTTGAAGATTTCCAGCTACCCATGTAAAAAAAGGCACTATTAGGCATGAAAAGGGAGAAGAGTTCGGCCAATCGCATTTTCAATTTCTTGTCAAAACATCCTATCAAACAAAAAAGGTGCAATTTATGGTTTAGTGATAGGTCTCTTAAATTATCACATCACGTTCATCATCAGGCTAACCTTCATAGAGTATCGCAGATTCTGTATGAAAATAGTTATCCCATGAAATTTGTTAGAAAGTATATTAAGAACAGGAGAATGAGTATTTTAGGTAATAATGGACGTGTGCTAAAAACATGTAATGAGGGGGATATGAAACAAATTATTCTGCCTTTTATTCCCAAAATAATAACGTAAAAAGAAATTTAAAGAGCGATAAGATTGACGTGGTCATGGGACACGTGATCACGAACAGGAAGAATTTAATTGTTAATGTGAAAGACAAAATACCCAAATTAGAATCTGAAAAAAGTGGTGTGTATGCCGTTTTGTGTTATGACTGTGAAAAAGTTTATGTCGGCCAAACTAAGAGAAGAGTACGTGTTAGAATTAAAGAACACAAGAACAATATAAAGGAAAGTGGGAAAGAGTCAATACGATATCCAGACATGGATTAGACAAGTCACACACATTTAATTTTAATAATACCCGTATACTAGACAGAGAACAGCGATACCATGCGCGTTTAATTTCGGAAACACTCCATATCAAGTTAAATAATACTATTAATTCAGTGTTGGAAAATAATATTTTCCCTAAAATATACGATCGTTTTCTAAGTAAGATTAAAGAATGATAGTTTAATATATAAAATTAATTGTGGCTCTCCGTTTCATGGGTTACATCTCACCCCCCCCGTTTTACAGTAAGTTGTCTGCTGGTATTTCAACATTGATTACAGTAATATATAATTTACCTCTGCTTCTTGGCAGGCTAGTTATTCTACCCTCGCTCTGGACTTCGGTTCTTGGTTCCGTCTTATCTCCCCTCCCTCCTCTCTTTCCCCTTACGCCTTCCCCTTTCCTCCGCGTTTTTCCTTATCTCTTTGGTTCCTGCAGATACAATCAGTACACTGTCAGACGCTACTAGATCGTCCAGCTGTGATGACCAGTAATAGTGAGGGCCTTGGGAAAATACGACTTGCACAAATCAATGCACATTCACAATTAATTAGCCTAAGACTGCCTGTAATATAATTTTAATGTAATTTTACTGGTTTTAAATATGATCATTGAATAATAACTTTTCCAAGGTAAGAATCAGCACACTTGTACTCTGTATTTATGTTCTATGGTCTAACTAGAAGGTTTTCGCAATTGTTTTCACAATAATTTGTTTTTTCAGACACAATTTCCTGAAGAAGCGACCAAATATTGGGCCGTGAAACATTGTAATGTTTTCACGTTTTATCGAGATTATATGTGTAATTTTATCAAGAACAAGTGTTTCCTCTAAATATTGTTATATATGCCCTCTCCCCATCTACGTATGCTCCTTATTTGGATTTTAACCGACTGAGCTTAAAAATTTCATACATTATCAGTTGATAAGAAGTGATGTCTATAATAAAACGATACTGAATATTCCAACACATTTTCCGAAATCCACTCGTTTTATCAAAACATTGTATGACACCATTTTTAAAGAGCTAATTTTTTAGAACATAATTTGTGTAAGGCGAAAATCTCTTATCTTCAATTTTGTAATTTTGAAATGTTAACGTTTTGCAACTTTCGAAAATACAGTGAGTTGCTTGAAAAAGTGACTAGCACACTGTTTTTTTTACCGCCCCTTGATACATACGTGAAGAAAATTTAAAGAAAAACTTGGAATGGTTTCTGAAAACAAATTGTCGAAAAAATAAACATTGCCTTTATTTCGAGCAAAATTACACATTTTTGAAAATTGAACACAACCCTATTTCAATAGCCGAGATAAGAGATTTCATTAATAAAAAATCTTTGATATTGTAGTTGTAGAAAGGCGACAAAAAAATTTAACTTTCGCAATTTTTGAAAAATCAAGGATTTCAACGAACATGAGAACAACGAACATCATGAGATCTTCGCCATTCTCTGAAGCGTCTTTTAAGCTGTTCGAGGATTAAGTTTAATAAAAAAATGGAGTTATTTTAGAAAAAAAATATTGAAAATCTTTGAAGTTTCACGTAAAGTACCCTCAAAAATCAAAATATCCGTTTGAAACTTTCAAAGACTGGAGTTCGTTCGGTTCAGTCGGGGAATGTCAATTTTTAAGGAAATCGGCTGAATAGTTTAAGCGCTAGAGTTGGCCAAGGATTTTGAGCTCATAGTCACCGAAAAGTTTTGAATTTTCGAGAAACTTTAAAAGACTTAATTTAAAGCACTTGTATACCAATTACCGGTAATATAAATATTAACAACGTGAAAGAAATGTGAAAAAAATTCTTATGTGTAATTTTTAAAAATTACAAACGAAAGAATGCAGCAAAATAGCGTAAAATCTCTTACGGTGATTGTTTACCCGTACAAAAAGTTTCAATGAAAAAAATTAAGCCTTGTTTAAGAAAATCTTTTTAATATTTTTTAATATTGCCAATATTTCACTCAAAATTACGAGGAAACTACTAAAATTTTCAAAGCAATGTACATGACAATAATTAAAGAACTCATTCTGGATGACAAATTTAATTTGAGGTAAAAATCTCTATCTTCAATATTGTAGTTGTAGGAAAACGCCAAAAAAGTTTCAAACTTTCGCAATTTCCAAAAACTCAGAGTTAACGGCAAAATAGAATTTATGCCGTCCTTGTACACGTATTTCTCTCCATTTTTCCACGAAAGTTAATGAAAAAATTTAACGCCGATTTGAGAAAGTTTTGACAATGACCCAAGGGCTTTATGTAAAGTACCCTCAAAATTTAACGAAGGTTTTTCAAAATCGCGGAGCTTCCAGTCGGGCCAAATCGACTGGGCCATATACAGATGCACGGACGGGCAGACGGACGGACGGACGGGCGCGCAGATGGGCAGACGGACGGACGTTTTAAAAACAAAACAATGGAAAAAACTTTTTCGGTATCAAGAGACTTCAAAACATGTAAGTCGTTTAAATCTCGAAATAGATTTTCCGCAGAATTACATAACTTTCTCTTTACCCCGTACACGAAACCGTACGAATACGAGGAAGTAAAAATTACATTTATGAAATTTTGAAAAATCAAAAGAATACATAAAAATTGCGTCTGTGTCATGTTATTCAATGCATTTAACACTATCCATACTGAAAGTTGGAAGAAAACAATTGAAGCTGTTAAGAAAATCTTGTTTTAATTTTTATTTGAATAAAAAATCTCTATCTTCAATAATATAGTCGTATGAGAAGGTACATAAAACTATAAACTTTTCCAATTTTCGGAAATTTAAAGTTAACGGACTTAAGCGATTATTATCTCTGAATTTTTCAAAATTGCAAAATTTTGGACCCACACCTAAACTGTATTATTGAAGACAGATTTTTTCTTGAAATTAAATCTTTCCATACAATTAATTTTTTTATTAATATTACAATCAGTGTGTTCAAGTGATTCGGCCTCGTGTGGTAGGGGCTTGGGACTGTTAAGCCAAAATACGCGGTCATTACGATGCAGTGTGTTCGAAGTACATATCAGACACGAATGCTTTGTTGTGTTTGAGGCTTGCATCTATACTTTCACAATCTCTTGTTATGATAGGCAACAGTACGCAATCTACGTATTTAATTGAGGACTTGGATCCCACACCCAGAACAATGACACAAATACAGAAGAGAGGCCAAAGAATACTATGTAAAAGTACATGACTGAGATAGGTGCGAAGTGTTGGGTGCTCTTCACTACACCACAATGGATTAGTAGGTACCGCAAGAGGCACTGGTTGTCTTACAGACGCAGAAGAGAATGGGAAACTAGTACAAGAAAGTCTGTCTCATTTTGCAGTAGGATGAGTTTTTCTTTGAAATTTATTCTTATCCTACACGTTACCACACTCCTTATCAATAAACAAACGTAATGGCTAGCGTATTTGAAAAAAGACATAGCCGTCAGTATCGAAAGTCCATTATTTAGATTACGGCCGAAGAAATATCGTGGTTTACTGTTGATATTTTCAAAAAAAAATATCCTCATTTTTCATTCAATGCCTCCTGTCAATACTTCAAAAAGCGATGAGTGATTACAAAAATATTCCAATTCGTGGGGTGACTCATCGTCTGAGAATCCTCCACGCTGAGAGGATGCACACGATCGAGAGACGTCTTCGTGCCCCGCCGTTGCGCGCCTCCCTGGCCATTCTCCGGGAGCCCCCCGCCCCCTTCCCCCCGCCCCCGGCGGGGTGATTAATGGAGGGCACTGCGGGGCGTTCGCGACAGAGACGAAGGGCCAAGGAGATTGCTACGGAGGTACAGGGAAACGCAAGGACGAGGCAGTGTGAATGCTTTACCCTTCCAACAGCTTTCGCAAGTGAAACGAATCAAGCATTGGGTGATAACTTGATGTCGTAATTTCAAAATAATATTGAAAATACAGAAAAAGATTGTTGGAAAAGTAAATCGTAAAATACTTCGCTGACTATAATAATTAATTTAATTTTTATGTTGAATTTAATGATAAGTAATAATAGAGACTAATAGTAGAGAAGAGAAAGTGTAATCACTTCATTAGGTTTTACATAGATTGAAAAAACTGAGAACGTGATATGCTCGCAGAGGTCCTGCGATTGTTTTGCGATCTATCCGCCTATGTGTAATCATTGTTAAAAAGTAAAAATACAGAAATATTTAGAGTGAATAAGCTTCATTATCATCAAGACTACAATCGTATCAATCCACTACGTCCCATTCTAACATCAAGGGAACTGTAAATTTATTCGGCGGTTTTGAAGTCAAAGACAACAACCTAAAATATATTTATTTTACGTAGTGTAATAATTTCAGCGTTCTTAGGAATTTACTAAGAGTTTTAGTGAATTCTTAGTTGTTACACAGACATACGTACAGTCAAAAATAAATTAATTATTTGAAATCTGACTTCCGATGTTTCTTTGAGGACTTTGCTAAAACCCCAAATTATGTTTTGATGGTTAAAAGGTTCAGATCATATTCCAATGTATTTAGAGGTAACAGTTCTTTCACTATGGGTAAATTAATCAAATTACGGTTTATTTGACGTTATGATGAAATTATTTCAATGATCATACAATACAGCTTGCGAATATCATATGAAGGATAAAAAACTATATTCACGCGAATTTTTCCTAAATGAAGTTGTTGGCTGGCCAAATTTGGCCTTAATGATGTTTATTAAAAACCTCAACTTTTAATATACTCATTTAATGTTCATATCCTTGCAACTAGTCAATCGAATATTTTATGTGGGCGATAAATCTATTCCAAAGAATGAGTCGAATGAAGTGACCATTCTTGTTTCATTAAACCGCTATTTGTTTGAATGATGTGGTGACATTTTTCGTGCTTCAGAAGGGGTCAGAATAAATATTACATGATGTTCCAGTTCATCCACTAGGTCAATTTAAGTCAAAATCACGGGTTTTAGATCAACATTATACTTTTCATGAGCGGCAATTTTCACCTAATGTTAAAACTTGGGATTGTGGAATGTGCAAGCACGGATGGAAACAGCAAAGAAATTTAAAGGAAAACCCATGCCCTTGAGTTATGGTCAACGTCATAGAAAAAGGGTGCTGCAGTGGAACATCCTGTTGAATTCCAAGTATGTAAACATGACAAGTGTTCCGGACCTGTTCCCTGAACGCGTAAGATTGGCAAGTGAAAAATATGGCATTACGTCGATATTGTAAATGTTAAGAGATAAATACTCGCCAGTTTATGTTAAAAATAACAGAATTTCAGAATATATTTTTCTTCACGAACGTTCCACAAGATGAAAAATGTTCATTGGGAAGTCGTGGATGTCTTCTTTAACATATTATTGTCAGTCTTGAGTTTTCTCGCAAACGTCGTTTTTTTAGGAAAACCAAAAAAAACCTCCTTTTCAACATAAACAAATAGTAATTAAAAAAATGATTGAAATTAACCCGTTCAAGCCCGGTATTTGCCATTTGGTAGGAACACTTGAAATCCTGGAGGAAGTCCCACAATTTAGCTGCTTCGAATACAATGGGAACTATGGCCTAAGTGATTTGGAAAGTTTCTATGAGTTAACCCCTGACGCAACGTTACAAATTCGCTAGACTGCGAATCCACAGATGTTCCCTATGGCGACTTAGTCTCCTTAAGCAAAGAATAGCAAATGAAGCACCAGCTGCGGTTACAGGAATACAGTCCTTTACATTCTTGAAGTGTTTGGAGGCTACCCTTAAATGAAAAAGAGAAAAGTTACAGAATCACATCTTTGGAGTAGAATACTGAAGCGTGTTTTACTATAGAGTTTCCCCGCAGATCTGCGTGACAACAACGCTTCTTCTGTAGCTCCGGATTCCGCGCACGTGCTTTCAAGAAACGAAATCCTTTTAAAATAACTGGAGCTCACACTCTGCGCGTCCTCATGGCACCCTCAAGTAGGACGTCGCTATATTTACGTACGAGAACAGCGAGAAAGGAGATGTGCGCGAGCTTTGTGGACGACGTCGTCTGTTGCAAAGTGGAGATTGGACGACGAGACGCGCGGGCAGTTCCGGAACGCGAAGCGGGAGATAGAGAAGAAGTTGTGACCAGGCGGAAACGCCAACTGGCCGTGGCAGCTGGGACCATTACGTTGCGCCTGGCGAGAGAGAACAACTTGGAGCTAGGTAGCGCGTGCACGCTCGAGCTGACATTAAATTCGTTTGGAAGTGTTGCGCCTTTAATAATTTGGGCACGCTTGCCCTGGAAATTAGACAAACGTCCAGATGCGCTGGGCAAGGATCCAAAGGGAAGGTTCTAGTGACTTGATATGTACCATTTTATTGCGCCTGGCTCTCATTGTAAAATCGATTGAGAAATATTTCATTATTTTACCATACTTCAGTAAATTAGTATTCATTTTTTCATATGTAAGAAAATTAATTTGTCGTTAGTATCTTTCGAAAAACGAAAATAATTATATATCAAATTGTATGTATTTCTTAAGGAACTCTAATTAAACATTTTGGCGTGCGAATCTCTGGTAATATTGAAATGTAACATTACTAGCTTTTGTGCGCGAATATTACATGCAATCGAATCCAATAGCTTTGATAAAAAAATGTTAACATTGCAACATAATGTCGCAATCATATTTTATAAATATGTATAATAATATATTATTATCCAACATTCTACCGTAAGAGGCAGAAATGGCAGCAGGGGTGATTGCGAGTAAAATTAATTTTAATTTTGTGTGGTTGGGAAATAAGTAAGAAATTCTTAATTGTCGCGTTGTTTAAGTGTAATTTAATTTCAATATTTGAATCCTCTTAAATCTACGTAAATATTAATTGCATAATTGAAATTTTGATGCGATGAAATGTAATATGTTATTTTACAAATTCTGGATAATGTTGATAAGAGAATACTATTTTTGACATGACAAACTACCCCCCCCCAATAGAGTAGTTTTTTCTTTGCTATTTTGAACTAAATATTTATCTGCAAGAAGTCATTGGGTGGTGTTTGAATAATACTTATTATTATAATTATTACAATAATTACAATAACAATTATAATACTCCTCGTTAATAATCTCTTTCACACATTAAGATAAATTAGACGAATTTATACATAAATGAATGGATAATATCCAGTTGACCCATCATCATATTTAATAGATCGTGTTGCATTAAGACATCTAATGAATCGATTAAATTCATTGAAGGATGTACTAATGCTACGATTCAATGCTACGGCTTTAGACTTTTACTGTTCATAATGAAATAAATAAAATGATAAGTAAATAAAATAAAATAAATGAAACAAGAAATAATGTTATCAAAGAAATACGGAAGGAAAAGTCAGAATTTAACGAATTGATTCTACCCACAAGTATAAAAAGCTAAATAAACAGTCTTGTTTGGTACAGAAAATTACAGTCAAAGCAAGAACATAAGTCAGTTTCGACATTTACTATTTTTTTTAAAAAAAGAGCAACAACGAACCGCAAGCACGCCGTTTAACGTATGTGGATATAAACTACTATAACTGTGCAAGTGATGGAATTGGAAGCACATTTTCAATAGTTTGCTTTTGCAACAGAGCATCTTCTCCAGCAATTGCAGATTACAAGCGTTGTTTGATCCTCCGTTCGGTGAAGAAAGACAAAACTTTACCAGAAGTAAATCCACGCTTAGTATTCCATTGTGACAGCGAATACGAGACCATGTCATTGCAATCACATTTTAATTACCGGTGTTCTATTTTGAGTAGCAGAATATCTAAACATTGCAGTTTCATTTCTTCACAGAGAAATTCCTTTTCATTCAACGTATTCATTCAACTTGAATATATAATGGGAATTCTCTAGGGTGAGGCAGGAGAGCATTATTGTAGGGTGAGGGTCTTTTTACAAGGGGGCGCGGGGCCACCTGCGCTTACCCCAGCTGGCTCCACAGATGGGCCTGGATCACCACCGGCACCACCTGGTCGTCATAGCAGGAGTCGTCGACGGAGCCCCGGCGTTCGCCGCCGGTGGCCGCCGCCCCCGCCGGGCCGGCCGCCGCCGCCGCCTCCGCGCCCGCCGATCCGCCGGGCAGGCCGCCGGGGGGCGCGGGGGCGGAGGCGGGGCCGGCGGCGGGGGAGACGGAGGGCCCCGACCCAGCTGACGGCGAGTGGCCCGGCCCGGGCGACGACCCTGGACCGGGCGATGCAGCGGCGGTAGAGGCGGCGGTGGCGGCGGCGGCGGGGGCGGGGGCGGGCGCGGCCGGGGGCGGGCTGGAGGGCCCCGCCGCCCCCGACGCCCGGCGGCCCGTGCTCCGGCGGCGCGGCTGCAGCGCGGCTGCGGGCACGTGACGACGCGTCACGCGCGGGGCGGCGACGGCAGCGGGGGGCAGGGCGGGCGGGGGCGAGGACGGAACGCGTCGCTTCGCCTCGCTTTGTGCTCGGGAGCAAATACACAACACGCCGCACCCTCTCCCTACGCACCTTTCTTACGCAATCCTTTATTTCTTGCTTTAGGTTTACTGGCGGTATTTGTTCGCACGTACGCTTTTCGTGGGAAATGTATTTCAAACTTTCCGGCAAAATATGCGCAGTACACTTACTTCCAATAGAAAATTTGAAATTAATAAAATTTAAATTAACATTATTCACAGTTGTCAACGAACAAAGAGTTTGTTCATATTTCCATAAAAAGGCTCTTTTTTTTTTAAATATCTCATAATACAAAATTTAAAGGACTGCGTAAAAATTGGGGATGAAAGTACTGAATAATATAGCCTCAAATATCAATTTGAAATTAAAAATATAATTAATAAGTTATTATAAAAACTTGAATTAGTTATTAAGAAGATTAAATATATTAAGGTAATAAAAGATATGAAAATGAATATACATAAGACTGTGATAATGGGAACTTGAAAGTAAAATATTCCTATCATTTCATCAAATTCGTTTCGTTGTAAATCATTATTTTTCGTGTAAGGTTCTTAGTGGAAAAATATTTTATAAAAATACAGTATATGGGAAAATATATTACTTGTTTCCAATTCAAAACTTATAGATTTTAGAAGGCATTATCTTGAATTCTGTTTTTAGAAAAAATGACAGTGATAGGAAAAAAAATTGAAAACGATATGTAAAAAACTACCGAGCATTATTTTTCAGTTATTTAAAAATGAGAGTACGTTTACAAAGTATAATTGATATACCTGTCAGTATTTATGGTGCAATATTGAACTTTTATTTTAAAAATGTTTCACTAGAAAAATGTCATTGATAAAAACTTGAATTAGTTATTAAGAAGATTAAATACTTTAGGTAATAAAAGATATGCAAATTAATCCATTGCATTACATTATCCCTAGACAATGAACATTACAAACGAAGCGTTGAATAAATTTTCCATCAAAAGAGATAAAGGACATTTAATAATTTCGAAAACAATAATAGTTCCAGGGCATCTGGAAGAACGTGATTTACGCACACACAAACACACACCACGAAGTATTTCATTCACTCCCCCTCCAAGCGCAGACGCACTGACATAAATGAGCTGTCGCTGGCGTTTCTGAATGGGCATTCCTAGAAATTCACAGTTACTACGCTAAGTTGTCGCCGCACAACCGGAAGAGACCGACCCAGCCGACGTTGTGGCCTCACACAAAATATTACATTATCTTGCGCATCAAGATTTCGATACCTAAACACAACAAATTCAACGAGAATCAACGCAAAGATATTTTGAGAATCTAGCAAATAAATATTGAACTTGAAAACAATTAATAACTGGACATATCTCAGGCATACCTCAGGGATACATTTAATCAAATTACAGTTATGTATTTAAATGCCAGCTCCTAATTTTTACCTCACGCCGGCTTCATGAACAGAAGTTTCGAACCAGCTATTTTTGGTTGTTCTCTATGACACTTTTATTACATGAAACACGGAACAATCACTGTGCACTGCCACGCAGCTGAGCGGAAGCGGCGGGAGGGCGAGGCCGCCGGGCGGCGGGGGCGAGCGCGGCCGGCAGGCGTCCTCACTCGCGAGCGGCGCGCGTCAATCGGCCGGGCGGGCACTCGAGCGGGCGGCCACCCGCCTGTACTCGCCTGCTGGAGGGACGCGCTCTCGAGCGGCCGGCGGCGGCGGACGGAGCGGCGGCGGCGGCGGCGGCGGAGCTCGCCCAGTCAGCTGGAGGCTTTGCCCATCGATCCGCCGACCCGGACTGGCGCTGGCGGTGAGGCGACGGCGCCTGGATGTTGCCTGGTCCAGCGGCGTGGCGCCAGCGTCGCCCGTGCCGCCGCCCCCACCGCCGCCGCTCGCGCGCTGGGCGGCGCCGCCCCGAGGCGCGAGGAGCCCCCGCCGCCGGCGCCGGCGCCCTCGGAGCTCGCGGCGACCCCTGCCCCCCTCCCCGCCACCGCGCGAGCCCCGGCTGCTGCTCGCTCGCCTGGGCCACCCTGCACTGTCCTTGTCGCACTGGCGTTTGCAATGTATCTTTCGTCCCTTGTACTTACACTTCGTCCCCTGTGTCCCCTCGCAGTGGAGCTACGGTAGCCCCCTCTCCACCTTCCCCTCCCGGTTTTCGTTCTCGCCAGTTCCATCTTTCGTTCGTTGGATGAGAAGCTTTCCGCGGCCAAAGCAGCTTATTGAGTTCCTTCTCTGTTTCTTCTCCGTGAGTTCCGGCATCTGACGTATTAAGTCTTCTGATGCTTCTGGTTTTCACTTACGTGCTCTTGATTAATTGACCTTTTCGCTTCAAGCCCAATTTCATTTTCTCAATTTTTAGGGTTACATCTTCTTTTTTTACTATTCTTTTTGTTGAGTGATTTTTTGTATTACTTTTTAAATTCAGTGATGTCAATTTGTGTTTCTCTGTTCTATACGTCTACTTTTAATTCATTTTGACACTTCTTTGACTTGTTATACTTCTTCTTATATGATTTCCACCATTATTTTCGTACTCTCTGAGGTCTCATAAATGTAATTATTAGGAATTTCTCTCACCAATTTATTCAGTTTTTAATAGTACGTATATCTATTTCTCATTTCAGATCCAATGTTGAACCCGAAGCTCATTTTCCCCCTCTCATGATTCTTGATATTCCTTATATCATTTTAAGTATTGTATTTTCTTGAATATTTTGGTAAGTTTTGATCTTTTCGTACCATATCAATTTACCGAATTAATTCTTAAAAACAAAATTGATTTTGCCTCAATTCCTTCCTCTTATCGAACTTTTAACAGATTTTTAAACGCTCCTCTTTTTCAAAGAATTTTTCTATCCTAAAATTGAGTTTCTCCTTTCATTGTATACAATTTGGCATAGTCATAGTTCTTTCTGACATTTTTATTCAAAAATATCTTTTTGTGATCGTTTAATGATAATGAATTTTACGAACCACTACACGTGCGTGAAGTTAGTCTTTTCTTAAGACATCTGAAGAACGTGACGTCACCGTTGAAAAGGCCTTTTTCATTGTGATGTCAGTTCAAGTTTTAAAAAAAACAACTATTTCTACTTACGAAAATGGCGTTTTGTTGCAATAGCCATGAAGAGTAGAGATGAAACAAATAATTGTTGTAATAGAAGCAATTTTATACGAACGCATATTTACCGAGTGAAATTATTATTTCTTGCACGATCTTGCTTGTTTTTTGCCTCTATCAGTCTAGACAAAAGAACTCAATAACGATCGTGCAAAAATCAATAATTTCACATGCTTATTACAAAAATAACTATTCTTGCGAGCTCGTTTTTGGAAGTTTTTAACAGTTGATGGTTCCCTCCGTCAACAGTCTTTTGACCCATATCGTTTGTGCGCGCGGTGACTTGTGTTCCCTACATCCGGTGACATTTGTTCCTCAATTTGAGCTCGTGCCGGCCCCTGTGTTTCGCACCCAATAACCTTGCGTCCTCCCCTCCACCCCCACCCTCCGTCACGCACCTCTGCGCGTGCGACGCGGCGCCCCTGCCGCTCCACCAGCTCGCCACCCTCGGTCGCACCCTCGCCCTGGCGTTCCAGCTCGCCCCCTCCGCCCCCGTCCCCGCCCCCGTCCCCCCTCCCGCCCCACAGGCAGGCGCCCTGGCGCCTCTGCGTCGCGCCGCTCGCGCTTCCGCGTCCCCGTCCCCGCCCCGCCCCGCCCCGCCCCGCCCCGCCCCGCCCCGCCCCCGCTCGCCGCGCGCGCCCCGCTGCCCCAGGGAGCGAAGCACCTCTGTCCACGGACGAGGGGAGCATGTAGTGTACTGTGTAACTGGGTCGGAAACGGACAATGAACTGCCGAGGGGGAGGAGGGGCTTTGATGAGTCGTCTGTTGCTCTCCGTTATGGCTTCTGTTGCACGCGTAGAACCCTTCGCCGTTTTGAAATGCCCTCGGCAAAGTGTCTTCGAGATTCCCTACCGTTGGGTTTATAGCTCGTTCAGAACGCCCTGTGGTCCCAAAGACAGCTTCATGACTAAGGCCCGCTCGAATAGCAAAGCGGGGGCACTTTGGCATTCCATTCGTAAACATTAAGTAGGAGGAGGTGTGCATCATGAATCGTTTATTTAATCGTAGGCCTAGTTTGAAAATGGGTTCCAACCGTTTTCTAAAATGTTTTCTTTTGTGTCATTTACATCGAACGAAGTGGCTTGAATTACGGAATTCACCTGCCAATTTAGTGAGATCTGGTCATTTCTCTAAATAATATTTAGATTATATAAATGAAAAAAGATGATCAAACCCGAGACGTGTTTTTATAAAAACGCTCTTACATTTTCAAGTTTATACTAGTTCAAGTGCATACATTGTTGTTTTATGTACAATGGATTTTGTGTGTTTTGTTGTTCGAGGAATAAAATCCTTGATAGCTAAACATTTATAATACATTGAAAATAAATAAAATAAATTGATCCTATAAAATATTATTGAGAAATATTATTGAGATTTTCATCTCTGCCATATCACTAGAACACTTTAGAAAAACATTACCAGCAAATACACTTGCCGTAAGCCGAAGGACGTCAATTTTCGATGTTGACCCATGATTAATATGACAACCAATAGAGCTGAGGGAATCAGAATTCGTTATAATAAAATTCGGTCAGATAACATTAACGCATCGATGGTTGACCTCCCAGCACATTCCTACTTTTTAATTGCTTTGTTTTTTTAAGAACCGAAGTGATTTTTCCATATTTTGTTTTGCAGCTTAAAGGAGGTAGCATTTTAAGGAGGGTGCCTTACACATTACGAGAAGTTGATCGCAAGTCGCCGCGAGAAGTTGGCTGGGCCGCAGCGCCCCCGCAGCGTAAATCGTAAGGCGGCCGCAGCGCCCCGCGGCCGGCCACCGGCAGAGCGCCAGGGCCTCTTCACAGCTGCTCCGCTTTGTTTCCGCTGCGTCCGCTGTGTTTATGCGAGCGGCCCCGCCCCCTGGCCCCGCGCCTACCTCCATCCCGCACGCCCGCACGCGTCGCTCTGATCACGGCTCCGCTCCGCCTGCGCGCGACATCCGGCCCCAAGTCCGTCCCTGTGGTACTCCTTGTGGCCACCCGCTGCCAGCCTCACAGCAATATGCTATCAGAACGAGCTTCCGGCTGTCCCAGTGCTGGTGCTCCAGCACTTGGTGCGAGACGTGGATTCGATCATAGGGTCATTTGATTGATTGATTGACGTTTCCTGGTTCGAAAACTGCTATAGTCCTTAGTCTCGTTAGTGTAGTAAATGTTTTAAATCGGATGGCGACGGTGTTCCTCCTCATTGTGTGAAGAGTTCTGTAACCGACATAAATGTCGTCTTACGGGAGATTTCCCCATCCACGTATCTCCTACCGGCAGGGCACCGCGTCAACAGGAAGAAACTCTAAGCTCCCGACTGGACTCTCGACATGTGTGGTAGTGTAGTGCCTGTAAGTGTGTGTGTGTGTGTGTGTGTGTGTGTGTGTGTGTGTGTGTGCGCGTGTGTGTGTGTAAGGGAAGAGGATAAGTCGAGGAAGAGGAAGGAAAGATCGTATACGTCCCGTGGCTCGTTTGTTAGAGTACTGTTCCCGGCTTGTGTGGTGGGGTAATGCCTGCAAGTGTAAATGTACGTAAGGGTTGGGATAAAACAAGGAATGAGAACGAAAGACGCGATGTACGCGGCCCGTTTAGTAGGGCACTGTTCCGGCATTCGCATGGTACTGATCGGTAGTTTTCCGTGGTTTCTGCGATCAGAGCAGCCGGTCGCAAGAATTCTCCCCCAGGTAGCGGCTGAATACGATCTAGGAATCTGACTAGAGTAGAAAATCCGGGGCATTGGGAGATTACACTCTTTCCTCAATAATAACAAAACAACAACAATAATAGTAATAATAGTAATAATAATAATAATAATAATAATAATAATAATAATAATGACTAGAGAGAGGAATTTTATGCCCTAAAAAATCTTGAAATATGCATTTAAAAACATGCATTTACGGTCTAAACATGCATTTACGGCCTCAAATATGCACTTAAATATGCAATTAAAATTAACAAAATTTCATTTCCTGCATTTACCTTTCTTGATAAAATTCAGGAGAAGCGTGCTTGGAATGAAAGATATATTTTTGTGAAAACAGAATATAATCTAAGTACCTCACTTCGCGGGAGAAATAATGAAAGTAAATATTCATCTTAGTGAAGTACATTGTATGTCTTGTTACATTTCTTCTGTCTGGTTAAAAAATGCAAATTGTGACAAGGTCTTTGGAATCGATGAACACTCACAAAGAAATAGATTGTATGAAAAGTTGAAACGTTTTAGAGATAAGTCTATATTTCAATGAAATATACAAAATATGTCCATATAATTACATGAATATGCACCAACAGGAAAATTCGGACAAATATACTCTAACATATTAATCTACATAGTATCGAATTCTAACCAAATGTCAAGAAATTTCACTAAGCTATGCACTGAACAAAAATATGCAAAATCATAGAAATCTGCTCTCTAATAATGACGGTCCGGGTAGCCGAGGTCGCTAAAGCTGAAGAGTAGTAGTTGCCTTCTTCCTGAAAGGTCGTAGGTCCCAATCACGCCAGGGGGCATGGATGTTTGAGTGTGTCTGTATGTTTATAATTGCCCATTCATACTCCACCATCGTCATCATTTTAGACCCCCCACAGTTAACAACCTTGGAGTCTAAAAAGGGATTCTCTAATCGGCTGCAGCTCGTTGCATAATGATAGACAGTTTGATGACGCTAGTACAAATCTTTGGCGAATCACAGAATTTTACAGACCAAGCATTGAGAAGACATTAATAATTGGTCATTGTTAAAGTAAATATTTCTTTCGATTGAGACGACCCGTGAGGGGAGGGTTGGCGGTAAAGCGCACCGTCAGAGCACAATGTAAAAAAGTGGTTCACTTGAGTAAAGGTCATGGATTTAACACAAAAAAAAATGCGAGAAAAGTTAGAACAGATACGTGAGATCAGTGTCAAATAGTTATCATTCTTCTTCTTCTTCTTCTAAACCTTATCCCAGTTATCTGGGGTCGGTTTTTGGAATTGCTACTCTCCATCTGTTTCTATTTTGCGCCATATCCATTGTGACACCATTCTAACACATATGTAAAATAGTTATCGTTATTTGTAGAAAAAGAACCGAATGAAACTCGATATAACAGTTGTATTATACACGTATTCATACACTTACTCGTTCCTCTACCTGAAATTATATACTTTATACTCAAATACATATTTTAATCATTTCATCATCGTTTCATAATGCACAACTCTTTTATACAACAAGGTGTCTAATTATTATAAAACTTTTCCCGAGGTAAACCAATCGGGGATTTTATAGAAATGCAGTTTCAGATGCTTCACTTTTTTGCCCACTCACTTCAGTTGAATAATGAACACACCCTCTGACATTTAACTCTACCAAGAAGCGTACGCTTATTCTTTCCGAAGAAAATTGAAAGCGCTCACATTCTGTGAGGATGACTCATGCTTTCTTCTGATGGCGTACCGTTCTCTTTACACATCACTACTACACTGTCCAAATGACTTCTCATTCCTTTTTGGGAGGCATCTCAGAACTGTTGTGTTGTGTTCATAATTTGAGAGTGATATGCTGCACTGGAAAGTTAAATAAATTCAAAATTTGTATTCATACTTTCGCAAATAAAGCTAAATAAGTAAACTGAATCAACTGATTGTATTATAAATTAAAGTAAAGACAATGAAATTAAAATAACTATACACTTACTTAAGTCTTTCGGAACGTTCAAAGCTCGGCCCATTTACATTGCATGATTGGTTGCATTCTCTTCAGCTATGACATAACCTTTCCCAGACCTTTGTTACCCTCCACCCTTTGCTTCAGGTAGTACATGCAGTTCATGGCCGGATTCATGTCTTCGAGACCCATAAGCATGAAACACTATAAAGCTCCCTTATTATATTTTTAAAAAATGATCATAAGTAATGTATAATAAGGTGAAAATAAATTATAATATTTTAAATGTTAATAAATAATTACAAAGTATTAATAACTACTACAAATTTTTGTAAAAAAAATCATTTAGGCATCATTGATTGATAGATTGATCAGGTCCTGGTCCGGCGGAATATTGAGCACGTGTTCAGTTTGCATATATATCCACCCACGATGCAACCCCTTGATCCGCGTCATCTTTACTTCTACTATGGTTGCTTTTACCGCCTCGCTCCCGCTGCTTCTCAACAAGCAATTTTTTGCCTTCACAGTAGTGAACGTCACTGACTCCGAGTCGTGACTGTTTGGCTGTGTGTCGAGCCTTGTAGCCTAGGGTCTTCACATCATCAACTCACTTCCAACACCATCGCCCACTGCCGATTTCATTTTGACCACGATCCTGAAGTCTCTTAACTTTACAGAAGAATAACACGGTATTTATGGATGAGGTCATTCGCCATGTGAGTAAGCATTGATTCACAGTATCAGAAATGGAACTTTTGTTTTTGAAAGTTCAGATTTCACTGCAGTGAGTTCGAAGAATTCTGTTGCAACAATTCTTAAATTAAAAGGGTACCCACAAGACATTACTATTGCGTCTCCTACGAGAGGGAGCACTTTATTTGCGTAGTTTGACACGACAGTTTCTGACCAACAAGATTGCTCTCTACAGACTTTCAGTTCCCTCGTGAATTGGAAGAAACATGATTGTCTCGCACTCAGAAATTTTTGCGTTTGTTTTTTTCTGCATCTTTCATTCACTTTTCCTGCGTACCACGCCAGCTCCCGTTCCGCTCTCTCTGCTGGCAGTGGGACTTACTGGTTTGGAACGGTCTAAAAAGAGCCCATAACCAAATAAATAAATAAAACATGTTACTTCAAATAGTACAACTTGAGAACGAAATTACAATCGTCATTTCGCCATGGAAATTAAAATGGTAAAATTGTACATAATCTTATTTAATAACCTAATTTTTTATAACATTTCATAAAGGAAAATGCTTCGTTTAATCAATATTGAAATGTTATTTTTTTCAGTTTTGAAATTTCATTGAAAATGAGACCTGTACCATTTTTATGAGCGTAATTTGCTCGGGCTCGACTTTGAGATTTTTAAGAAAGTCTATATTTTGTCCAAAATTACACAAAAACGACTCATTTTCAAAAAATTGCTACATGATGTAATTTAAAGATCTCTCCTTGAACAAATTACATTGAAAAATTGTTTTCCTTTAATACTGTCATTGTAGAAAGACCCGAAAAATTTTTGATTTACATTCTTTCAAAAAAAAAAAAGTCCTCAAAATGTATAGACGTATTCATTTTATATTGTTTTATTTTTAATTAAACGAAATGCCAATTTTCTAGTTTTGCATCCATCAAATGGTTGCTTGGAAATTGCTAAAAATGCGCAATACTTCGCCAATACCCCTTCTTTGAACAAGTCCAAGTACGTGGAGCTGTAGGTTCGAGTCTCCACGAGCAACGGGTGCTTTCCCATATGGTTGTAGCATGGTTGATTTCTCATACCACTACCTTCATTTCTCATCTTCACCTGCCATAATCACTCATCCTTCACACAGTGAATGACAAAGGCACGCCATCGCCGTGGTAACTTGCTAAGAAAATGCGCAGGCCTCCTCCTTCCTCTAGACTTAGAAATGATAATGGCCCTCACTGCATCACGCGATGTACTAGATAGGAATAACTTTTCGGTTGTACCCGAAAACTTGATTTTATTTCAGTTGACCATTTCCGGTAATTTTTTGCCTCTTTTAAATCCATTGATCGGACAAAACTTGCCTTTGAAAAGAGATAAATTAAAGAAATAAGTGTTCAGTGGGTAGTTTCTCGCACTTCGTAAGAAGAGAAAGTTATACAATCGTCCGCTGGAAAACGGCCAAGGCATACGAACCAGAACTGAAACGTCAGTCCGCGAAGTGGCGACATGCTGGATCACCATGGAGGCAGAAGTTGCGTCACAATCCTTCCCCAGTCCAACTGATGGTGATCGTCGCGTATGACGTCAGGAGTGTCATTGTTTGACACTTTGTTCCTCATGGCAGAATAGTGACTGCACAGTACTACAGGGACTTCCTGGTGCGACAAGGTACGACGTGGCGTTCGGAAGAAACGTCCGGATCTTGTGGACAGTGCAATAATCCTGCACGACAATGCAAAACCACACAAAGCAGAGTGTGTAGGACACCTACTTCGACGTTGGGATGGGAAGAATTGGAGGACCCACCGTACTCTCCCGACATTTCGCACTGTGACTTTGATCTCATTCTCAAGATTAAGGAATCACTATGTGGTAGACGGTTTGCAAAATGAGAGGACATTGCTAATGCTGTGCGCCGATGCTGTGACCCGGTTCACACATGGTGCGGCAAATGCTCAGACAAATGGTATTCAGCGCCTCCCACATCATTGGCAGCGAGTGGTGACAGTAGCAAGGGACTACCTTGAGTGTCTTTAGGCCCAGGTTTGTCATGTCAACTTTGTGTGTTCTGTGTTGTCATTCTTTTTCACCTTGAAGGCCATATTGCCCTGTATACTACCGTAATAAATTAGTGTGTTACGATATTTCAGTGCTAGTCATTGTCCACACATGTAGTTAACACCATGTACTTTCGTCTGTATATGTCACATTTTCCAACTGGACTGGTATCTTCAAGAAAAAAATAGTTGCCATAAAAATAGTTGCTCCAACCCTCGTGTGTGTATATATGTATGTATGTATGTATATGTATATATATAAATGTATATGTATATACAGAATGTCCGGGGAGGAAACGTCGAAACTTCGAAAACAAGCTCTTAAGACAATTCTAAGAGTATTTTCTCTAATAAACTACGTGGATATTCCGAATGGTTGAGCCGCTATTAGCACTCAAAAGTTGGTTTGAAAAAAATATTTTTAGGCAAAAATATGCATTATGTAAGCATAGAAACATGTAAATTGTTTAATATTTACAAAAGAAATGAACATATTTGCACAGACAGAAAAATTAAGCGAGAAATAAAAAAGCAGTCGAATTGTGTAAATTGAGTGCTTTTTTATTTCTCTTTTAATTTTTCTTTCCGAACAAATATGTTCATTTCTTTTGTAAATATTAAACAATTTACATGTTTCTGGACTGTTTCTATGCTTCCATAATGCATATTTTGCCTAAAAATAATTTTCTTAGAGATCTTTTCTTAAAGAAATCAGTTTTTTAAGAACAGATCTTGAAACAAAATCACGTTTAATTTTTAAAAATATGAGTAGTTTTCGTGTAATTTTACGCGAAATGTAGGTAATTACATTTTTTAAACAATTTATTTCTCAAAAATCTCTAAAACATTTTTCTTTATTTTTCTTTTCATAAGTACCAAGGGACGATAACAAATATGGCATTTGTCCCATTTTCGGCGAACTTTGCATTTTCGAAAATTGCAAAACGTTAACATTCTAAAACTACAAAATTGAAGTCAGAGTTTTGACTTAGAGAAAGTCTGTTGTAAAAATTCAGCTTTTTAAAAAATGTCACGTACACTTTCTTTTTAAAGAAATCAGTAGTTTTGCGTAATTTGTGCTTGATTTTAATGCAATTTACAAAAAACAACATTTTCTCGGAAACCACTCCTATCTTCTTCAAAGTTTTTCAAGGAAAAAAGTATGAATCCTTAAAAGAATGCCATTTTTGTTGAACTCTCTGAATTTTCGAACATTGCAAATTTAAAAATAAAGAGAGAAAAAAATATGCTGTTAGAGCACTACTAGTTTAATACGCGGCACAATGGATTAGATTGTATTAATAAACGAAGATTGTGACGACGTGACTAAGTGTTCAGCTTTCTTCTTCTTTTTTTGTTTACGCAACACACTGTACATCACAAGTATGTGACTAAAGTGTAAAATTATATTTTTCGTTTGTGTTGTTTTACCGGGATTTTCGACACTAGCTTGTCAGCTGGGTCGTATTCAGTCGCTGTCTGGAGAATTCTAGCGGCCGGCTGCTCTGATCGGTAGTTTTCCGTGGTTTCTTCGATCAATACCTGCCGAACGCCGAAGCAGTACTCTAATAAAAGGGCCATGGGCCTCGCGCGATTTTTCCTTCCTCTTTCTTGTCCTATTGTCATCCCTTACTTACACCCTTACACCCTTACACCCTTACACTAACATGCACTACACTACCAAACATGCCGGGAGACCGGCCGGGAGCTTAAAGTTCATCCCGGCTGGGGCAAAGCCCCACTAGTGGGAGATACCTGGTTGCGGAAAACCCCGCTAGCTGGCGGTAGGTCAGCGCCGGATCTCACCATCCAGCGGGGGAAGATCGCGAGAAAAATCACTACACTTACGGGAATTATGACCTTAGCAGCTGACATCCCGGAATCACTAACGATCAATCACTTTGTATTTTTTTTCAATAAACGGTTATTTTGAGCCGTTATAACCACTGAGTTTAAGATAAGATGAAAATCAGAATAACCTAAAAAATGTGTTATTTAAAATTTGCGTAATAATCGCAACAATGCGTGTAGTGGCATTTCGGCCCACAGCTCGTGGCGTCTGCCGTAGAGCTGCGCCAGTGCCGTGCCGCGCAGTGCGCTCGCCCGAGCCAGCGGATTGGGCACGCTGCTGCAGCAAAGCGCCTAGGGCCACTCCGCCGCCGCTCTTAAACGGCTCTTGATTCTCAAAGGACCGTGCTGCTTTTCGGCAGTTTTCCATGTCGAGCTTTATTGACTGTGAGACAGACTCGAATTCCGTCTCGGTGAGGCCAGATGAGGCCTGTAAACCAAATTATGACTCATTTGCAACACCGAAAGTATACATCTCTAGAGTGTAGCAACAAGGCAGTAGCGTGAGAGATGGTCATGCTTTAGTTTCTAATTCGTCAGAATTAACAAGTTTACTCAGAAGTCATAAATGAAAATAAGAAAGTTACATTATTTCAAAGATAATACCCTTAAAAACTTAATGATTCTTATTCGTTTGGCAAAACGTATAATCATTGACAAATCATTGACAACAGTATTTCACTATACATTTGATGTAAAGGAAATGTTGCCAATCATTACTAGGTAAAAAGTGCTCGAAACACGGTAATCGAAAAATTAATTATGTACTACTATGATTTTTACAATTTAGCAACATAAAATATAATTTTTATTCTAAAGGTGTGGCTTGGAAATAAAAAATCGATTATTCATAGCGTTGTCTTTACTGATATATAATGTCATATGATAGAAGACAAAATAAGTTCTGTCACGATGTTCAGTTATTGCAATAATTATTATTGCACTTATATGTAGATACAACTCCATAATTTGGTTACCCATGTATATTGCGGCTCATGAATTAAATATACTGCTGTTTGTTAAAATTGCAACATTCAAGAGACGGCGCTCTTGAGCGTGTCTTCTTAGTCATGTGATTGAAATATTTTATATCACAGATTAAGTACATAGCAATATGTGAATGCTTATGATTATACAGAACTGCATATGATCTTCCTCCTTGCCATTTCATTCTAGTTGAAGCGCTCACGACAGAGATTCTCAATGCCGTGACATGGAATCAAAGGGAGAATGGATATGATCCTAGGGAACTTCCCTCCACGCGGTTTGTATGCGAGTCTACAAAGGATCAAGAGAGGTAGTTGGAGGACTGTGACTAACAAGTTGTCGACAAACCATATCGCAGACAAGTTAGATAAGCGTCTTGACATGCGAACGTGCGTCAGGGAAGTAGTGTTCGTTCTTTGAGGAAGATTTCCACATTCCACGGCACATGTAGCCAAGTATTGTCCTGTTGAAACGTGGCACGCGGAGTCACCTAAAGAAACAGAAGTACCTCATTTTATAAATTCCCCTGGAGTAGCGGTTTCAGTTCAGATTGGCCTCAATACGTAGGACGCGGTATCAATCTTGTGTATATCAATAGCATATGCTTCAAATCATTATACTTCGAATGGCCCTATGCCACTCAATAATGCAGGCTGCCGATTGCTGTAGGATGAGATGAAGCGGACTCATCAGCAAAAAACCAAGTTTTATCCCTTTCTAGACTTGTTGCAGCGTTCAAGTACCCATTGCAGCTTGAAGCGTTTGTGGATTCTAGACTATGAAAGTCGATGTAATGGAATGTATTAATCTGTCCAGCCTGCAGCAGACGGCATCAAATCACAGATGTAATGTTCCTTCACACATGAGCCAACAAAATGACTTCATCTGTTGGAACCGATACTGCCATGCGGGCAAGATGGAGGTCATCCCTTGCTACGGTCACAATGAGTGGTCTAATATCCATTTGTCACTGCATGGACCCTCTACTACTACTACTACTTTCTGAAAGCATTTGCTGAATGTGCTAAAAATTGCACACCCGTTTCCCGGAGACCGATTCCGTTCGTTCTGCCCTCCCGTTCAAACTCGCTCATATGCTGATGATGTGCCTTTTCGTATAGACGAGGCATACTGGCACTTGCTGTAGCATTTTCAGATAGTTTGACTGTTATTCACTGTCTGAGCAGGGCATGATCTGTTCGTATAGGTCACACAACAAACGATGTTTTGGGTCTACTCCCTGGAATCGTAATCTCTTATTGCTGGAATACTGTTTTACACTTCTTTCGAGTTAGGTTTCAGTCTGGCCTTTCTCTGTGGGTTCTACAGTTTTCACAAACAGCAATTCGTTGATAAAAGTACATAATTATATTCATAATCGTTGAGCATGTATAGATTAGTGTAACTGATATCAATAGCAAATGACTCTGAAGTAAGTATAATAGGATGCGAACCCATGAGTGAATTAACTCC
The DNA here is from genome assembly GCA_031308135.1 of Acheta domesticus. Taxonomy (NCBI): domain Eukaryota; kingdom Metazoa; phylum Arthropoda; class Insecta; order Orthoptera; family Gryllidae; genus Acheta; species Acheta domesticus. The sequence goes on along the minus strand of JAHLJT010000631.1, from coordinate 125,449,401 downwards.
ATTCCTGTACATAGAGAAAAGCATTTACATTTTACTGGTATTACATTAGTAATTTATTTTATTGTAGTGAATAAAGTAATTAGTGCAAATAGTAAATATTATATTTCACTTTGGATCTGACTAGTTACAAAAACCTCGAAATACAAATCAAAGTTTTCGTTTCCTCAGGCATTAATTACTTATTAAGTAGCAAGTAAATAAATTATTGCAATAGATTTTTTCGTTCTGTTACTTTAATGCAAAATACTAACAACTGTATCAGTGTGAAATCTGAAAGCAATTTTGATCCTCGTTTTATATAGTATTGGCAGGTCATTTCTATGAAATACGCGGAGATAAAAGCAATAAACTTTCAGTGATACCACATATAACTGCAATTCGACATATAGTATCGGTCGTGAGATCCCATGAAATGCAGTCCCTGTTTGAAGATATATTTGATAATCTTTTATTTTTTATGAAAACTTTTTTGCCATTCGATGCAAATTTTTTATAATATGTAGGGAAATAATCTGATGATTGAGCATAAAATGAACATTAATTTCAAATTTTCATGTTTTACTTATTTATTTCATTCTATAAATACGTTTTCTCCTGAAATTATTTGAAATTTAACATAGAAAGATGATTTCACTATATTCAGTTTACACCTTTATTGGTAACGATTCTCACGTCTGATATTTAGAAATTTCAATCTTTCATCCACAGGAAGAAGTAGGTGCTGATATAAATATTTTATTTTTGGTTATAGTAATAGAAATATCACTGTCAATTGTTGCAATTCACAATGAGCAATTGAAGCAATTCACAATTTGGAAATAATTGAGCTTTGAATAAATACATGAAAGCTTGCTACCCCCCTCCCCCAAATTTGTTGACCAGTTGTATAATTGAAGAACTGAATATAGGGAAATATACATTGAACACAGATATTAAAAATATTATAAAACATGTATGAAACAACGTAGATTTCGTACCCGGAATATTTCATTATTGGCTTCTGATTGTTTCCCTTTGAGAAAAAAAAAAAAGTCAAGTTGAGCCGCCATCAGATGCGATCATCTCTCCAGCGCTGGCACCCTTTGTCTCCTCCTCTGCGCACACGGAAGTGCCCGACGGCGGCGTCAGCGCCGACCGCAAGTGGCGGCATCAGCGGCGGCCGCGGCGCGGCGCGGCGTGGCGTCGCGTCGCCAGGGGCTGCCCGGGACTCCCGCGGGCGCCGTCGCCGCCGCAGCCGGGGCGCTCCCCTTTAGGCGCGGGCGGGGCGTGGCGAGGCGAGGCGAGGCGAGGCGGGGCAGCCGGGGGAGCGGAGGGGCGTGGCGGGGAGATACGCTATCGCGGATTCGGTGGCTCCGCCGGCGCGCGCCGGGCGGGAGGGCGGGGCCGGCTGGCGACGCCGTTCGCTCCGAAGTCGTTCCCCGAGAGATTGTGGCTTTTTAATGCCCTTCCGTCGCGTCCCCGAGTGCCACCGGGAATTAACCTTCGCCGTATGTTCGTTTCGGGGCCCATAATGTCCACCGCGACGGGCGGCAGCGAGTAAAAACGACGTCCGCGGTTGTCGTACTTCGTTGTGCTGCATTGCGCACTTTCCCCCACTTGTTGCTCACTGCAACATTTTCCCCCCTCACCCGGAACAGTCCCGTACATTGTGCATTCGGAAACGTTCTTGATTTCCGTGGGGACGCGAGGCGGGACGGGCGAGTGCGGGGGAACGGGCGGAGCACAATGCCAATAATGCGCCTGCATCCGAGTGGATACGGGGCCTTGCGCGGGGATGTTGGGCTGAGATTCGCGGGCGCGGCGCGCGCTCTGCGGCGCGGCGAGGAGGCTGGCGCGGCGCGGCCAGGCGTGGCGGCGAGGCTGCGAGCGGCGGTGGGAGTGGGGGCGGGGGCGGGGGCGGGAGTGGGAGTGGCGCCGCCGCGCCGCGGAGATGAGCGCCGGTGGAACCGACGTGCGGTGACAAGCGAGGGGCGGCGGTGGCGGCGGCGGTGGGGGCGGGGCCGCGTCGAGTGGTTGCTGCGTGGGCGGAGGGGTTGCGATCGATGTGGACGGCGGCAGCGATGGCGGTGATGGCGGTGGGGGCGGCGATGGTAGAAGTAGTGGGGGCGGTTGCGGAAGTGGTTGCGAGGGTTGCAGTAACACGAGACAAAGTCAAGAGTGGTGACGATGGTGATGATGACAGTTCTATTGACAAGATGCTTGCGGAGGGGGGAATAAAAAGACATGTGGAAGAGGTGATGTCACAGAGATAACGAACGAAACGAACAAGAGGCAAAAAGAAATCGCCTCGACTAACTTTGATGCAGAAGCCAATCAAAGCAAATGGAATGCTGAGTTTAATATTTTGAAATACGTACACCACGACGTTTGTCGTGTACGAGAGACCTACAAAACTCATGAAGTCGGTGAAATTGAAGAGAGAATGCTTTGGGATTGAGCACGACAGCAAAGAATCATTACGAAATTTAAGAACCGAATGATTTGTCGTTCAACAATCTAGAAAAAGTAAGAAATCATATTAAAAACCAGAAAACTATTATATTACACACATTTTATTAAATCGTGCGTTACTACGGAAAACTATTCATCCTGTTAGTATTATTCCGAAATTAGCATTCCTTGTATATGATTTATTGGAGCATACTGTGATTTTACATTTTAGAAGATTATGGTGTAATCCTAATTGTATAAACGGTTAAGAAAGTATTAAAACAGGAGCGTCCAAATTTCGTATTGTCATATGGGAAACAAGAACAAGAATTATGAACCACACTATCTGGTAATTACAATGGTAACGTGAGTGCTGGAATCGCGTACAGGTGCATGGCATGTGGGTAGAGAATAGCGCCATCATTACGCATAAATTACTTAGGCACTTCCATTATGTAATGCAGGCCGAGAAACGTATTCAATATGCATATGTATCATGCAATGTAGCCCAGTGTATTGAGTGAATGGCAGTATCAGAGTAATTGACCGAGCGAGCTGAGGATGGAGGTGACGCTGGATGGACCATCGATTTGCCCTGGATTCAATACGTTTAGTGACTACCGCTGTTAACTCTCGGTTACTGACACTGAAATTCCGACGAACGCGTAAACATATATGTATACATACATATATATAAATATTATATATATATAAATATTATATATATATAAATATTATATATATATATATAAATATTATATATATTATATATAAGGCCTTAAAAAGTTCCAAAATATTGTTCGTAGTGAAGTAACATTCTTAAAATAACTCAAACCCTTGAAAATAAATGTTTCTGAAATATGTCGATTAAACGTCTATTGTGTAGATCAAATAACTGCTATACTTTTAGCTGTATTCAAGATAATATAATATAGAACCGGCAGAGTGACGAAGGATAAATTAATGTAATTTTTTATAGCATGAGTTTGAATTCATTACAAACATTTCTTATACAGTTTCTAATTCAGATACATTCTGCCACCGGGCAATATATACCCAATCTATATCTATATCTATACTAATACGAATACATACGAATATATATATATATATATATATATATATATATATATATATATATATATATACTCGTATATAAAGACGTTGACTTACAGCGCGATAATCTCTGAATCTACTGAACCAATACTGATGGAACTTTTGTGCTAGCTTCCTTTAAAAGTCTGGAGTACTACAGGCTACGATTTACAATCACAAACCTTAATATATTTACAAAAAAATTACGTTTGTGGACAGTTTTCGCCTAGCATTACATCACAGATTCAAAAGTGCATCAATATGCAATTGTTTAGCTGCGTGCCACCAGAGGATGAAGACTGAGATCTAAGATTGAGTTCATGTATCCACCAATTGCATGTCCATAGAAAAGAGATTATAATATACTATAACCTCCTTGGAGGGCTGTTCGTTGATTTGTACTTTCCATTGTTTAACCTGAATTGTTCATATTTAGGAAAGATAATGGCAGTTTTCTTTATATATGCAAGTAACTTGGATAATGATTTTAATTGCACCTAGGCGTGAATATATTAAGTGTGGAAGAGACATGAAATCATTGAAAAAACAAATTTTGCTGACGGAAGTGCTTGGTATTGTCGTAAAACGGTGTGAATGCACACATATTTTCTGCATAAAATAGTTACTTGGTTAGTGGTAGTAAATTAAGCATGATTATTACGTATTCGCGAGTTGAACTAGCTTAAGTGAAACATACTATGAATTATTTACGTGTTATGTCTTAAACTGTGATAAATTGAAGTGTTTTATTATAGTAGTATAAATTTTTGTAGCAAGTGTTTTATTATAGTAGAGAGTGAAAGTGTACCTTTCGATGGTGAAGAACTGATTATTTAAACTCACGAGAGTAAGCTCGACAAGAAATATAATTGAAGTAAAAGAGAAATTTGAAACTTCTCTTTATAAATACGCGAGAAGAAGAAAAAAAATATGAAAAATGCGGCAATTGATAGAAAATATTGGTACAGTATAATACCAAAATTTTGCAAAAAGAATACACGTGAGTAAATGCAGTTTATTTTTTGTTTACATTTTTGTTAATGTTACTTATAAAGTGAGTGAAATTGGGGGCGAGAACCACAGTAAGAAAAACTATACATTTTTTAGTGAGAAAGTCAGGAGTACCGGTAGTTCCATTTGGGTGCAAGGCATAGAAGGGCGGAGCATGGCGAGGGGGGGATAAAATAGAATAGATAGTAGAAGGCTCCGCCGCAGGGCGGAAATAGATGGAATTCCTTTTCCTGGCTAATAAATTACAATAAATACCCCAGCAACGCGAGGTACGTTTGCTAGTTGTAGAATAAAGCTTATATCTATAAGCTTTATTCTACCATTTAAATGAATATGTGTTACCTCTGCTAGCATGTATAATCGAAAAGTTCATGGATGCGGTTTTCCGGTGGAACACAAACAGAACATCAGAAGAAACTCACTCGCTCAACACATGAAAAGTGCAACTAGAACTGTATGACTTGCACAAGACTGGTTTTATTCGAGTTGCTGATGTTTGACCTATCAACTTTTCAGATTTTATTGCAGCCTGGCACTAATTCAGAAGAAAACGCACAATTAAATTATCGTTCTCAGATATATATTTTGTTTTGTTTTAAGTTTGTGTAAGAAGGTTTTCCACATTAATAGCCGAAGTCTCTTTTAGTAGAAGAACCATCTGCCAAGTCTATAATGACTTGGAGTTAAAAGTTGAAAGCTATAGCTTTAAGATCCCCTAAGAAATATAATGTCATTGCTTTTGACACTTTTCATTTGAAATAATGACGCTAAGAACGGCACTAAATGTTTCGTCGTCTGGCACACATTGTATACTTGTGAGGAGTATATAAAATATGGAACACGCCGGTTGATACCAAAACAATTAGAACTCAACATGAAAATGACGTGCTTACAAAGCAACTATTACTTCGACCGTTAGTTATCATTTCATAAAAGGATTATTGGAGTATTTTTCAATAAATATGAGCATATCTTTGATAAAAATACATTCAACAAACCATATGTAAAATTAATTCTCCAATATACGGAAATCAAACAAGTTCTGTAAAGGTATAGTGTTTTTGGATTCAGTGTGTGTCTGATAAGTGTGACAGATGTACGAAATAAGATAAATGGTATTTCCTAGAGAGTATATAATTTACATTCAGTATTGTGTTGAACGTTTCGCAATAAATACCTGTGGTGCTAAGAGCACGTACTTTCTCGCCCGTATTTTTACGCAAAATTACTCGAAAAGTACTAAAATTTTCGAAAAATTGTACATGACCTTATTTCAATATATGTCTTTAATAATAGATATCATTAAGGAAAAAATATCTATCTTCATAATTGTAGTTGTAGGAAGACTCCGAAAAATTTTGAATTTTTCCAATTTTCGAAAAATTACTTTTTGATGAAAATGAGACCTGCATTATTCTCTTAAACGTCCTTCACATTATTAAATAACAAAATTTAATCAAAAACTTTGGAGGCCTTTATTTGAAAATTTTGAAAATGTTCAAGGGGCTAATGTAAAGTAACTTAAAATACGGGTTTCGAATTCAAGAAACGAAATAGCCATACCGATAGTGGAATATCAATTTTGGAGAAATTTGGCTGAACGGTTTAGCTGCTAGCGTTGTTCACAGACGGATGGACAGGCAGACGTTTTGCCGATATCCGATTTTTCGATATATAGAATCCACAAAACATGGATTCTGGCTACACCACGTGATAGAGTATATATTTTTACTTTTCCGTATACGTACGTATATACGGCGTAATATACGTTTGGGAGGCCCCTGATACCGAAAAAGTGTTGTTTTTAATACGTCCATTTGTCCGTTTGTCCGTCTGTCCCTCAGTGTGTGAACACCACTAGTGCTTAAACCATGAGTACGATTTCTTCGAAAATGGATATTCCGTGGTACAAAATTTTCTCAAAAACGGCTACAATTTTTTTCTGTAAATTTCGTATACGAATAGAGGAAAATGCATTTATAAAGGGTGGCATAGGTCCGATTTCCATGGTTAACTCTGAATTTTCGAAAATTGCAAAACTTTGAATTTTCTTGGGCCTCTTCCTACAACTACAAAATTGAAGATAGAGATTTTTTGTTCAAACAAAATTTGTTCTTCATGGTGAGTTCTTTCTTTAAGGTCAGGGACTTTTTTTGAAAATTTTAGTAGTTTTCTGGCAATATTGCGCAAAATATTTGCAATTTTCAAAAATTACTCAAACGGCTCAAAGATTTTCTCAAAAACGGCTCCAATTTTTTTAACTTTTGGTAAGGATAGTGCCTAATGTGCTCTAAGAGATGACATAAACGCCATATTGCTCTATTCTTTTGTTTTTCCAAAAACTACAAAAAATATTTTTTTACTTGTTTCTCACGCCGTTAATATTTACATTAGCGACGATTTGTTCACCTTATTTTATTTATGAAAATGTGCTTTAAAGTATGTCATATAAAAGTTCCTCGATAACTCACTCGCTTTCTGTGAAAACTAGCTCAAAATTCCGCATTTTCATAAACGCTCAAACCCAGTTTTCTTGTAAATGGCTCCAAATTTTTCTTCAAACTTTTCGGACGGATAGTAAAAATTATACTCTTTAATATGACGTAAAGATCATTAGGGGTATTTAAAAAAAAAACAAATTACACAAATGTAATTTTTGAAAGATCTTTTACACCGTTAATATGCACATTACTAGCAATTTGTAAACACTATTGTATTTGTGAGTTAAGGTGCTTCAAATGACTTCTAATAAAGTTTTCGGAAATTGCAAAAGATCCCTGTGAAAAAGAGCTTCAATTTTTGCTACTTTCTATTATTGTTCTTTAATATTCTTAAAACACTATTTTTTCTACTATTAAGAAATCAGAAAATTAAGAAAACGTCAAAAAAATTACTTTAAGCGGCGTACTTTTTTCGAAAACACAAAAGATTTCTGTGAAAAAGAGCTTCACATTTCGCATTTACAATAGCGATGAAACGCCACTCTTTAAAAAACGGCTCCAAATTTTTGAAAGAAAATTGCCATTGGGGACGAAGTTTCACTGTTCTTTAATATTCTTCAAATAATATTTCCATTCTACTATTAAGAAACCGAAAAATTAAGAAAATGTTAAAAAAAAGTAATTTGGGTGGCGAGTGGCATGTGGCATGTGGCATAGGTGGCATGTGCCGAGTGGCATGGCGAGTGGCATATGTGGCATGTGGCAATTTCGAATAGCTAGCTCAGACCCAAGGAAATAAAAAAATAATACGGGAATGTCTGTGCGATTCTGTAGCACCTCTAGTTTAAATTGAGCAACTGTATTTATCCACTTTTTCGTTACCAAGGAACTATTATAATAGTTTTTTCTGCCGAAAATTTGCGGTGTTTTCGCGCAGGAATATATTTTTTTCTCTCTACTGTGTAAAAGGTAGCGAGAAAGTAAAATATATAGAGCAATATGATAAACATCTTAATATTTACTACGAAATACGAATAATCATATCAATTCAAATTGTTATGAAATAATTAATATTATTTGTTGATATTTATTTATCATTCGTTTCATAAACGTTTCATGATCAGAAATTGTAAAATAATCATCAACTATATATAACTTTATAAATATAAAATATAAAACTATAAGTCACAATATAAAGCTATACGCTAAAGCTAATATAAAATTATAAGTCACAATACAATATATTTTCACTATATAGAAAATATAAAACTTTAGTCACAAACAAACAAAATACCTCATTTAGTTAATACTAACACATCATTCTCATTTAGAGAACTCAAATACAAATTCATTGTACCACCACGCCAAATTAAACTCCATCTTTTCCATTTCTCTGCATCTTTTATCGCACGTATTCCATTACCCGTCCTTGCAGAAATCCTCGCACCTCTCCTTTTGTTTTTATAAAACAATATCTACACGTGTCAGAACATTTATCTATTCAAGATCCCTTCTGTCGAACATTTACCCAATATATTTCTCCATAAATAGCCTACTTTTTACTTTTCCCGTCCACGCACGTATTATAGGGAACGTTATGTAATGTTGAGGGAAGAAAACGGAGAATTTTCAGCAGAAAATAATTATTGGCGGGACCTAATAACGAAGAAGTGGATAAATCCAGTTTCTAAATTAAGAAAAAATCCCCTAACACGTGGTGTTGCCAGAATCCCTCTTTTGTAACTCCTTGACACCCAAAAAACCAATTGAAAGCCGAAGGTCCCTTCGTCCATTTGGGCAGTGTATGTGAACAACATTAGCGTCTAAACTATGCGTACGATTTTTTGCGAATTGAAGAAACCGCTGTCCATCTGGCCTGAATCTATGCTCTGAGATTCAGAAAAATATTCATTAATTTTTGCGGGTACTTTACAGTAACCCCCACCGGAATGTTTGCAAAATTTTCTCAAAAGCTGCTTCAATTTTTTTTTCTTTATATTTCTTGTGAGAATACGAGTAGAGTAAAATACACTTATTAACGTGGCACAGGTCTGATTTTCACGGTTGACTCTGAATTTTTGAAAATTGCTAGTTTCAATTTTTTTCGGCGTTTTCCTACAACTACAAAATTGAAGATAGAAAATTTTCCTCTGAATAAAATTTGTTCACCAAAGTGAAGTCTTTCATTAAGGTCATTTACATATTTTGAAAATTTTAGTAGTTTTCGCAGAAAATTGCGTGCAATTTGTGCTATTTAAAAAAAAAATTACAAAAACAAGATTTTCCAAAAAACGGTACCGACATTTTTTCTTTAAATTTTTGGAAGGGATAGTACTAAATGTACTCCGTGAGATGACATAAACGCTATATTGCTCTAATATTTTGTCTTTTCAAAAATTACAAAAATATTTTTTTTGCTTTCATCTGACATCGTTAAAATTTACATTAGTGGCGCTTTTTTCACATTATTATATTTATGAGTATATGTGCTTCGAATAATATCAAGTTAAGTTTCTCAAAAACTCAACCGTTTTCTGTGAAAAGTGGATCAAAATTCCGCATTTTCAGAAACGCTCAAACGCCATTTTCTCAAAAACTGGCTCCAAATTTTGTCTTCAAACTTTTGGAACGGACAGTGATAATTGCACTTTTAATATAACTTAAAGTTCAATTTGGGGTAATTTTAGTTTTTTCAAAAATTACACTAATGTAAATTTTTGAAAGATTTATCACACCGTTAATATGCACGTTTTCTACAATTTGTAAACATCATTCTATTTGTGAGTTAAAGTGCTTTAAATGACTTCAAATAAAGGTTTTCGAAAACACAAAAGATTTCTGTGAAAAAGAGCTTCACATTTCGCATTTACAGTAGCGATGAAACGCCACTCTCTTAAAAACGGCTCCAAATTTTTCAAAGAAAATTGCCATTTGGGACGAGTTTTCACTGTTCTTTAATATTCTTCAAATAATATTTCCCTTCTGTTATTAAGAAACCGAAAAATTAAGAAAATGTTAAAAAAAAGTAATTTGGGCGGCGAGAGATGGCAGCTGACAAGAGTATATGGCAAGTCCGAATAGCTAGGAAAAAGGAAATAGAAAGCTAATACGAGAAAGTCTGTGCCATTCTGTAGCACCACTAGTTTACCATATCATTTCTGAATGATTTATAAATTGGACAGAGATTTATAATGTGTTTTAATGTTTCCTGGTGATTGATATTGCATGACGTACATTTTTCTAGTTTCGATAGTCTGTAGGTTCTGTTTTTGAATTTGAGTTTTGCAGTGTTTAAACCGGCTAGCCTAATTTGCACTATTAATTTGGCTTGTGTTAATGGTATTTTCGAATACAAATATGGTTTAGGGGATTATGTTACAAAATAGGTTATTTAGGGGATAATGTTTTATTAATTTGTAGATTGGACTGTAAGATGCTACTCTATTTCTATTCTTTAGAATGACATTATTTGCGTACAGATTGCAAAGACGTGAAATTGTCGCCTCATTGTCACTCGACTCTAGCATATCATTGAACAGTTGATCGAGATTTGTTTTCAGAATAGTACCCCAGCTATATTTTCGGTTGTATTACATAGCTTGTTTAATAGTATGCATCATCGTTTGGGAATCTATTTTCAGGCATTTGCATCAATTCAGTCAAATACAGCATTGCTCTCTTCAGAATTCAACAGTTGTGTTGTCTTCTCGTTGACGACCACATGGTTTATCTCGAAATACCTCCAGAGAGTGTTCATTTTATATTGCAAGTGGATAATGAAAGTATTATTATATCATCAGAAAATATTACTATATCATCAACGAAAATTAGTATTTCATTTTGTCTTGTCCGTTTTGTATAAAGAAATTAGAGATATGTAGCAGTACAGAAATAGGATTGGTCGCCTTGCAAAACGCCTTTCGTCACATCCACTTCTTTCGTATTCTGATCATTAATACACACTCTCATGCTAGCTTTGCTGTAGTAATTTGTAGGATACTAATTTTTTTAGTTCTTATTCCTGCCTCATATAGTTCTTTTTCCACAGAATGGTATAGATTACAGAATCGAACGCTCTTGGGAAGTCGATGAACGCAGCGTAAAGTTTGCATGTTCCAAGACTGTGCGAAATTGTTTTTGACTGCATGTAGACTCTCTATAGACTGTAGATTGGCTCTATATAGACTATAGAGTCTACTGTTAATTTTCAGAGTGGGGTAAACAAACATGGGGAAAATAATATGGTCAGTATAATAATCCTTCCGAATCGCAGAGAATGTCTTTTCAGAGTGCCGAAGCTCACCAAGGACATCATGCGATTACTCGACGGAGAACCTCCGAATTGAAATACGGGCAGGGAGCAGGGAGCCGGTCGATGGACGGACTGTCTGGCTAGGGTGTAAATAGGAACTTCGCCTGATATGTGAATTTGTTGGCGAGCGAGTGGGTGGAATGATTCGTTAATGTTCGTGTTTATTTGTTTGTTTGAAAGTTAAATGTGCTGACGCATGTATTAATCGGTTAGAGCATTGCTGACGAATAATTAGAGATGATTCTATAAATGAACGAGTGAGAAAATTGTTAGGAGGTAGTTGGGACAAATGAATAGAAAAAGAATGATAGTTGGATGGGGGATGAATAAGGGGAATGGATGGAACTGATTAATGTTTGGGGGAAATGGGATTTGTTGGGTATGGGTTATTTGATGCCCTATTAACTGTTGATTTTTGGTTGGTTGGTGGGTCCTAAATTAGTTAAAGTATTGGCTGTGAATTTTTGGTTGATGGATGAGCTTTGAGCTGACAAATGGGTTAAAGGTGAATTAGCCAATTGGTAGGTTGTTAGCAAGAGATCTGGGCTGCTGGTTGGAGGGAGAGTAATGGTTGGAGGGGGAACAGGAGAACACCATTCGATCTGAATGGCGGACGAGAGTATGGGTGAATGCTCTGATTAATTTTTAGTCGAATGAGCGAGTATACGGCCAGCTGTCAATTCGGTGCAGTAGGAATGAATGGGCAGATTGTTAGCAGGTGATTTGGGCCGATGGCTGAGGGGGGAACGATGCTTGGGGTGGGAGAAGAACGAGTGGTTTGGTATGCGCCGACCTGATTAATTTTTTGCTGAATGAGCAGGCATGCGGGCAGGGGCGTGTCGGGTGGGCGTGGCGGGGCGGGGCGGGCTGCGCGGAGAGTCTCGCGGGGCGCGTCGCCGCCTGCAACGATCGCCTCGCCCTACCGCCGCCCGGGGAACCGTCTCTCAGCCTCCTGTTGCTGCTGGGCCGCGCCCTCCGCCCCGCCCCGCCCCGCCCCGCGCCGCCCCGTCCCTCCCTCCGGTCCGCTTTCCGCCGTTTACGGCGCATGCATCGCCCCGGAAGGGCCGCCCCAGATGGGGTCCCCGCGCCGCCTGCATGCTCCGCCCAATTAATACTTGATGCATCACAGCCTCCGGCGAGGTGCCTGCCCAGGCTGCCGGAGGGCCTCCGCACTCAGACACGGCTTTAAATGCCGATTATTTTGGAATTACGACACGGCATGTAGTCCAATAAATACAATACATATTTATTAATTAATTTAACGCTTTGCGGAGTTGTGAATATGTAATTGGTGGGGCATACTAATATTCGTGTGTATAACTTGAAAAAGAATAAACAGGAAAGAGAAAACTAATGAGTGGCACCAAATCTTTGGTTTATTCAGGGCCTGATTTAAGTATTGAGGGGCCCCTAAGCACAAAATTGTGTTGACCTCCCCCCTTAAAAGTAGCTCCATCTTTATTAAATAAAAACTTATCTTAATACATTTAATAATTAATTAATTTGTAATTTTGTAATTAAAATTAATTTGTACTTTCTGTACAAATTCAAATGAAAATTAATATTTTTAAACATAACTTTACGAATATACATTGCATTGCATTAAATACATTTTTGTTTACAAAATATGCACATTTTTCGAAAGCGCGGGGCCCCTCACGGATGGGGGCCCCTAAGCAATTTATTTTGCTTGTAGGTAAATCCAGCCATGGGTTTATTAACTTATTAAACATATTTAATAAATGATACAATTTACGAAACTTATTAAGTAGATAAGCAGTACTTTTTTATGTCTTCAACGTCACCTTCTTTACTTTTAAATGGTGTTCTATAGAATGAAATAATCTTAAAAGTTCCTTCCACGAAGGCTTCTTAAACTCTTTTTGTCTCTTCCTGTGCTCATTCGATAAAACGTATAATTGCAAAATACTACTCGTAACAGAAGAAATACTTTGCCTCCATTTTCCCTACAGGACTATATATTAAGAAATTCCACAGAGCATTGTCTCAGTTCATCCTCATGCTAACAGTTTTATTTGGGACAAGAAAAGGAAATTGGAGAGAATGAATTCTTGAAACCTACGGTGACCGCCAAAATTTAGAAAGAAATATATGTTCAATACGGAAGTGTTAAAAATACTAAAAAAGACGACTAAAAGTAAGCTCCCTTCTGTTTTCCCCCTGAGGAGTCCGCTTCATGTTGTAATGCCCGCCCCGTCTGGCATTACATCCATTCTGTAACATCCTTGTCTAGGGTCTTGGGAGGGGCGACCCCCACTCCCTCCCCATTTCCCCTATCTCTAGTTCTCCACGCCAGGACCCTACCCTATCTTTAACCCGCTGAGGTAGCCGCAGCCCTTCCCAGCTCCTTCCTCAGTTATCGCCTAGACGTCAATACTGTAATCCTTAGATCCTTAGCGAGATAGTGGGTAATGATAAGATATGTTTGAGGAATTTTGAGGAAGCATTTCTGTGGAATGAATATTGGCAGGGGAAACGGTAGTACCCTGAAAAAACCTGCTGCGAGCCCCTCCGCAAATTTCACTTGGAACCGCCTCAGATCGAACCTGGGGACCAGCGACGGAAGGCGTGCAGTCTGACCACTACGTCACGGGCTGCCCTTTTGTTTAAAATATTCGGTGTTCAGTAAAATGCAGTGTAAGATGCATTAAAAATGCCATAATTAGAGAATGGTAAATCATAAGTAATGGGTTTCACCTATTATATTATTATAGTTAGTTTAGTTTTTAGTTAATGCCATATTTTACGTGGTAAGACTCGAACCATCAGGCTTGCTCTTCCGACTGACCACGAAATTTTCGCTACGTTCCTTTCACCATCTAGCGGAGAAAGAAGGTATCACTTGAATAAGGAAAACGGACGATTTGAAAGTAGCTCAGAGGTTTCTTTTAAACTTGAGTATCCTTTATATGCAGTAAATCTACATGGGACAGACGGCTTTACTTCCCCTCCGAAGTACGGTGTCTAGAGGGCGCCAAAATACAAAAAGATATTAAAATGCAGTATTTACTAGATGTTCTATAACAACACAAACTTTCTTCTGCTTACTATTAATCTTCTAGCGTTATTCACAGTCAAACAGACGCTCTTCAATCGATTTTTCGGTATCAGGGACCAATAAAACATGGATTCTGATACATGACGTATTAGAGAAAGTAATTTATTGTACATAGGGAAAATATTTATCCACTTTCTCGTTAGCAGGCAATAAGTTTTTGTGCAGAAAATTCGCCGTTTTTTGTCGCAGCATTACAAAACTTCCTCCATACTGTGTAAATAGTAGCGAGAAAGTAAAAATTTGCAGACAAAATAGTTTATCTATAGGGCTTTTAATAGGGTATTTATATATCTACAGGGCTTTATTAAGTTTGTTTTACCTCGGGGGCGACTTCCAACCAGAGGCAATATGGCCCGAGCGATTGGAAGTCTCGTGAGAAACAAAAACGCCATTGCTGAATAAAACGAGAATTCGAAAGGTCTAAATTTTCACAGACAAGGTGCCGATGAATTTCAAAACTATATTTTAGCCTTTTCACTGACATAACATGTTCATGTGTTTTCTCTAGGTTAAATATGAATTGAGGTTATAGCGCAACTATGAATTGAGGTTATAGCGCGGTCAAGAGGGTTGAAAGACGATGAATTACGACATTTGTTAGATGGCACAAGGAACCATGCCCAAAAAATTTATCCAGAAAACAAAATGTACAATTTGATTTATGATTATAACAACACCAAAGCTGGCGCAGACACATTTGACCAACTTTATTGCCAACTACGCCTACTCTCTGTCTCTCTCTCTGTGGCTCGGCAAACTCGTCGGAAGTCAATGCTTATGTTTGACGCAATTTTTAACAGGGTTAGGTGTAAATACTACCATTCCCATAAGCTGTAATAAAGATATTGCTCAGAAAATTGTTGAAAGTGGAAGTTGGGCGCTCAATTTCACAGCCACCCATTTCTCGTCGTGTAATTCGTTCTTTATTTACTGACCTGAAAAATGACTGAAATTAGGACGCAAAGCACTAGAGAACATTTTTATGCATTGCAATGTAATAATGAAATAAGTGATATTTTATAAATAATATTTTAAGTTAATGAAATTTAATTTTATAAAACGGGCTCCACCCGACCCCACTAATGAGGCAGTGTAATTATTTTTCACCAGACCAATTAAGAGTGATGTTTAATAAATCTAGTTCATAAAAATAATCTTAAATTAAAAATTAAAGGGGTTTCTTCAATTTGGAAAAAATCCTACTTATGGTTTAGACTCTAGTGTTGTTCACAAAAACCGGACAGACAGACGACGGACAGACGTCTTGAACAAAAACAAAACATTTTTGATATCAGGGAATCCCAAAACGTATATTTCCGTTGAAATCTCGAAATCAATTTTCCGCAGCATTACATAACTTTCCCTATACAACGTATATTGCTCCCTATTAACGTCTGTGTACGGGAAAGAAAAAAAATGAGTTGTTATCCTGGAGGCAGGCATTAAGTATTCAAAACGCGCACGGGATACAGTGAATTGGAATGGTCAGAAAGGGCATTAACCATTCTATAAGGTGTATTGCTTCAGGGCCGTAATGAAATTGTAAGCCATAAAATGTAATGTAGAATAGATGGAAAGATTAAGGTTAAAATTATTTGGGTTACGTGAAACGGCTTGTTTATGAGAGATGGTCCTGACAGATTTGTGATTGTTTTCTTTTGGAATAAAGAAAATAGGCAGACCCAGAGATAAAATGTTATGAAATCAGTAGTTTAAGAACCTGCTTTGAGGTCTTAAAGAAAATGACTGGAATGATAGAGGCATATGAAAACTGGGATACCAGAGACGTCCGCAGGAAATAAAAAGACAAGATGAAAGCATGGGCAAGCAATATGTGTGTTGCACTCATTGCTTTATTTTTTTGTTAAAATATTCGGATGAATAAAACATTTTATGCAGATGAACAGTATCGTCATTTTATCATAAATCATTAGTATCATGTTAATCTTCTTACCAATATGATGCAACCAGACGCACAATTTTCAAAATTAGACCCTGCTCACATCTTGTACTATCGCCAAACAATGCGTAATTTGAAAGCCACGAATAATCGCAGCATTGTTGACCCCACAAAAAGTTTAGATTCTAGTACATTATCCAACATTGGTAATGTTTTACTTCAAAGTATTCCTGGAAATTAAAGTGAAAGTATTTTTCCTAATTTTCCAGTATTCTGAAAATCAACAGCATAGGCGCGATGTGCAAGACGTCTCTGGAACACTTTCACTCTGTACGATTTTGTCTTAAACAACCAAGAACCTTTCATGTAAGGAAATGGACAATAAAGTTCTGAGTGCCGTCAATGGGTTAGTTAACTCATTACGTAATACATTTCTGACCTCTTGTGTGTGGCACACTGTATTACCAAAGTAACCAGTTCTTGAATAATAGATTATCTCTGAAAAAGAGAGGGTGCCACTTGAAGTTTTGGCATGTGCTTGTTATGACGCAAGCGTCATCATGTGCGTCAAGGGTTTTGCTCTGGAAAACATCACATCTTAAATTAGTTGTTTCCTTACAGAACACAGACCTCAATGCCTCTGTACTACGTTTCCCAAATAATACTCTCTGCTCCTGAGTTAAAGAAGACGCTGTGAATGAAATGTATACAAAATGCGAACAAGCGGGAAATACAAAGTAGATCATAAGGAAATAAGATATTCTCAAGGAGGCATGAGAATAATTTATGAGAGGGAAGAGCACTCAGCTTTAAACCAAATATATATATGGTTTAATCTGTGAGAGAGAGAGAATGTGTGAGAGAGAGAGAGAAAGACACACACACACACACCTCAGATTTTGGGACAAATGCCTATTTAGTTCCTTTAGGATGTTAAGGAAAATAATTGCTGATCAAGGGAAAATACGTAGATCTACTGAAAGCGTCTAATAAGTGCCTAAAATGTCCTAAAAGGGTGGTTGATGCCTATTTTATTGTTTTGCCTAAAACTGTCCAAAACAAGTGATTTTCAAGAACGATCATATCTTAAATGCTAAACTTTGAAATTTGTTTTATGGAACGAAAATATTTCTCCGAAATGCAAAGTATTGGTATCGAATACGCAATCGACAACGCACCGAAATCTCTCGTCCAACATACCGAACACAAGGAGCCCTACAAGTCAACATAGCCGATCCCCGGTGGCCGAGATCGCTAAGCCAGTAGTGTCGTAGTGATCTTGCACCAACGATCGTGGGTTCGAGTCCCGCCCTCTGGCATGGTTGTATTTGTGTTCGTCCTTTCACCCCTATCATCACCATATAACGTCATCTTCTCAGTTACCATAACGTTAAACCCAATAGTGGTCGCTAATGGCCAAGATGTTGATGCAACCTTAAATAACAAAAAGAAGTCAACATAATAAGGATGTTCCACACTCGTCTCCGATCAACACGCACTTCTGTGGCTATTGCATTCATTCCTGGTGCAGCTGCGCTGTTGACAGGTTGAGGCTTATCGCGGCAGCGCGTCGTCACGGATGTCCAGGAGAGGAAAGGCACAGGTCAGGCAAAAGCCTACTCTCGGACAAGCGAAGATTACAAAATGGTTAAATTTGATGTGTGGTACAAGTTTTTTTGGAGGGGAAGGGAGGGGGACGAGTAAAGAAGTTCCAGGAGAAGTGAGTATGAGAAATGTGACTAAATTCGATTGTTCGTATTAATCTACGCAAGAGAAACGTTCATTTTCAGCTTTCAAAATGATTTGAATAGATAAGACAGCCTTATTGTAGAAAATTCGGGGAAAATATTCATTATACTATACTGCTAATTACGAAAGTGAATAAAATGTGCTTGTAGTCTCTCATAAATGTAAAAATACTTTTTCCTGCATAATAAAATTGCCAAATTTAATTCTTTTGGGATCAGTTGTAGATGCCACAAATATAACTTTTTCATGTCTTATTTTGCCTGGCTTAGACATTTTGTAACATTTTTTAAGTGGCTAAAACGTCTATTTTCATGCCTTTTAGTGCCTAATTTCGTAATTTTGTTGCCTAAATCAAACCTTTTTTGTGCCTAAAATTCTGAAGTCTAATCATAACCGGAGAACCTAGCTCTTAAGAGTCCCTTATGTATAAAATACTTTAGTTTGAAAAATTATCCGTTTATTCGCACTTCCATTCTAAGCAATGGCTGTATGCCAACCCATGAGCAACAGCCTAAGCATGCTCAATGATCAAGTTCCGGCCGAAGATATTGCAATCCCTTTCGGGAATGCAACTGCGATCTAATGATGCCTTTCCATCTGTGCCATTAACATGAATGAGAATTGGTGTGGCGCGACTCAGAGTGCAATGCGCAGCACGCAGCAGGACGGACCTTCAACACACACACCCGCGCCCCCCCCCCAACGCTCTTTGAGGACGGTGGCGGTGATGTCGTGAGGACATAGGTGGAAGGGAGTATGTGACGGGAGAAAGATAAACGCCGGGTTGACTATTAACACTGGTTTATTATAAGCCCTGGTTGCAAGTACATGGTTACAGAGGCTACGCAGTCGAGCACTCAGTCGATCATCGCCATGACTCCTCATGGCGACGGGAGCGTGGGGAAGAGATTGTAGACAGCGTCGGCAAAGGCGGTAGCAAAGGCAGATAGGCTGGCGGGGAGTCGCTCGGTTCGGCCTTGCGTCGATTCCCTCCTTGGTCAACCCGTGAGCAATCGTAGAGTGGGGACTCCCAGTGATCTCTAGCGTGCTCTCGAAGAGTGGTAAACATGCGACAAACTCGGTGGCCATATGCCGCGTTTATATACTACCGTGTCAGTCCATCCCTACTGCAGCGGGGCGGCGTTGCCCTCGTTCGGGTCACTAACTTGGGGGCGGAGGGGTGGCGAGCGATCAGCCTGTCCATTTCGAAGCCATGCCTGCTCGGCCCGAGCGGAGTGAAAGCGGAAGCGGCCAGGGGCCCCGTGCAGCGTCGCTTCACCACAGTGGTGCTATTGGATAGTTTTGGCAACGATGGTGTTGGCGGCAAAGGTGACGATGGTAGTGGTGGTAGTGAACTGACTGTGATGGGGCGGGAGTGGTGGAGCAATGGTGGTGGCAGCGATGGTGACAACGGGAATGGCGGAGCGATATTGTGACCTCCGGCGGCAGCGGCGGCGGCAGTGGTGGTGGTGGTGGTGGTGGTGGCTGCAGTGTAAAAGGCATTCGTGGTGGCAGTGGTGATAGAAGCAGTGATGGTAGAGGTGTGGTGGTGATAGGGTGATGCGGTGGTTTCGCTGGCGCTTGGGGCTTTCACGTATGCGGTGTTGGAGGCTGTGGCAATGGCAGAGGCATTTAAAGCCCTGACGGTGTCGGAGGTGGCGTTGGTGGCGATGGCGGCGGCGACGGCGTCGCGTGCTTGCAGGCGATCGCCCGGGGCGCCCGTTGAAGCTGTGCCGCCAAAGAGGCAGCGCAGCCAACGATTAGCGGCGGAGGAACAACAGGCGCGGGGGCTGCGGCAGAGATAGCGGCGGGGGGCGGAGGAAACGATGGGGCAGGCAGACCGCAAGAAAGATATCAGGTCGCGTAAGCAGCGCCAAAAAAGGAGATTGGAGAGTGACTGGAACTGAGCAAATGATAGATTGATTGATTCGTGATTCCGGACGCGTCCACTATAGAGATAATTAGTCCCGTAAGGTTAGTGCGTGTTTTCCTCGGGAGGTGGTGATGATCTTTTCCCTGCTGGATGGCGAGATCCGGCGCCGACCTACCGTTGACTAGCGGGGTTTCCCCTCAACCAGGTGTCTCCCACCAGCGGGGAGAGTGTCGAAAATACTGCCGCGCCGTCGGGACTCGAAACTAAGGACCTCACGGTCAGAGGGACTGCAGTGACATCTGTTGATGTACTGAGCCATCTCTCCCGGTGAAGAAATGAAGACAACTGTAGTTATTAGGATGGATTTGAGAAACAAAAACCAAGGATCCAAAGAATGATAAAGAGCTCAGTCGCTTAATAGCAACAGTTGTTGGATATCTCGGCGTAGATGTGGAAGAAGAGGATTGAATGATGTTTGGATCTAATGTCTTGTATGGGAGGTTTATTGAGGATGAGATGAAGGCTGGGCGGTGAAAGGGATAACGTTACGGAAAGTGCAGGCAGAGTGGAAGGAGATGGGAATAGAACTTGTTAACATGCGACACAATGCAAAAAGTATGTTACATAAAAGTAGATTAATTTATGATTGCTTGAATGATTCGTGAGGGGAATGTTTCTGTTTTACCTCAAGATATAGAAAATGTCTAAAAACATAAACGTTCTGGCAGTTCACAGTGTCACAGCACGAAAAATCAAAGAACAGAATGTGGAAAGGGAAGAGGAATTCTTGGAAATATACATAAATACATCAAGAAGAGGTAAAATGTTTCTACATCGACATGCTAATGATACAGCAAACTCGTAAGATATGGTGTCGAGACACGAGAAGGGGAATGGCGACAAAATCTCCAACGAGCTAAATTAGTGGTGATGGTGGAGGTTGTATTCTCCAAGACACGCAATACGGAGAGGACGGACACACAAACAGCGTGGACGGCGAGGAAGCGAGAATAAAGCGATGCTGAGAATGACAGATCTTCGGAAACCTTGAACGGAAACAGCTCAGACAATAATGGCGACAGAGACGCAAACCTGGCGGACAACGAGACGGCGGAGACAGCGCACATAAACAGCACGCGGTGGAGAATAATGAGGACGAGGAGCCAGGCGTCCCAGCCTCCTCAAGTGCGGCGAGCGGCCACCGCCTGGTGAAGAGCTGCGGGGGGGGGGGCGCACGAGAGGGCGGGGCGGGGTGGGTTGGAGAGGAGGAAGGGGTGGCACGGGGCAAGGCTTAGCGACCACGTGGCGAGGACGAGGTCACAGTCGCGGTCGGGATAGGGAGCGTGATAAAGCGCGAAGAAAGGCTGGTGGCCTGTCTTCGCCACGGGCGGGGTTGAAGCAGGGACGTGACCGTTAGAAGTATGGTTGTCTTGGAGGGTCGTTGGAGTGGCATGCCGTTAGTGCTGGGGGCTTTTACATGTCGTTGGTGTATCGTGTCGGTGAGGTGGATCGTTGCTGTGTCGGGTCGTAGGAGTGGCAGATCATTGATAAGGCGGGTCGTGGACGTGGTGAATCTTCGCATAGCGTGGAGTGGCGTGGCGTGACGTGGCGTGCAGTCGATGGTCGGGGCGAGCGCCTCGTCTGGCTCTCCGCTCCTCGCTGTCTGCGCGTCGACGACGGAGGCACTCCGCGCCGCGCCGGCGCTCCACTCGCGCGTTGAAAATAGCGATAGCGCCGCGGCCCTGAGGCGTCCCAGACCTCCAGCCGGCCACTTCATCCGCCGCCGCCCGGGGCGCCGGCTTTTCATTCCCTCCACTTGCCCGAGCCCCGCAATAGCAAGGACAAGAGCAGCGAACACTTCTCTTGATCTCATTATTTCAATCATATTTTTTCTACCGCTGAAGGATAATGGGAATGCAAAACAATCATTTCAAATGAAAGCATCTTCTGGCTAATTTTAGATACATTCTTTCGACTAGACTTTAATGTAATTCAATAAAACTTAAAACGTTTTACATGGCATCTCCATTGAGACATAAAATACACTTTTTTGGATAAGTAACTTAATATACATAAAAATTCTTCATTACATCCAAAATGGGTTATGATATATATATATATATATATATATATATATATATATATATATATATATATATATATATTGGTTACAATAAAATTATGTACATTAGTATTATTTTAAATATCACCAGACTGGCCCAGATTACAACAGTTGAATTTAGTACATTTGAATTTAGTTGAAAAGTACCCTGAAATAACTATCATTTAATAAAGCGGAAATATAAGCAACGTTCTCAATACTCATGGAGGTTACACAAATTATCTCCAGAAATTGTATTGCAATTAGCACTTCAACATTTCATCATACAGTATTATAAATTCTTCAGAAGTAATTAGTGTGAAAATATTTGGAATGATCTCAATAAAATACATTGGAGAGAGAGTCATTTTATAATGTACTTAATGTGTTTTTAATGTCGCTTTTTGGTGTGCGCTTTCCTCTTCGATTTCATCGATGAATTGTAAGTTATTAGAAAAATAATAATACACCATTTAAAAACGAATCATAAATGCATTTTCAATATTAAACATTGTATTTAATAATTTAAGAAATTCCAAGTATTGTAATAACCCAAATATTATTCTCAAGATTTAGATAATAATACACGTAAAGACTCATGTTACCTAAAAATGGTTAGTTCAATTAGGAAATAGAAGTTTTTAATAAACTGAGTCATTTTATTTCGATAATAAGCATGTAAATAACTAGACACGCCAAGTCTACAAAAAAGGTGTCTACAAAGAAGAAATGAAATCCATTAGATTTTTGGGTATATGTCATTTTTAATTTAAACTATCCGTCCTCGTCTCTGGATATAATTTCAGTTATCTTTAGTAGTTATAATATTTGATGTTAGTATGTGAGGCTATTCGGATTCATATGCAATGAAACAGTTATTAAATCCTTTTTCTTAAAGTAATGGGTGTAATTACCAATTGGTATTCTCCATATACTGCTTTACACCGCTTGCGCCCATTCTAACAGAATACACTTCCGCTTTGAATTACAGCTAGTTATATTCCAGGGGCCTTCACACTTCAACAACAGACGCAGGTAACGGACGTCGTGAACAAAGTCTCCACTGGTGCGCGAGCACTCGGATGTTCATTAAGTTAAATGCCAGGATGGAATGGGAGGAAATTGCTTTGAATGGAAATTGTTCCCTTTACGAGGCTTCGCAGGTCAGTTGTATCTCTGACCTCTGGTTACCTGGGACTTCGTCAAATTCGTAAAGGTGAGGAAGATGAAACCCGAGGAACATACGAAGTTCGCAAATCTGTATACTACTGATCCATTTCCTTGATATCAAAACCATGTTTTTAATTCAATCTTCTTCGATACATTTTGTTCTTTCATGAAGCTTGTGGAAAAATGGTAATTACACTTTTTATTCGAAGTATTCACTTACCCACTACTTTTAAACATTGCTTGAAAACAAATATGTACGCCCACCAAAAAGATATTGGCGGATACAAACCAGCATCATCAGTTAAAATCAAGTCTCTATTTGCTCTGCATATTGCCATAAGGAGCTCTTGAAATGTATCATTTAAGTATCAAACTAAAAACAAAAATCGCTTTTTTTCAGCTGAGAAACAACCTATATCTTGTGAATGTACTGCATATTCCAATAGATAATAAAGACAGAACTTTCAAAG
This sequence comes from Acheta domesticus, assembly GCA_031308135.1. NCBI lineage: Eukaryota > Metazoa > Arthropoda > Insecta > Orthoptera > Gryllidae > Acheta > Acheta domesticus. The sequence goes on along the minus strand of JAHLJT010000631.1, from coordinate 125,425,770 downwards.
TGTGACCATTATACAATGTTGGTAAAATGGTGTCTGCTGCTGGAAGGAGAAAAATAAATTTGTATTGATGAACAAATTGTAAAATCTCGAGGCCAGTTAAATGTAAAATAATATACAAAAGGTAAACCATATTGAAACGTTCCTCGAACTATCGGTGCGTGCGGGATCTTCCACCATGTTTCACCCATTTTAAAATCCAGCTTCAAAAGATATTTCTCGTAACCAGTTTCCGAATTTCTAATAATTTGGGCGCCAGGAAATGGTTATAGTTAAATCCCTGAATATATATATATATATATATATATATATATATATAATCAATACTCATAAATAAAAAGTCTGCTAGCTCGGTCGATTGGGTTCTTATAAAATAATTGTTGCTTCTTACTCCGCAACCAATTACTCAATCTGCCATTCATACGAAGTGGCGAGGAATCTGAAACATCTGCTCTAAGATTGCACGTAATGGCAAATGAAAATCAGCTTACTTTCAACTATGAATTACAGTTTATTAAATATTAAAGATCAATCATTCAACTTATAATGCTTGTTTCAGATTATCATTAGGCCATAAGCATCTTTTTGTTATTGCAATAACGTTATCGAACCTTTATCCGTTCTTCCTTCTTTGCGCGCACGACGCTTCCCATTCGACGTCGCCACGTAGTATCTTCTTGTCGCTGTAGTCCAATCTTCTCTCTTGCTGAAGTCCACGAGAATCCAAGACCAAGTCGAAACTTCTTAATTCAATAGTAACATTTTATAAGTCCACACTTGTAGCTCCAGCGCGAAAATATTCTAAGTTCACTTTCCAGCATTCACTCCCACGAAATATTACAAGTCTCAATAAGTAGTACTCGAACTTAACACAGCTCTCAGCGATCCGTTTACCTCCACGACACGAGACAGAAAGAATTAATATTCCCCTTGTCAACCCTTGAAACCTCACCTTAATTCTCTTTCCATTGTTTTTCAAACTTCTCCGAAACGTCCGTTGACGTCAACCCTTCCTGTCCCATTCCTGAACCAATGACAATCTCGTGGTCGTTGGTTTAAAAGCGGGTGCACCCCCACACCCGCTTTCAAACAAACTCATCTCCCTTGTTGCTACGGTGTCACACTGCATGTTTGCACCATAGCAACTCAGCTCTTGCAGTATCTACGGTGTCACCTGCGTGTTTACACGCGGTAACTATGGTGCACCTCGCACCTGTCTCATAAGGAACTCGCGTTATTCACGTTTCTACGGTGCCACCTGCGTACCTGCACCATAGAAACCGATGTTTTTTTGCTGATATCCCGAATATTTTGTCCTTTATTGACTAAATAAATGTTCTTCATTTATGGTATGTCTCAATATACATGGCGTATTAAAATTTCTGTACTATTCTGGAAATCAGGTTGATCTTTTTATTATAACAAGTCAGCACAACGGAAATTAAAAAGAATATTCAAGGACTTCGTTGATTTGGTCTCCCAGTTGTCAGGCATCTCTGCATAAGTGTCATCTGGGCATGAATTATATTTTCACAATTACATTGCCTCCTATCATTTATTCCAGGCTTTGAAGGATAGATAAATGTTTGCTGCTGGAGCAATTCGAATGAATAATTTCCCAATCCACTCATTATTTATTAGAAAGAAGTGAAATAAAAGAATAGAAGATATAGTGACGAAGTGTGTTAATGATGTAATTGTAAAGTGGATAGACAACAAAAATCTTCGTTACAGTTTTGATGGAATTGAAGACGAAGATAACGCTAGGGGCGGTGGGACAAAAGAAATGGAGTGTGTGTAGAAATTAGAAGAGCAGAAATAGTCCATTGATATAATCATGGCAAGGGAGGAGTAGAGTAGATAGATCAACTAGTAGATAGATAGCCTTATATAGAATATTAATTATTCAAAAAAGTTAACACTAAGTATTATATTTCATGATGTGAATTTTGCTATTGTTAATTCTTTGATGGATTACAGAAGAGATAGTCAAAATTTTGATATTAAAAATCTGTAAAATATTAGTCCTAGCATTTAAACCTAAGAGCAGCTAAGGGTCTTTCGTAAAAACCGGAAGAGAAGTAGGGACACCCAAAACTCGACTTGCACTTAATTTATGTCGTGTCACCCAATTTTCAAAAATACCTAACATTGAAGGAGACCTCTTCGTGAAGTTCAATTGGACCATGTCCACCGTACAGCTGAACATGGCGTGAAAAAGGAGGCCACAAGATGTAAAAATGTAGGTTGTAAACAGAACGCAAGTTACACTAGGGAACAAAAACATTATACCTTTAGGATAATAGTAGATGATTTCAAAGGAAACGATCAGGCTGATTTCGAAAATAATCATAAAAAGGGTTTATCACATAAGGTTCAAAAGATATGAACATATTTAGTATTTGAAATAAACAAAATCCTATACTAATTTCCGAATTGTCAATCCTGTTTTATTACTTCATAATTTTATGAGCATGCTTCATACGAGGTAAGAACAAGTTAAAAATAGAATACGCACATTCGTACAGCGGATGACAATGATTTGAGTTTTCCGTACAACCACAACCTAAAGTTTGTTGTATAGGTGACAACACTCGTGAGCAGCCCATGGTCTGTCCTGATCACAAACGCGACAACCAAAGTGTAAAGAATACGCAATTTTGTAATTTCATGTATTTTTTTCCTTTGAAGCTTGGGTGTAAATCTTCCACATACGCAACAGAAGCCATCGGGCTGATTTCGATGTGAAATGCATTTTATTGAAGCGGTTCAATTCTACAGATCATGTGGCGAATTTCGCTATATTAACACAGAATGTATTCATATATTTGAGATACACGCAAACCAGTCACGAAGTTTTTTAGATTTATTATTAATTCTGCAATTATGTATCATTACTTGGTGGCAGAATATTTAAATTACAAGAGAGTAGTTAATTAAAAAAATTAAGAATAATAGGACATAATTTCACAGCGCAAACCTTACTCCAATTCATTTTACTCCACTTCACTTCACTGCACTGCATTTCACAACACTTAACTGTTATGCATTTCTTTCGCATTTATTTCCCTCCACTACACAACACTGCACTGCACTGCACGAATAGAAATAAAATAATAATAATAATAACAACAATAATAATAATGACAATACTACTACCACTACTACTACTAATAATAACAATTCACGCGGACTGCGAGTACAGTTCCGTATGGCACCGACTGACACCCGAACAGTTGATACTTGAATACTTGCGATAAGAGGCTAAAATAATTCCTTTCTGAGGCTGATGCGCAGTAGGAAATATGGTGCACGTTACTTGTTTTCAAAAGATCCACTAGGACCTAAGCCCACTAAGGCCTACTCGTTATCGAGCGCGACTACCGGATGCGAGAATAAAGACGGCGATCTTGGAATACAGAAGGTAAAAAACAAATACGAATGCCAAATTTTGTTGATATCTCATGAAAGTGACACAAATGAACTGAACAAATTCTTTATTTTCAAATAGATTTTATAGGTATTGATTCTAGTATTTAACCACACAGAGTTTAACAACGCTGCCCGAGTGTTGCGGGTTGCATTACTATATAGTATATCTCAAATCCTTCATATTTTTTAAATCAAAGTGCAATTCGTCACGTTTCCATAAAATTATCTTTCTTTAGAGACCTCACTTATAAAGACTGGTTGCGTAGGAGAGGGGCAAAATTAATCTATTCTACTGAAATAATATAGAAGACGACAAAAGACCATATAGGTCGCGATCCTTCATGGTTCAAAACCTCGTGCAGGTAATATACTATGGAAACCTTGAGGTCTCTTTTCAAATAGATTCTCATAAGGCATTTCAGCCATCTAGATTACAATGTCTGGCTTTCTGCCCATTATCGACGTAAGAATCTGGCAAGCGTACATCTGTGCTGAAGTCAACAGTGTAGGAAACTGACGTGTCAGATCCTGAACACGGTCCGAATAGAAGGAAATAACATCCCTTTTCTGTTCTGGCGTTCATGGCTGCAGGAAAATGGACCAACCTTGCAAATCAGGAAAATGGACCATTAGTCGCATTATCAGCTTTGCAAACTGTTTCCCTCAGAAATTATACTTATCAAGCTTCCTGATTCCACTCAATTACAGTACATGGTTGAATTTACTTATTTTCTACCATGTATTTCTTTGAAAGGCATGACATAAATCATCATCAACCTTCGTATTGTGGGATCAAGCTTCTCTACGCAAGACCATTTCAATTGTAAATCCTCGTATGTTGCTCACCCTCCCCCCGGCCATCCATTCACCCCCACAACAAATCGTCACAGATAAAATAAAATTTTATTACAAAAAAAGAAATAAATAAACAAAAGGCAGAACGACATGGATCTTGAAAGGTTCATGTTAGGCAGAGTGATTCGTGGTCGGGAGGGGGGCGGAGGCGGGCGGCGGGGGCCTCTGGGGGACGAGGCGATGGCTTCCGCTGGCGGCGGCCGCCCCCCTCGCGCCGCCCGCCGCCAGGGCTGCTCGGCAGCTCCGCGCGCTCCCGCTGCCGCCCCCGCACCATCCGCTCCTGCGCCGCGGGCGAGGCATCTTTTCGTTTGGGGTTACATTTTCAAATACAGTATGTTACATCTACGTAAATCATCCAAAGGAACGACAAGCCAAACTTTATAGATCAATTTTCGTATCCAACTTTTTATTTGAGACAATCAATATTCTTTTACATAAAAACTGGACAACAATCGGATATTATTACATGTTATGTTGTTTATGTAATGTGTGGAAAGCTTCTCCTCTTCCTTCTATTTTAACATGCATGTTTCTAGTAAGGCTGTTCAAGAAGAATTTTTTACCTCGAGATGTATGAAAATAGCATACGAAATGTTGGAGCGTAACATGTAATAATATATAATTGTTGTCCAGTCTTTATGTAAAAGAATATTGATTGTCTAAGAAGAGCTGGATACGAAAATTGATATATCAATTAAATAGACAATCACGAATTTAATAAGCCACTCTTTACTGCCATCGTCCGTTAAGGACAATCGAAGCAAATGAGATGTAGTTAGTGATACCACTTTATTGCACTTATTCCATGACATTTGTAAGATTGTTTTATAAATAAATATATTTTTTTTTATAAAAGATGGTATTTCAAAAAGTATTGAATGTCACACGGGCCATAACACAATTAACGTACTCGGTTGGTTGTAAACCTGGGCTCTCTCTTCGGTTTACAAACTTCAACCGCGTATGTTATTTATGGGACAAATAATAATTATAACAGCGCTGTTGAAACTTCCTGTAGTGCTCCGCAGCGTATCGGCCAGCTCACCAGCTGTTTTTCATCGCTGGGTATCAGGTTTCAAATTCCGAACGATACATCTTCGGTGCCCAAGAAAATAATCTTCTAAATCGTCCTTTTTTAATAGAAGGATTATACTTACGAGGTCGCTATTTGAGATTTCGAACTCCACTTGGACATCGCGTATGTGGCCTGCGCCAGTTCCTGCTTCGTCCTCACCGGCGTCGCGCGGCGTGGAGGAGCGGGTTTGTGCGTCAGGGGGATGAGTGCTAGGCGGCGGTGCTCTCTCTGATGGCGATCGACTATCTGGTGCGCCCTGGGAACATCGATTGCAAACTGAGTCACAGAATTTAGAGCGATTGCCATTCACGGTGCCGGCCAACTGCGGCAAGAGCTTGGGTCGGCAACTGCTCTGCCCGGTTCGAATGGTTGTGGGTTCGCGTTTGTGAATATTAGCCAATGACTGAGAGCATTCGTTTCGTAAATGTAGCGTATACATCTTGTGAGGTGGAGGTGTTCCCTCTCACACTACGGAATTCTCGCATCGGCTTACAGATTTCTCCCACCGAGATATCTGCCTTTCAATGGGAGTCTGTCATTTTGTTTTGTTTGACTGTATATTTGACAGTTTGTTTGACCGTTTGTGTCACCATTTGATCGTAGTGTTGTTTTTCTCTTAATATTCTGGTGTATCGCCTGCGAAATCGTTATGGCAGATTTAAAAGGAAAAAGAGTGTGTTGAAAAGTTTGTTTCCTGTTTCAAGAATCGGCAACAGAATCTTAACAAATGCTTCAACAGGCTTTCAAGGGGGATGCTACGAGCCACACACAAGGTTCTGAGTGGTTAAACGAAGTGAGATGAGTGTTGACGACCATGCTCGTTCTGGGCACCCTTCAATACCTCAAACGATGAAAACGATGAGAAAATACGCCAAAAAATCAACAATTTTTACGACGTTTTCCAGAGGATGTGCGGAGGAAACGTCCGGAACTTTGGCGATCAGGCAGCAGGTTCCTTCATCACGAAAAAGTAACCGCACATACAGCCTTGTCTGTTAACCGCTATTTGTCCCTTCAGGGGTGGTCTGTCGTTCCACCCCCGACATTCCCCAGACGTAGCCCCACGTGACTTTTTCTGTTCCCAAGAATGAAGAAATATCTAAAAGGGAACCGTTTTGATGATGTAGATGCAATAAAAACAGCTTCGCAACGGACACAGTACGATATCAAAGATGAGTTTCAGAGGTGTTTCAAACAATGGAAAAAAGACTGGACAATTTAATGGATAGTACTTCGAAGGCCACCGAAGAAATTTCGTAAAAAGGGTTATATTTTTTTATAACGACTATCCGGTTTCTTTTGGGCCGATTTTTCGTACCTTCTTAACATTAATGTATTAAACTATAATTATTGTCTTAAAATACAACAAATATTTCCAAAATGCAAGGATGGCAATATAATTGAAACTAAACGTTTCGTTTCTGCACCGCTGTAACAAAATTATTTTCTTGTTTAGTTTTAGTTTCGTTCCAAGTAACGAAATGAAAGTCTGCGCGAATTTAGTTTCGTTACAGAATGAACAGATCGTTGAAGACAGTATCGTTTCATTTGTTTACTAAAACGAAACGAAAGTAAATTTCCTTGCGTTGGGTAAGAAACGTTATTGCCTTATTTAGTTTCGTTATTAATATTCGTTGAAGGACAAGTAACAAAAGTCGGAATAGATCCATTGAGAGGATTTGGACCCCATACTACATTTCTGTACTACTTTGTTTCTGAACTATCTAGACACCAGTGATTATCTGTACCTTTTCCTCCATCGTCTATCGATAATTTCATTACTCTGCAAATGTGTCATGTCCCTTCGTCAATTATTATTCCTAATACCATGCTGGACATGAACTACACGGTTGGACATGAATTTTACCATTGTTTTGTACGGATTGCAGCGGAAACACCTCAATTAAAAAGCAGGGGGGCTTGGTCCGCCAACCCTCTTGCTCCCGGGCCCGTGCCGCTTCCCAGTTCTTCTCTTACACCCAACACTCACCATGCTGGATACTCAGATTCTCATGAAATTTCGCCAGATGGTAGATAAGACGGAAACCTGTCTTCGCCGAAAAAAAAACTCTTAGAGCGGACTTTTTTCCAATGCAAAGTGTACTGGATAAGCCAGAAACTTGACTAACGCGGAAACGGAAAAGAATTTTTAGTACGATGGTATTAAAAATTCTGGGTAAGACAGAAAACAAATAATGTTTTAAAATTAAACAGTGACTTGGAAGCATAACTACATCGTACCACAAAACATTCAGAACTGTCTGTGCTCATCCATTCGCTTTTTCGGTCGAAAGTTGCATGGTAATAATGTAAAATGCAAAATAATGTATTTTAAGGAGTTTTCTGGTTTTTAGATCCATGATGCGAATTTCTTGCTCAGTCCAGTCCACTAGTCCGAAACTGTATTCGGCCACAGATGCCGCCAAACTACCTATTGCTGATATTTTATTTCCGGACTTCAGAGCGGACTGCAGGACCAGTCTCATTCTTCTCTAATACTCCCTGCGGATTCTATCTTTCATTGTGTCGTTCAAGATGGTCTCACATTCTTCAATACCCAGATATTTGTAAGTTTAACCTGACTCGAGTTCTTGAATTACAGTGTGCATATCAACTTCAATGTTCTCTGCCGTTGTCATTTTGCCTCTCTTTAAGTTGATTTTTGCACACTTGTCAAAACCAAACTTCATGCAGGTCGTTGCTAAAACATTGATGACAGAGAGTATTTGAGAGAGAATCGCTTCATTCCTTGCAAACACTTTAAGATAATCCATGTAAAAAAATGTGATACTGGCCTTTCATCATGGAGCCTGTAACCAAAGTTATTGTGCAACTCCCTAGATAGTTGTATCAAACTAATGCGAACAGCGTAGGGGATAGCGAATCTTCTTGGAAAATCCCCCTGTTAATCTGAACACTTCTTTCTTTCACACACTTGTTTCTACTACTCCCTCTCTGCTGTGTATTAGTAACCTGGTACTCCACAACATGAAATCGACAGATATCTGGGGTCTTCAAAATCCAGTCGCGTGGCACACTGTCAAAAGCCTTGTGGTAGTCAATCCAAGCCATGCTTAAATTACGTTTTCGTTTCTTTACATCATTCAAGATCATTTTATTCACAAGCGAGATTTCCTAACAGCCATAGGAACTTTTACGACATCCGTTCTGTTCAACTGGCAACAGATGGTTCTTCTCTAGGTGCCTATACCAAATAGTATAAAAGATAATAGTGGAAACTCCTCGAATATTTTGGTGACAGAAAAGCAGCGCTCTCCAGCGGTTCGAGGTGTAAACCACAGCGCAAGAATTCGTGTGTGCCAACTTACAAGGTGTGAAAGTCAAGTTTGTTCGTAGTTTTCTAAGAGACAATTTGGTAGAAGAATATCTGTGTAGATATGGTTATTTGATGCTCTGCCGCAAGTACTTTAATGTATAAATTAAAACCAATGATAATGATGATAGATAATGGTACACACGGTTGTATTCTATTGGCAACATTTACGCCTGTCTTGTAGTGTACACCTCAGGCCGCTAGGGGCAGCACAATCACTTGTCCCTTGTGCCGCCCATGCTGATTAGCCCGAGTTTCCACTATTATCTTTTATACTATTTGCCTATACATTGTGTCAGATATGGCTGCAGTTGTAACTTTGTACATTAGTAGCGGGCAAGTGATTGGCCTTTAGTTCTTCGCCAAAGAGCTGTTTCCCGATTTGGGTAGAAAATACGTGATGCCGCGATTGAGCCATTCCGAGAGTTCCTTAGGGTTTTCTAAAATTTTATTTACAGCCTTTGCTAGAAAATAATGTAATGTTGTTAATTTCTTAATACAATAAATTTGGATCTGATTAATCCCGGGTAATTTCCAGTTTCCTATTTTCTTAATTGCTTGGAAGAGGTCTTTCTAGGTCCTCCTCCGAGAATTCGTGAACATCTCCACTGTTTCCATGAATTCATCGGCAGCAACAACTTCAGTTTGGAGCCGTGATCGTCTTTGTTGTAGGATCTGCTTTCCTCCCAGATTCCTGTCCAAAATGCTTCGACGTCATCTTTTGAAGGAGGGACAGCATTAACATTCGGTTTTTGAGTCAGATTGCGATAGAACCTCCGCGTCTGTTTCAAACAACCGATTCTGCACACGGAAATCTATTCTACGTTTGTAATGTCTAATTCGTTGAGCCCATGCTTGGAATGATTTCTTTTAGCTTCTCAGCTACCATTAGCCTGCTGGTGTCATCTTCAATTTGTTTTTTTGTTCAACATTGCATATTTTTCGTTAGAGGTGTGCGTTGATTTAAAAGATGCCTAATCTAAAAGTGACATTACACGCCGAGTGTCGGCTATCTGTTTCATAATTCTCTTCGTCCTGGGGTCCTTCATTCTGGGGGTACAGGGCTATTTACTCTGTTTGGCTGTCTGCCGTCGTTGTTTTTGGCTGGCCCCAAAATTATCTAAGATACCAGATATCCAGTTGCATACACGATGTGATTGATTTTAGTAATATCTAATCTCTACTTGGATGTACCACCTCATTTAAGACAGAATTCGCTATCTCTATCACTCTCTTAGCTTTGGCATTTTCATATATTCTCAACTGTGCACGAGATTCAAATGGGAGTTGACGAACTCTATCTCGCGTCAAAGGAGATTTCGCATCATGTCCTCATCGTGTAATTCATTGCCAGATGAATTGACTGACACCAATTCAAGCGAAAACCAATTTCAATCCTAGGATTTACTGTCACAGTTTCGTCGTTGACTAGCAAGCTTCTTTGAGTCTAGGGTAGATCTCATTATATTTGGGTTCCGCTCTCTCCATACCTTGAAAACTTCTACTTCTGAGCCCCCATTTTTCGCTTTTGCATAGTAAAAGAACCACATAACCTCCTTCAATTCATTCCGGGTCCCTCTCTGACGATGGCTTCGAGCCGGCTCTGGATTCCTGGGACTAACATCCGTGGGATGGTCAGATGTCGACAAGGTGACATTAGCTCGGTTTCTGAGCAGGTATGGAATATTGGTAGGACAAGGCACGTTAAAATTTATTATATTTCTTGTTCTATCCATTTTGCTCATTGGTTTTAAGTGAAGATTCGAAGGTAGCAAGTTCAAGTTCACATATCACACATAACCCGTGGGTTGTTTCCTGCCATCCTTTACTGCGACCTACAGTGGCCTCGGGGCATCCCCCCGCAGGGCCCAGCAAGGAGTGCCTCCTATCGCCAGTCGGCATTGTAAGCCCTACTTGATTTTTACTGACTGCTGAAGGCAGCCTCCTTCGGTGGCTCATGCAAGGTTCGAGCCTCCAATCTAATCAGTGGCCTGGTATGCATACTTAGTTTCTCTCCTGTACCCTCCGTTGGCCGATAACAGGAAGTCCAAATGTTCATGATCCTTCTCTCTCTACTTACTTCCTACTCTCCTGAAAATGGAGTACTTCTCCGTCTGACCCCTCACCTTCAACCTATTCAGCAAGGGAGGCCCTACCAGTAGCTAGGCTACCACTGACATAGCTCTCAGGCTCATGGGGGTACTCAAGCTCCACCACCAACTACAAGGTCGTGTACTCCCGAGGTGGAGTTTATTATTATTATTATTATTATTATTATTATTATTATTATTATTATTATTATTATTACATTTAGCGAGACGGAATAACGAAAAGTAATAATTCATTATTTCACTTCTGTATTTTAACTTAGCTTTATTTTGGCTATTAATATCAGCTATAGTTGCATTGTAATATGTTCATTTGGCGGCACAGCTGCTTATCGACTTTCTCACTCGTAGCAACGGGGTTCCAATGAACTGACCTCACCCAAGCAACTGAACTGGTGCCAACTTGGAGATCTCTGATTTATTTACACCCTAACTGGTGGAATTACTGGTAGACATACGTACTACATTTGGTTATGCCTCCCTCTCATTGAACTAACTCATTCTGAAGGCTGCCTGATATCATCTTGTTAATTTAGTAGCTTAGGGCCAGGGGATGCAAACTGTCTCTCATACCACTTGTAGCTTAACACTTAATTCACTTAATTATGACACGATGGCCGTAAAGCTCTCAAGTTAAATTATTTCGGCATTAAGGAAGAAACTACAAGGAGAAATTGAAAGCATTTTAGAAAAGACATCGAAATAAGGAATCTATATTACCAATTTTGAATGCGTGCAGGATTTAAAAGAAAACTTGTGGGTATCCAATACTGTGAGAGGTGTTTATGGATTCCTTATACACCCAGGAACTAAGGACAAATCAAAAAGCAATGCAAATGATTTTGACTAAATAATGCAAATAATTGAGATATTCTCACCGCGCGTACCGATTAAATTCTCGCATTCAGTGCGTCACTGCTTACGATACGGCTGACGCGAGGAGACAAGTCAGCCAAGAGTGTGCGTGTCATTAAATTATTTCCATACACGAGTTGCGTCTTGAAACAGCAACATTTTATTTTCCTGTTAAAACGCGTGTACGCGGAATTATATACTTTGTGTAGGGAAAGTTATATAATGCTGCAGAAAATAAATTTCAAGTTTTCAACGGAAATACTTTTTGGGGTCCCCTGATAGCGAAAAAGTGTTTTTTTTAAATGTCCGTCTGTGAACATTACTAGTTCCCAAACCATGCGTAGGATTTTTTCCAAATTTAAGAAACCCCAGTCCGACACGAGTCGAAGCATTGAGATTTTGAAAAACATTCTTCAAAATTTGGGGCTAATTTACATGAATCCTTCCGGACATTTTCAAAATTTTCTCAAAAACAGATCCTTCTTTTTCTTTGAATTTCTTATAAGGAGGGTTGGGGTTATATTTGAGGTATTATTTGTTTTTTCAAAAATTACACAAAAATGCAACTATTTTGAAAGATCTCTCACGCCTTTAATATGCACACTTCTAGCAATTTGTAAGCACTATTGCATTTATGAGTGAATGTGCAGTTGCATTTATGAAACATTTTTACTTTCCCGTATACATATGTGTATACGGAGTAATATACGTAGTATACGGAATGTTATGTAATGCTGCGCGAAAAAACGAATTTTCGGCAGAAAAAAATTAATTGCCGGGCCCTGATAACGAGAAACTGGATAAAACCAGTTGCTAAATTATGAAAAAAAAAATCCCTTAACACGTGTTGCAGCCAGAATCCCTGTTTTGTGGGTCCTTGATACCGAAAAACCAATTGAAAGGAAAACTTCCGTCTGTCTACCGTCCGTCTGTTCGCAAACACTACTAGCCTCTAAACCATACATACGATTTTTTACAAATTGGAGAAACCCCTCTCCATCTGGCTCTAGCCGAACCTTTGAGATTTTGAAAACTTTTCTTCAAAATTTGAGAATACTTTACAATTTCAAAATTTCCTCTAAAACGGCACCAAATTTTTCTTTAAATTTATTGTGAGAATAGAGTAAAATACACATATTAAGGTGGCATAGGTCCTAATTTCACGGTTAACTCTGAATTTTCGAAAACTGAAAAAGTTTGAATTTTCTTCGGCCTCTTCCTACAAATAGAAAATTAAAGATAGAGATTTGTTCTACAAAGTGAGTTCTTTCATTAAGGTCCTGTACATTTTTACAGCACAATATTGTTTGCAATATGTACAATTTTAAAAAAAATTACAAAAACAAGATTTTCTCAAAAACGGCTCCAAATTTTTCCTTTTGAAGTTTTGGTACGGATAGTGCCGAATGTACTCTCTGATATAACATAAACGCCATATTGCTCTGTTCTTTTGTTTCTTCAAAAATTACAAAAATATTTTTTTTTGACTTGTACCTCACGACGTTAATATTTACAATAGCGCCGTTTTTTGTCATTATTATATTTACGATTAGTATATTTTAAATAATGTCTTACAAAGTTTCTACAGAACTCAACCGTTTTCTGTAAAAATAGCTCAAAATTCCGCATTTTCAGAAACGCTCAATCATCATTTTCTCAAAAATGGCTTCAAATTTTTTGTTCAAACTTTACGAACGGATAGTGCAAATTGCACTTTTTAATACGGCGTAAAGTTCATTTTGGGGTATTTTTTGTTTTTTCAAAAACTTAGCAAATGTGAATTTTTTTAAAGATCTCTCTCACCATTAATATGCACGTTTTCTACAATTTGTAATCACTATTGTATTTGTGAGTTAAAGTACTTCAAGAGACTTCCAATAAATGTTTTTGAGAACACAACAGGTTCTCGTGAAATAGAGCTTCAAATTTCGCATTTACAGTAGCACTGAAACGGCATTCTCTTAGAAACGGTTCCAAATTTTTCAAGGAAAATTGCCATTTAGGACAATGTGTCATTGTTCTTTAATATTCTTAAAATAATATTTTCGTTCTACTTTTGAGAAACCGAAAAAGTTGAAAATGTTAAAAAGTGTAATTTGATGGTGGTAGATGGCAGCTGGCAAGAGTATATGGCAAATCCGAATAGATAGCCGAGACGTTTGTTTACGTTGGTGACAGAATCAAATGGAGGAAATGGAGAAAAGCCAAAATATTCCGGAAGAGAGAGACTAGAAAAAGCAAAAGAAGCGGACATTAGCTTCCCGGAAAAAGAACAGGCGTTTATAAAAGAAAATATGAAGATATGTTTTGCTGACAAAAAATTAATGTAAATGCAATCAATGAGACTATGCTGCTGGCATTGTTTCATGGTTCGGTTTGTTGATTTCATTTGAAAGTATTCATTATTGATACTGTCTTTTACTGAAACCATAGTGCACAAGTAAAACTACGTATTACATGTGTACTATGCTAATCTACTACATTTTGCAGTCCGAGAAATTTAGTCCGAACATATTGTGAACGAAATATTCTACGCTGAAGAAAATTCTACTTGTTTGAGAGGTGATTGATGTTACGAGTTTCAACCAATTGTAGGCTTAAAACTAGTGGTGCTACAGAATGGCACACACTTTCCCGTATTAGTTTTCTATTTCCTTTAGACTCAGCTAGCTATTCGGACTTGCTACATAGTCGAGTCAGTTGCCATCTATCGACACCCAAAGTACATTTTTGACATTTTCTTAATTTTCACTTTAAATATAACTTTAAGTATATTAAAGAAGAGCAGAAATGGCAATTTTCAGGGATAAAATTGGAGCCGTTTTTAAGAAAATGGTGTTTAAGCGTTACTGTAAATGTGGAATACGAAGCTCGTTTCCACAGAAAAAATTTGAGTTTTCGAAAAACTTCATTTGGAGTTATTTAAAGCTCTTCAATTAAAAAATGCAATAGTGTTTACAAATCTCTGAAAATGTGCATATTAACGGTGTGAGAAATATTTACAAAATACATTTGTGTAATTTTTGAAAAAACAAAAGAATATAACAGAATGAACTTTATGTCATGTTCATTTTCAATTAACACTACCCGTTGGAAAAGCTTGAAGAAAAAATTTGGAGCCATTTACCAGAAAATTGCGTTTGAGCGTTTCTGAAAATGGGGCATTTTGAGCTCATTATCACAGAAATCTGTTGAGTTTTCGAGAAATTTATTTATTTACGGCAAAAACAGTTAAAAACTGTGTGTAACGAGCTATGGGAAGAAGTGAATTCTGTGCATGTTCTCATAATTCTTTGATCTCTATCCCAAGCCATGTTGTAGTTGAATTTTGGATACAGAAAAAATACAGTTTTTTCAAGTTTTGTTGACAAAATATTCGCTTCTATATAATAAAATCTATTTTCAAAGGTAAATTAGCTATAAATTTGTGCCCTTAAATCTCATGTTTTTCATGAAAGAATAATATTTTTTGCCGCGACAATATGAGTACTATAATTTGAAAAACTATATTTCCCACAAATTGAGAAGACGAGGACAAATAATGAAGTTACATTTATGTCCAGAAGCAAAACAAGGGGCCATCTCAGCATTTGCTCAAAGGATCAGGGAAACTGGACGAAAAACCTGATCGAGATGGGGGGGTCATCGACCCAGAAGCTGTGGTACAATACTTGTTACAGGCTTTTTAGAATTATACACAATATGGTAAATAATTATATTAACTATTATTGTTAAAATTAACGTTACTTTCCTTTGGATGCTCGATATAGTCTTGAATTGTAGAGAAACAGTTATGCAGCAGAAAATATTTTACTTGAGACTTAAACTTTTCTATCGAATTTAATCGAAGCTTTATATGACATCATATAAAGCACATGTACTGCAATGATGTGATAATCACCGCTATCATCACATAAAGCACATGTGATGCAATAATGTGAACAAATCACAGCTAATGTAAATATTAACTACGTGAGAGACAAGTCAAAAAATTATATTTTTGTAATTTTTGGGAGAAAACTAAAGTATAGAACAATATGGCGTCTATGTCATCTTAAAGACATAACGTACATCTTGATTACATTTAGCATTATGCCTACCAAAAGTTTATAGAAAAAGTTTTGAACCGTATTTGAGAAAAACTGGTTTTGTTATTTTTTAATATTGCACATTTTGCATGCAATATTGCGCGACAACTACCATAAGTTTAAAAAAAATGTACACGATCTTAATGAAAACTAAAAATGAAGAACAAATTTCAAGTTAGCAGTGAATACGGACCTATGCAATGTTCTTAAGTGTATTTCAGTCTATTTTTTCAAAAGAAATTTGGAGCCTTTTTTGAGAAAATTTGAAAATGTCCTTAAAGCTTCATGTAAAGTATCGGACTGTTACACCCAAGTTCGTAGGTTGAAACCTGATCTTTGGAAAGGAAGTAAAGCCGGCTGTCCCATGCTAGTAGATTTATTGCATGTAAAAGATCAAGCCTAAATGAAGCCTTTGAGATAAATTTAAATTTCCTGTACGACACCCGAGTAATACCTTCTTTCTCCGGTAGATGGTGAAAGGAGTGTAGCGAAATTTCCGTGGTCAGACGGAAGACCAGGCCTCATGGCCCTAGTCTAAGGGCCCCTAAATTTTAAAGAAAGTTTTTAAATATCGCAGCGCGTCGAGTCGAGCCAGATTGATCGGGGAATATCCATTTCCGAAAAAAATCCTACGCATGGTTTAGTTGGTTAGTTGTGTTTACACACGGACAGTCAGACGGACGGACGGACGGACGGACCACTTTTACGGTCTCAGGGGTCCCCAAAAACGTATTTACGTTTAATTCTTGGAATCAATTTTTTGCAGCATTACTTAACATTCTCTATACCACATATATTAATTCGTGTATAGTACGTAAACGAGAAAGTAAAATGAGTTTACTTTTACGAGAGAATAAATTCTCTATAGACTTATTTTAGTTGTAACAGTGGTTCAAGGAGGGATGGGAGTGAATGGCAATATACAATCACGAAAAGTTGATTTTATATCAATAATTTGAATAAAAAGAATCTTAGAGAAACACTTAAATATTAATCATAACAAATTCGTTAGTACTAGAAAATTTATACTGTTCTTTCTGAATTCTTTAATTTTATTTAATATGCACATTTTTCTTACCACTATTTCACAACAAAAATATTAGACTACTTGAACAATATTAGAAGACCTAGAACGTAAAACTATTAGATTGTAGATTGAAAATGAGAAATATTAATTCATTACTACGTATGTAATTGGATTGAAATATTTTTTGAATTATTATTGCAAATCTTTTTCTAATTTACCTGGAACATTTTCCGTTGCTAGAAGTAACGGAGTTGTTGTCGTAATGCTGGTCTTTTGATATTCACTATTACAGTAATATCACAAGTCATTTACATTCTTGCGAATAAAAACCATAAAACTACAAGAAATAGCACTCAGAAAGAATAGACAAAAACATACTTCACAACTCGAAATGTTTAAGGCATATAGAGATTTCTGGAAGGCTTTTGTTTCACCTTACGTTTTACAACCCGGCGGACTCCAAATAGAGTGTCTGGAAATAACGTTAACGAGAACAACAGTAAAGAGGTAACGACTTGATTCAGTTTACCAAACATCAGCAATCTTGTTTACGTGTGGTCTCAAAATACGTTGTTTTCTACCGAAAAGAAAAGTCTTTTCTTTGTCACACAGTTATTCTAGAACAAGGTTTTTTATTTGTATATACGTGTATATAGTGAGTATTTAGTGATTAAAGTTTCGATTTACAAAAATTCATATACGACCACGAATGAATTAATAAATATTTTAGCTATATAGCACTAAGTGATTTATTCGTTTGAAGATACATAACATTTTTTAATATAAAAACTGGATGATATTTGTAAATAATTCACATACGGAAATGTACTTTCATACTTCTTATGGGATTTTATATTCACGCAAGTATAGCATCACTTGCCATTTTTCCACGGTTAAAGGTATTGAAATGCAAATTAGTTCACAAGATTATTAGATCGAAATTTTGATGGTGTTATATAAATTTTGTTATATAAATTTTGTAAGTACAATTATTTATGGTATACATAGTTTGTAAGAATACGGAACGACAAAATTCAATGTTACGTATAGTGTTTCTACGTGTTACTTTTTAGCCAATTTGAATTTACCGTTCGATTTTCATTAATTGATTGATATTTTTCGTGATTCCGATGCGGCTGTGTTCGTCTCTGCTAGAAATTGAAATCCAGGTCCGTTCTTTTTTGCACGTTTTTCACAAAACAGGTCTTTTGGTTAAAGGGTCCCAGCCGGAACAAGCTCTAAGCTCCGACTGATCTCCTAATATGTGTGGTAATGTAAGTTTAAACACTGAATCTGACTAAAAATATTTTTTCACCGTTTCAATTTTATCAACTTTATCCGAACTCGAGAAAGTGTTCCTGGTTCTATAAAATTTTTTCGCGATTCTGGCATCTAATTTAGGTCAAAATTTAACTTGACCTATAGCGGTGACATATACTTTGCTAGAAGCCTATCACTTTGGTAATGATGTCATGTGCAGTGATATAACAATACTCAGAACACAACAGAACTTTATTATCGTTTTCATTTTTATTTCATTATTATTTTTTGTAATAGGTACATGTACATTTTATTTGTGTCAGGATAGTTACCAAGGGTTACTCCTTCAGGTTAAAACGTCTATACGGTAAGATGATATAAAAATTAAATTCAATATTTGAAATATTATGACTAAAAATATTTTTTCACCTAGTTTCGAACGTTTTAACCCATTCAACTCTTCCTTCAAAGGAAAAAACTTTATGCTTTGGTTTAATTAACAAAAGTTTAAAACATTTCTTTCATAAAGCAATTTTTTCAATACATTTTAAACCAAGGTCGAATTTTAATTGATTAGTAAATTGTTCAAAGTGAAAATCACCATTCTTGGGGGGTTTCTTTTTTGGGTATTCTTTAAATTGAGGCAAGTGAAGAACAATTCAGAATTTTTATTAACTTAAAAAGTCTTGAGAGTTCGAAATTAGTAACGGCGTTTTTCCTGAAAATGTAAAGGTGGGCGTACCATGATTTTTGAAAACCTGTTCTTAGTGATGCAGTTTTATATTATTTTGCAAGTACCAGACTGGAGAGCAAAAGACGTGGCCCTCTCTCTTCAGTAACACAGTATTCGCCGCACACGGTAACTTTGGTTGCAACTCCCGTGACCAACTTGAGGGGTAAATTTATTTTTGGACACTTGATACTCATAACTCTTGAAATAAAAAGACAAATTTAATGTGTAAGAAAAATCACTCTGTAAAAAATGTGTACCCAAAAATGTATCAACACTTTTTTACGGAAATACAACACTGCACTTGTAAATGTGCACAGGATGACAACTCAAGTTAAGTTTTTCACCTGCAACTGTTGATACATTTATATTAATATTCACAAAAATTGGTTTTAAGATTTCATTACACAAGTTACACCTACAGATTACGAGCCACTTTTTGTTTCTAAAGTCCTGCGCTTTTCAACCGACACGTATTTACAATTCAGAGACAAAGAAACTGTTATTTTTGAAAATAACCCTCCTCTCGGCATATCAATAATAATCAAATAACAAACAAATTCGACTTTTTGACATGTCGGGCTCTGCCTTAGTGCCACACACATAATGCCCTAAACGATGAATTTCCCTAGTTCCCTTGGAGACCAACAAGACCTCATTGCAGTAGGTCAAAAAATTATTAAGCCTTTCATTTTATGAGATCATAGTAATTTGAAAAAATTATTTGTGAGTCGGCTTCATCCCACGGAAGGACACGAGGGTTCGTGATGAAGACAAGCGGACGGCGAGCACTCTAGTAACCGATACGCGGCGTCCTAAGCTTAAAATACAGAGCGTAGAAGTTGCTGCAGAGGCAACGGGATGTCGCCACCGTCCTCGAGACTCGAGGCGCTTGCAAGAGTATCTGACTGATGATCTTTATTGATGCGATTTTATTTCTGCAGTTTGAGCATGCCGTTTCCTAAAACGTGACTACAATAACTTAGGATATTGAATTATACTTATCTTTAAGCAATATTTTTAGGACTTAGTCCTAATAAGTGGTAAGCTATTTTCTTACGTGTGTTACAGTGAATCCTTAGGACATTTGGGCCTAGAGGCAATGCATATGGTAAAATTATTAAAATCCCCGAAACCATTTTGTATAGAATTGATTGCTGGTGTAATGTTTTGGAGCTGGCAAGAAATTTCAATTCTAGGCAAATAACATCGAACCCCCATTTTTAAAGAAAAACTCTCCAAGAAAATCTTCTTAAACTTTAGAATTATTTTTTCACATTGTTGAAAAAAGTTGAGAATTTTCAGAAATGTACGACCAAATCTATAAATTGATTTTTTAATGTATTTGAAGAACTGAAAAGAAGTCGCAAATATGTTTACCCCTCCCCCACAGACTTTTCAGTTGCCGGACCTAGAAAAAGAGAAGAGAGATTAAAAAAAAAGATTGATTGGCGTTTCTGGATAAGTCAACTGCTCTGGTCATTAGTTCGCACTTGTTTTGCGTATTGTATCACAGGGGGTAGCGGTGCTCCTCTCCCATTATAATGTGAGATCCGGCGCCGACCTACATGTCGACTAACGGAGATTTTTCCTCGAGGGCCACCGCCCCAGACGGGACAAGCTCGTAGCGTCCGACGGGCCTCCAATGGAAGTGTAACGTATGAAAGGGAAAAGGTGGAAACATGGATGAGAAAGTAAATAGAGCGCACGGCGCGTAGTCCATTTGTTAGAGTATTGCTACGGCATTCGCCTGTATTGAAAGGAGAGAAAAGAAAAGACACCACGGAAAACTGACCATCAGAGCAGCCAGACGCTAGAATTCGTCTCCCAGCGGCTGGATTCCACCTAGACTTTTAAAAGATTTATAGTGGTGCTACAACCAAACGACTTCCACTTCCAAACGCGACTTCCAAACCCGAGGGCCTCCGGCCCGAGAATAAAACGAGAATTTGAAATATTTTATAATATTTCTTGCGTCTAAAGTGAAAAGACGCAATGTCATAGTCATTTATCAATATGACGTCAGATAAACAAAACAGAGTGTATATCTAATTACTATTGCATAATCGTTATTGAACTGATTTGTTCGTACAAAATGAAAGAATATTGTGAAGTTCCTGCGGAAATTCTTGCAAAAGCTAACAAAACTACGAACAGTGATTTCCATTAAATTCTTGAGAAATATATGAAACTGTTTATGGTGTATTTGAGAGTTACCAGTGTGAATAACAGTGTAAATTGCGCTGACAAAACGCTACTTTTAGGGTATTAGCCTCTATTGCCGAAGGTTATTTAGAATATATCATATCACCAAAAATAACATTCTTGAGAAATATATGAATCTGTTTATGGTGTATTTGAGAGTTACCAGTGTGAATAACAGTGTACATTGCGCTGACGAAACGCTACTTTTAGGGTATTAGCCTCTATTGCCGAAAGTTATTTAGAATATATCATACCACCAAAAATAACATTTCGAGGATGTTAGCGGATGTGCCTTATATATACCTTATTACGACTACTACTAGTACTGCTACTCAAGAAGAAAATAATTATATAAGGTGCTACGTAACAGTGAAATATGAGTGACTGACGGCAATTACAAATTCACGGGAACATTAAACAATTGCAATTTTCTTATCAATTAAGCAAAATAAAGTTGAAATTACTTAATTTAAACTTTAATTTACTTCTTTGAACACTATGTCATTTATTTTATTTACTTGCATCTTAACTTTAAAAAATAGAATTCATAAAAGTTTTTTGTGTTGTGTTGGTATTAGAGCGGGCTATAAAGTATTCAAAAGGCCCGTGGGCATAAAGAATCAAAAAGACCCGCAAGGATATTAAGTATACCATTACGTGTTTTGTGTCAGGTCCGTAAACACAGAGCGAGAGACAACTAGTAAACCATAAATATAATTTAAATGTTTTGAAATGAATTTGAGTTCGCATTTTAGGGTCCTTTAAAAATAGTGGTTCACATGTCCTTTTAGATAAATATATCTCCATTCAAGATCACAGTGCATTTCGGCGTGACAGAAGTTTTTCTATTTATCTAAAATAGCCTATATGCTTCCATTTTCAACCACCTTCAAAAAATGCGATCACTCACGTTCAGTTCCTCGGAAGTCCCATTTCCCATTATTAATTTGCATCCATTTTACTTTATCTTGTCAAACGTATTCTTATCAAATTAAATCAATATTCCTACACAACCTAATGCTACGCTTTCATGTACAGTAGCATAAATCATTTTCCTATAAAAACTCATCTCGTCTTTCATAGTTTTAGCATCAACATGTCCATCTTTCATGTTTCACTTTCGCTCGTGAAATACGACAATACGTCATAATTATGGTTAATTTACTACACCTAAACCAATATCTAATTCATTCACTACCTTTGCAATGTTTATTTATGCACAAATCTGTTTGTACTTCTATCCGTGACTCATTTGTCTTCCATTCTTGTCACTTTCCATTTTAAAAACAAATATTTAGATCCCTCTGTGGAAGTCACACGGAATTTAATCCCAGAAAAATCCAAAGGACAACACGAAAAGGCATACCAAAAATTTAAAGCTTGGAAAAAGCAGCTTCTTGTGAACGTGGCATTCACAATATTGCAGGAGTGTCAAAAATTATAGCCACCTACCTTGGTCTTCTAGACCCCGAAAAATACACCGGTCACTGTTTAAGAAGAACTTCGGCTACGGCATTGGCCGATTCATGAGTCTTGGTTACAGATTTGAAACGTTTTGATGGGTGACAGAGCTCTACCGAAGGCGAATCCTATGTTCCGTCCGTGGTAAAGAAGGTGAAAATGGAAACAAAAAAATTACTATCGGCGAAGGTCGAATTCCAGTGGCGACACGCATCGTCAAATATTATTGGAGAATATTGGAATAACATGAAAATGATGCTAATTTACCCAATTTTCTAATTGCACAATTAATAATATTACAATTAACAGTGAGCATTCTCCAAAATAATGAGTTACTTTTATTCCTATTTGTCTTGTAAATTGCCGTGTTGTTTTTTCGTAATAAAGTTGGCTTGCGATAAATCGGTGGTTGTTTATTTATGTTACTAAGGATGTTAAATTTCTTAACATACAGGTAAGTACAAGTATCCTTAAAAAACCTGGAGGATTGCAAATTAACAGGGGTTAAAGACGCACATGACCGATAATGACTCAGAAAGGCCCGCAAAGATATTAACAATACAGTTAGGTGTTTTGTTTCAGCTCTGTAAGCACACAGCAATGAACTAGTAGACCATAAAAAATATAATAACTGCAAAGGACTAGCTTACCGAGTCAGCTTTAGAATTGTTCTCTCCAGCACACTTGACTCCTATTTTCTCTGAAGAATCTCTTTTTTTAGACAAATCGTGAGACGGATCTTCGTGTCGCAATCCTTTTACCAAATACTTCACGCTGTCATTTGTCTTCGTCACCTATAAGGGGAAACAAAAGAAATATAGTTTAAAATTGTCTCAGAATTGGTGTATATTACATTTTCTGATCATTATTGAAATAGAATGTTTCTATTATTCAATATATTTTGATAATACATAACCTACGATTAACAATTTATTTCATTTGTATTTTGATATCTCAAAATGCAAATTGCAGCAAATAATGAATTTTACTATCTCTATACTATACATTTTAATTTGTTACACTTTCAAATATTCCACATCTGATTTCATTAACATTTTCTTTAAAATTGTCCTTTTATTTAACGATCTTTTAATTAAATAAATCAAATGAGTTCCGGCCAAGCCCATCTTTAATTTTCACAATATTTATACTATATTTAAAACTCTAGTGATTTCGTTTACAAAGAAATTGGAGCTTTCTACTCAACCAATTTCGATTCTTGATTGAGTAGTGATTCAGGGCGCATCAACTACTTTACTAAAATATGTATTAGTGCCGTACGTGAACTGCATGTTTTCTCTTCGGGTGGAGAGATTCAGCATCGACCTGCCGTTGGCTAGCGGGGTTTTCCCCACTAAGGTATCTCCCACAAGTGAGTTACCATTCCAGTCGGAACAAGCTCTAATCTTCCGACCGGTCTCCTGGCATGTGTGGTGGTGTAGTGCATGTACGTATGTGTAAGTAAGGGGTGAGGATAGGACAAGGAAGAGGAAGCGGAAGATCGCGGATAGGACAAGGAAGAGGAAGGAAAGATCGCGTTCAGTTCGTGGTCCTCTTGTTAGGGTACTGCTCCAGCTTTCACCTGGCAAAGATGGGAGAAATTACGGATAACTGCCGATCGGTGCAGCCGGAAGCCAGAATTACCCTCCAGACAACGACTGAAATCGACTTAGCTATCTAGCTTCTGTCGAAGTTCCTGACACCGTCAGGACTCGAACCTAGAACCTCCCGGTCAGAGGCACTGGAATGACATCGGTTGATTCCTTGAGACACATCCTCCAAACCAAATTTCGATATTTGTGCTTTAAATGAAAGGCAGGGGCTCCTAGATGTGTTATCGCTTCTTCTAATTTTATCGCTAATTCTAAATTTTAATTATATATATATATATATATATATATATATATATATATATATATATATATATATATATACACACAGGGTGAGTCATGTAACTTGAGTACCTCCTGTAACTTTTGAACGGTTGAAGATATTGCAATGCAGTTTTCACGGAAGTGAATGAGGGAATGGGGCTAATTGATATGTGTATTGATTTCTCTTTTATCACTTTTATTTTACGAGATATTTGAGGTAACTTTGTTTTTTCAAATGGGACTATACATATTTTTTCAGTCTATCATGACAACCGTAAAAAGACGAATCCAGAGATATATTGTCATATGTTAGATAAGCATTTGTTTGAGTAATTGTGATTTTTTTGCGACTAGTGTTTAACGGATATTTTCATTGTAACTGTCAGCCCCACAAGGTCACGCAGCGCTCGCCCAGCAAACGCGGGGTCGGGAAAGGGAAGGGATTTTAGTACTTGAGGATACGAAAAATATTCAGAAAACTGTTGCATTTTTTCCTGAACTCTCCTTTCCATCCTGATCCATTTTCAGATATTTTGTGTTTCTTAGGGATTGATAATACGGATTTGTCTTAAGTAGTGTTTATTGAAATAAGATTATTTCTATCCCTAAGTTATTATTATATTCTTATTAACATTGAAATTGTTTGCTCAAAATACGCAATATTTTTTGTACAGTTTTAATTATTTATTCTTATTGGGCTTTGTTTCAAGATCCCATTAATACGTATCTTATGAAACCCCATTAAATGGAGTTGAAGTTATAAATAATTTTAATACGATACAAACTAATGACAAATCCTTATTTTCCATCCTTTAATTCCTTCAATCAAAGAAAGTCGAAAATCTGAAAATGCGGAAGGATGCAAAGCACAGTTCAGGAAAAAACTGCAATGGTTTTGTGAATATTTGGAACATGTTTCGTTTCTTCAAATCCCCCTTCCCTTGCTCGGGCGCGCGTTGCTGGTGGAGCGCTGCGTGACCTTGTGTGGTATAGACTATTCAAAATGTCCGTTAAACCCCAGTCGCAAAAATCAAAATTAATCAAAACAATGCTTATCTAACATATGACAATATGTACATCATTGGATTTGTCTTTTTACGCTCGTCATGGTGGACTGAAAAAATATGTATAGTTCTATTTGAAAAAACAAAGTTACCTAAAAAATCTCGTAAAATACAAGTGATAAAATAGAAATTAATGCACGTATCTATTAGCCCCTTCCCCTCATGCACTTCCGTGAAAACTGCATTGCAATAACTTCAACCGTTCAAAAGTTACAGGAGGTGCTAAAGGTACGTGACACACTCTGTATATATACACAAATTAATGGAATGAACAGTCCTTCATTTGCCATTACATCGTTTTCAAGACCAAGTATATTGTGTACTTGGAATCTGATTGATCGTGGCCGTTTTGTTACGCGAGTTGCAATGGTTTTATCAAATGCAGTCGACATATCGTGAGGTTATAGTTAGCGAATCAAAAATAGGGAGCTTTCCGTGTCCAAAGATTGAGTGTTTTCAAATGCAAAGATTACTGAGTACGTAAAAACGTAGTCCAGCAATCATTTCCCTTCAGAAAACAGTTTCAGTTTTTATAATTATATGTGATGCATTTCGTTTTTCCCCCGATTAAAAAGGGTAGGGCGAATTGAGGGGAATCAGTTGGGAGCGGTTATCTAATCGCGAACTTCGTTACAACTTAATTTTTTTATACTGAAACTCCCGATTGGATAATCGCATCACAGCTTTTCGAAAATCAATTCGCCCAAAGTTTTAATTGGAGTATAAATTAAGGTGGACAGGAGAATTCGCTGCTATAGTCAACTGCAACATATAGTTTCATATCTAGATAAATATAAAACATTTCAGTTACATTTTCAGAAACGCGTTTACCTCTGTTCACTTTGAATAAAGATTGTGTTATTTCAGAATTTGTAAACCTCCTTTGTATTGTCAGTTTTGGAACATAAGTACTGAAAGACACGAGACAGTAGTATGACCTGGAACAAGTTGCCTGGGACAGCCTTGGAACCCTTTCCTCTAGGTGTACAAAAATTTAAAAGTAAATTAACTAATGATACATGTAAATTTCATTAATTAGTAAGTTAAGCTTATTAAACAGTTATTTTATTATCATTGTTATTATCAGTGTTGTGATAATTACTATTAAATGCTTGGCTTTATTAAATATATTATTATATTCAAAGTAGTATTTGAATTGGAGAGTCGTGACGTGTTGTGAAGTGTAGTGTAATAGAGATGTAGAAAGCGAAGTGAAATGGAAGTGTTGTGAAGTGGAGTGCAGTGGAGTGCAGTTATTTAAAAGGTCATGTATTTATTAGTTATATTTGTGCAGGACAGACATAAAATGTAAGAGTTAATGCTATTATTGTTATTATTGCCTTTATTGTTATCATTATTATCATACTATTATTATTACTATTATTGCCTTAAAATTATTTAAAACCAGCTGGTATCCGGCGCGTTTCTGCCACAGAAGAAATAATTGAGGAAGTATTGCTCTCCCCCTCTCTTTCTTTCCCCACTCTCTTTTCCCCTCTCTTTACCCCCTCTCTTTCTTCTCATCTCTCCATTCCACTCTGTCTTTTTCCTCCTCTCCCCTTTCCCCACTCTCTCTCTTTTCCCTCTGTCTCGTCTGTGTCTCTTTTCCCCACTC
Organism: Acheta domesticus; assembly: GCA_031308135.1. NCBI lineage: Eukaryota > Metazoa > Arthropoda > Insecta > Orthoptera > Gryllidae > Acheta > Acheta domesticus. Next base: position 125,398,790 of record JAHLJT010000631.1, on the reverse strand, counting down.
TCTGACTCTCTTTTCCCGCTCTCTTTTCTCCCCCTCTCTCCATTTCCCCCTCTCTCGCTATTTCCTTCCCTCTCGCTATTTCCTTCCCTCTCGCTATTTCCTTCCCTCTCGCTATTTCCTTCCCTCTCTCTATTTCCTTCCCTCTCTCTATTTCCTTCCCTCTCTCTATTTCCTTCCCTCTCTCTATTTCCTTCCCTCTCTCTATTTCCTTCCCTCTCTCTATTTCCTTCCCTCTCTCTATTTCCTTCCCTCTCTCTATTTCCTTCCCTCTCTCTATTTCCTTCCCTCTCTCTATTTCCTTCCCTCTTTCTATTTCCTTCCCTCTTTCTATTTCCTTCTCTCTTTCTATTTCCTTCTCCTCTCTATTTCCTTCTCTATTTCCATCTCATTCTGTAGCATATGGTGTGAGAAATGTTTCTTTGAGGCTTCCGACAAGATGCGTCGACTCACGTATACGATGTCAGCAAGGTCGGTTGTCCTTGCGCGCTGCAGCACGACATTTACCAAGTTCTAATTGCACTGTTTTTGCAACAAATACTTTTCGAATATTAACAATGTTTACATCATTGCATTGCAATTTGAAAGATCTTTAGAATGATGGAGAAAAACTATATACCTTTATTTAAAAAATTAAAGTTGTGTCAATATTTCTAAAATTACATACGTTACAAACAAGAAAACGAAATATGTTATTTGCCCCATAATCTGCAACAACATGGCGCAAATTGCATCTCGATATCTCGAACCTTTTGCAAGATGTTGGCTGTGGACAACTTAGGTGGTCCACTCTGTATACGTAAAGAAAACGTATACTAAACTACGAGGACATCAACGACATAAAATAAGAAAGCAACAAAAAGGCGTTGCGCCCTGCAGTGACCTTGAGGCGTGGGCCGAGGCGCGCGCGCAGCTGGGCCTCGACGGCCTGCGCCAGGTCGCTGGAGCCGCCGCCCGCCAGGCAGCGCCGCACCACCTGCTCCACCAGCGCGCGCAGCTCGCGGCCCGTCGGCGCCGCCTCGCGCCCGCGCCCTGCGCCGTTGCCCTGCGCGCCCGCGCCCGCTGCGCCGGCCTCGGCGCCGGCGGCGGCCGCGCGCTTCTGCGGACGGATGGATACTCTTTGACGGCGACCGTATATTTCTGATCAACCAGTGATTGTCAACTGGACAAGGAATGACGTCGGAGTACTGTTTCCCCTCCGAGATAAGACACTCGGAGAAGCCGGGTGAGCGAATGGGGGAGGGAAGGAGGGGCAGACGGCGGTCGCCGGTACCGAAAACAGTGGGCCTTTGCCAGTGTTTCAGGCAACGTGAGAGGGAAACCATCTACACCCGTCAATATTCTTTCTCTTAGGGAATGATGGCATCCTTTCGTAGGTACTGGAACAATGGCGAAGTGTTTCGTGTGTTACAAAGAAATACAGTATGTTAAAAAGCTCAATCTACAGAGGCGTTACGTAGTTTTACGACTCAGAATTCTGCGAGATTAAAATAAATTCTGAGAATTGACATAGCTTGCAATCATGGAATAAATTAAGGAATTGGCAGTTTGAAGATTATGGATAAGATAGAGAAAATCAAGAGGATTTACAACATTCTCAAACAAAACTGTACATCAATAATCAAACTTCTCTTACGTGACCCATACCTGGTACATATTTGTTAACATTAGTTATTGCTTCAGAACACAGTAAATCGTTATATTATATACTATTGTATAAAATATTATTGTCATAAAATGTGAAAATTGTCTTTTCCAAAAATGTAATCTAATAGAAGGGAAGTGGAATTACAGTTCTGGTTTTGATAAAGCAAAAAATATTGCTTTAAGTTACGTAATAATGTATGTTCTATTATGCAATTCTTCACATTTCTATTGAATCATAAATATTCTAAATAATAATTACCAGCTAAAAATTGTAATTATCGATTTTCCAAGAACCTTTTCTTCCACTTCCGTACCATCATTGAAGCACTGTACGCTTGCTGCCTCGACTGGCTCTACCAAGCACGGTCGGTGGTTTCGGAGCAAGAGAGCAGATTTCTGTGACGTCATAGAGCATTGAGTTGACAACCACTGTGATAAACACTTTGCATGCTCACTGCACTCTTCAAATCTTTATCAAGCATTTTAGATATTAGGATACGAATATTTGTCAAAATTATGATAAAAATAAACTACACCATTTTTCTTTGAATATCGCTAAATTTAATTATATTCAACAATCATATTTTTCTATTTATTTGTAATTAAAACGTAGTCATTAATTAATTCAAACATGGAAGATATTTGCGAAATAAATGGTCGTCCTCGAATCTGTTTACCTTACATCCTCTTCTTCCATCATTATTTTAAACGTGATTCTACAATAAACATACGGATGGGTGAGCTCTTTTATGTAAATATTAGAGTACCCGTGCGAGAACTCTCGCATGATAAACCTCACCTTTTCCCTTATACTTACATTTCCATATTGAAATAATAATATATCTTTTCCCTTAAGACCTCTTGGGGACGTATTGTTTCGCGAATTCCAGCTTTTTCTGTCTATTGAAATCGCTTATCAATTAATTTGTCCTTGGTACTCTTCCATTAAACCTTTGTTTTTAGCACTTTCCTCACGGTTTCGTGGTGCACTTTCTTTCCAGATTCTTCTAACAACCCAACAGCAATTTTCGGCGCGCTTAATAAAGGATTCTTACTCACTTGCCTAAGAATTAGGCGTCTTTCTCCCTTTCTTACAGTAAGACCCTGCGGTTGACCCTTTTGCGGCATGCTTTCTATTCTATCCTCTCGTTCATATTCCCTAACAATGTTGTGGTGCATAAAACACTTCGCGACATATTGAGAATTTTGTCAGTTCTAGTAGAATAGGCGTTTTCACGATTGAATGCCACATGTCGCTTGTCTAATGAAGTATTTCGACCTTTTAGGCCCATAGTAGGACTTTCACCGCACACGAGGAAGTGACCCGAACTCTATAAAACTGGAATGTCAAATGATGTGTAGCCACAGTGCCTCTAAACTCTTTCAGCACAGATAAGAAACCTAACAAATTATTTCCTATATTGACCGAATATTAAAGTGGCAAACTTTATACCGAATATTAAAGTGGCTTTTGAGCAATCTTGCGAACACATATTAGTTCGCGCTCTAAACATTCAACGTGAAAAAATATTACACTTGAAGTGTTATGGATGTACTTACCTTTCGTGCTTCAATGTCTTGTTAGTAAACGATTCCAGGCCCATTAACATATACTATTATGGTGACCGAATATTAAAGTGAGAAACTGTTTTTCTTTTAAAAAAATTGTTTCTGGAGTCAGGTTAACAGGGCTTCGTCAGTGGAACAGAATTAATTTACACCAGTGTTGTCAAAGTCTATGCCACGATCGAGAGTCCGTGGCACAAGTGCCACGACGAAATTGCCCCTCCAAGCAGTTCATTACCCCGCCACCAGAGACAACGCCATCACTATTGTAAAACGGCGGGGTTACTACTACTCGTAATAGTTCCCTTTTCCGACGCTAGTTGCACTGAGAAGCTCATGACATGCTACGGTGCCACAACGCGTGCCACTGCCACCAGTAGAAGACTTTGACGCCACTGATTTACATAATCATTATTTCCCAACGTTTCGGAAAATATATTTCCATCATCAGAGCTATATACAACCGAGAGAGAAGACAATATTACATTAAACTACCAAAAAATCAATTAATATACCCTATCCGGATACAGTGAAATTACATTTAAATTTACATATATACAAGTAAAATTTTGCACCAAAACACGTCATCACGTTCGTCTATATCGTTTAAAAGTTCATATCGCTACCCGCTATTCTCTCCTTGGTTAAGAGCTAAAAACTCAATGTTTTGTTAAAATATCACAGTATTTAATATTAGTGTAACTGTTGGTGATGTAGATATCTTTTCTCAATAATGAATGAAAGACGGATGTTGTCTGGTATCAAAATATTTATTTTAAGGCTAAAGATCTTTTTGATAACTTGGCTATCATCTTCAGTGCTAAACCTATGATGATAGCTAAGATGATAGCCAAGCTATCGAAAAGATCTTTAGCCTTAAAATAAATATTTTGACACCAGACAACATCCGTCTTTCATTCATCATAGTATTTGAATTTAAAAATAGAACATCTCGTGTTAAATATAGGCTGGGATCATGACTATTGGTGAATGCCTCCAAGACCGCAAAGGATGGATTGTGAGCTCTCGTCGTGCGTTTCCGTAGCCTCGCTCCGGCGGCGCTTTTCCCGCCAACCGTGCAGGGCAACGCAATGCAACGAGAATGGCCGCACTGCGTATCACCACGGATTCCTCGCGGAGGCGAGGAACATTACACTCGGTGTGTACCGTTAAACTCTACATTTTTCAAAAATAATGTTTTTTAACATATCATAACATAACATATAAAAAATATGTAACGCGTATTTACGAACTCGTCGCTTCACACTCATCATGGGCCAAGACATACAAGGTTCTATTTAACAAATTAAAATTTTGATATCTCTGGGGTAAAAATGAGTAAGATAATTTTAAACAGTCCATTGCATGTCTCTTACATGTAATCGTTTGGTGAAAACAGTATCTCAGCATCCAACACAATTGAGGAAATATGAAATATTAAATGAGCAATCTTATAAGAGTAAAACAACGTCTTTGTGGTGGAAAAAAGCCCCGCTCAATTTAAAATCTTTTTCCTGAATTTTTTTAAAAGATGTTTCCCTATTCGTGCGCACTGAGGATATGCAATACACTATATAATATTCAGATAAATATTACCCGCAGCACATGTTCGTGAATGATTTGAAGTGAAGTGAATGATTTCCCATTTGTCAAATCGCCACTCTCACATTTCGTGTAGCGCTGGGCGAAAAAAAAAATGTCTCGTGGGAAATCACACAGTGTGCTCATCATCCACGAGTCCTGCAAATAGCAATGGAGTGGCGGCGCCGGGGAACGTACCGGGTCGCGGCGCGCGGCGGGCGGCTCGCCCGCGCCTTCGCCCGCGCCCTCGCCCGCGCCCCCGCCCTCGCCCTCGCCGGTGGCCGCGCCCTCCCCGGCGCCGCGCTGCTTCGCCCCGGGCCGCCGCGGCGCCGCCGCCGACGCTCTGCGGCGAGGCGTGGCGCGGGCGGGCGGCCCCTCGGGCGGGCACCCGGCGCCCGGCGGGCTGGGCGCCGCGCAGCGCTCGCTCGCCGCTCGCTCCCGCTTCCCTGCGCAAACGAAACCTCTACAACAGTGTTGTCAAGGTCGATGTCACGAGCGGGAGTCCGTGGCACGAGTGTCACGACGAAATCGCCCCTCCACGCAGTTCATCACCCAGCCACCAGAGACAACGCCATCCTTATTGTAAAACGGCCGGGTTACTAATAGTTTCCTTTCCTGACGCTAGTGGCGCAGAGAAGCTCGTGGCATTCTACGGTGCCACGACGCGTGCTACAGCTACCAGTAGAAGACCTTGATACTACTGCTCTACGGCTTTCCCAACGGGGTTGCAATCGACCCCAGGGGTCCATGGAATTTTAAAGGGGGTCGATTGGGGGGTCATATCCAAATATGCACCGAAGACTGATCGGTATAATGAATATAAAGAGTCCATTAACTCCAAAAATATATAAGAATTTTAATATTATTTTTACTTGATCAATCTTGATTTTGTGTTTGAAAACATGTTTATACTTGTAAGTTTAAAAATAATGGACCAAAGAATTCTTAAAAATATAACCATTTTCCAAATCTTGTGCACATTATTTTTCTATTGGATTCATTCAAGTCATTTTTGTGCAATTATTGGTATTATGTTAATTTCGTATGGTGTATATTACAGAAAAAATGAAGAGGATCGATGAAGCAAACCATTGTTTTAAAAGCGGTCGATGCAAGAAAAATGTCGGGAATCGCTGGTCCAGGACTTCTTGGCGCCGCGGGCCCTGAGTAGCGGGGCGTGCTTCTGGCGCGCACATGTGCTCTGTTTCAAAGCCATTCTATGAGATTATCAATTGCTTTCCTTTTTAGGACAAACGAATTATTGGCCCATGCAGTTTTTACAGAAAAAAATATTGTGTGTGGTGTAAAATTGCAAGCAAAATGTCTGCACAGGTTTTTATTAGATGTACATGCAAAGAAAGTAAAACCTCTTGAGGGAAATTTTTTCATACATAAAATATTATTACATTAAAAGTGAAACTGATGATAATAATATGATAAAAGTGTTTACTAACATTAAATTACGTGTCGATTTACCTAAAAATATTTTCTATAAATACATAGGACTTTCAATTTAAATAAACATAATGAATTCGTAGGGTTCACATATTTTTGTACTATAAAGTATATGTTTGCCCTTTTACATGGTACAGTTTTCGTGCAGATTGGATTTACAGAAAGCTTGCAGTTCAGTCTGCGTAATTTCTAGCTTGGCAACGTTTGAGCGTGCTGGATTTTTTATACAGGAAGCGTACAGTTTGACTATCGTTCATTAACGAATTTGTGTACAGCGAAAATCGTCCGTCGTTTTCAATTTTGTGAGTAGGATGGTGCATTTTTTTGTGAGATTTTTTGTATTTGTGTGGTGAATTCGAGTTCTCGGCTTTTCTAGTGAGCTGTTTTTACTGTACAAGCAAATATTAGGTTATTTAATCTCGCTTCTGTAGCCAAGAATTTTTCTGCTTCCACTAAAGCAGACCTGCACAACGCCTGCTCCCGCGGGCATTCTGCACTTGGGAGCCGGTCGTCTGTCCGTGGCAGCGCCGAAAGTGCAAGTAGTGGGGAGTAGGAAGCTTTGCGGGGAGGGGAGAAGTCTGACGTAGCATGACGCGGCGCGTAGATTGAATGCCTGGGCGTCTAATAATGATCCATGCTTCAAAATTAAATGCCCATTTGTTTAAATGGATTATGTCTAGTATTTCAAGTTACCAGGGTCATAATTCACTGTTTACGCTCTGTGCACTACTATATATCCACCTTTGTATCCACCACTGTATGTATTTTCATTTTCTAATATTTTTAAAGAAAATAACATGTTCATTGTGACTCTTAAGCAATATTTTAAAGCAATAGCTTTAAAATATATGCTTATGTATAAGAAAAAAATATTATTTAATTCTAACACAAAATTGCAATTTAATAATTGATTGTTCACCAGGAATGTTATAATCTCCAAATCATAGAAAAATGAACAAAATCATGAGAGAAATCTCTCACATCAAGATTGACATAAAATAAAATATGTGGCAATTCCAAGAAGGGTAATGTTTAATAGCACATTTGTGACCATTTTTCCCTATTACGAAACTGAATACAAGAGGTCAACGAGCAAACTTTTGTGACGATATGTTACGGACAATCATAAGATAATCATGGGTATAGGTTAAATAGAATGCAAAGGGCTTTATATTTTGTACGATGTCGTAAACGACTCTACTCTCTTGTCAGAAATTAGAACAGGAAATAATCGTGATTTTTTTAAGAACAATATGTTTTTGCTTTGAGAGAACCGTCTTATTCAATTAAACATAGTTAATAAAAATAGTTTATTGCTGTCATCATCAAACAAAAACAATTCAGAATCAAAATTTTGTGTTTAGCACAACACTAAATTTGTGATGACATCGTAGCAAATCGAATTACATTATCAGCCCTACAAGCAATTATAATACTTGGTGTCGAAATCTAATATGTATAATTCGTTGTAGTTTCATATTTCGCCCTGTCATATACCGAGAACAAACATTTGCAATATAATACAAAAAAACAATATTACTTGAACTGTATATGACCGTCATGTTCTTGCCGATTGCTCTTTAAATTTACGCGCTATCTTTTGAATTGCGAATTCTGATTGGTGGTCCCCACTCCTAGATTGGGTCTCATCCCCACCCTTCATCGATTTTCTCATTTGCACCCGAGTTGCCCGCACGCAGTTCCTGAGGTCAGTGAAAGTGCAAAATGCTGTGCAGGTCTGCACTAAAGCCTTCGTTTACGGTGAAGGGATGTCTTCGTGTTAACCACACAAACCCCTTCCCTTGGCCGAGAGACTGGGTCACCGCTGGCCGGCCAAGGCCCACAGCGGGCTGTCGAGCCGTAGGATAATAAATTATAATATATAGTACTTAATCTATTAACAAACTTGATTTAGTTTGAAAATGTTAAAAATATTAATAATAATAATAAATGTTTTAATAGATCTGTTTAAGTAAGTTTTTGAAATACAATTTGAAATAATGGAACTAATGAAAGGAAATTCCCAAAATTCCCAAGAGCGACTTACATATATTACGAAAAAGATGTTTACACATATCAAAGAATCTCGTTCGATATAGAAAGAAGTATGGTTGGAATTACTAAATGGGTCCATTTGCGTACCTGTCAGGGTGACGGTGGGAGCGGACGGAGGATGAGGCGCTTTCCCAGCAGGGGAAGGCGACGTCTGCTCCTCCGCAGGGGCGACTGTCTGTTGACAAACATCAACATCCCGCGGATCATCCAACTGGGCCGGGCATGCCATACTTTTTTAAAGAGAGCGCTCAATTCTAGACCATTATATACATCTTTTAAGCATAGCCGGTATAATATTCCAGATTATAAGAAATGGTGTATGTTCTACCAGGATTGATTCCGCATATGAAATATAAGGATTCATAAAAACAGAAATATTTTCCTACAATTACAGACAAACGCAACAGCTTGAAGTGTATTTAAAAAATCAAATATTCTAAATGAAATGATACACACGTTAAGTTAAGCTCACGCAATCCCGTACCAAATCTGAGGAATAGTTGATTTTTGACGCTGTATTTCCAATTTATATGCATTGTCTAAGAGAACACGATGTTACGATGTCGACCTGGCCGTCCGTCAAATTTCGTGGGACTTTCAGTTCTTGACCCTGACATCCAAGTTCAATCAAATTTTGCTCTGTGTGCCATGCACACAGCTTACCTTTTTGGAGGGCTTAAGCTTGCGCGTTGTCACGGGACGTCCAGATGGAGGTGAATGGCGAAGCTGTGCTTTGGCAGAGCTGGACAGTACAGGTGGAGGGAGTGGTGGTGGCGGCGAAGGCGCGCGCGGGGGCGGGGGCGGGGGCGGGGCCGAGGACTGCGGCCGCAGCGGAGGTGTCGGGGGGCGTGCCGCGCGAGGAGAGGGCGCCGACGGGGGCGCCTGCAGCGGCGGCGGCGGCGGCGGCGACGGTGGTGACGAGGACTCCTGGGCGCCTGCCGCGACGCAATGCTGCTTCTGCGGCGCCACCGACCTCGCGGCTGAAGATAAAGCCTGATGAAATGTGATAAACACGATTAACATCACCACTACAAATTAACATCCTTCTTATGTTTGGAATTACAATCGAATTTCTAAATAAAACGTGTTTAAACGTTTAGGAAACTTTAAACGTTTAGGAATTCACTTCAGTACATTCTAGGTAGTTTTTTTAAAATTTTTATTGTTTTTAAATGTTTGAACTATTCATGGGCTGTTTCGAGAAGAACTCAAAAGTCGCATAAAATACTGAAACAGAATAATAACAAACACGGATGGGGTTATAAATGTGCACCTCGAATATTTTCTTAACGGTTCAAGATATTGAGAGTAATTTTCACCAACGATTCAGAACTTGGGTACTCATTAGTTGCCATTATTAGCTTTTTGGTAGCATTTTTATTTTAAAGATGTTGAAATTAACTTGGTTGTTTGAAATGGAATACTATTCGAGGTGATGAACTACGTGGAGGGGTGATTTCGTCGTGCTACCCGTGCCACGGACTCCCGCTGGTGGCATCGACCTTGACATCACTGGTTTACACCCTTTTCGTACGATTTCGCCAGATTTCATATTCTGTTATTAATTATTCATCAAATACCAACAGAGATGGTACTGACGAATTTGTATTCTCGAGACCTTTCTGGTCGTGTAGTGTGTGTTCATTTAAAAAAATAAAGTTCGTCCATTAACTTTAAAATAAAAAAAAATCTTTCAAAAAGTTAATACCAAAATCTGATGATCGTATACGATAACTATCGTTTGATGAAGATTCACGTCAATATCTTGTTCCGTTTAAAAAAATTTTGGAGGTGGAACGTTCTTACTGACTAACTCTGAATAAGCGATATTTTGCTACTAGACTTGTCTGAAACTTGCGTCTGTGGAGTTAAATGGTAGGAAAATGTGGTACACCTGTGAGAGTACGAATTACAGCTCTATTAAATCCAATATAATTTACATTTTACTCCAACATGCACACCTGTCTGTCCTCGAACGCGCCGGCATTTCTCTGCTCGTCGGAGGAGAAACTGGTGTCCCAGAGGAAGCGCTCGCAGTGGCTGACGCTGTCGGCCACGGGCGCGGGGGCGGGGGCGCAGTCAGGCGTCGAGGGGCGCCTTCGGGGCACGAAGGCCACGCCACTCTCCGGGTCGCAGTCCAATTGGAACAACGACGACGGGATTTTGTACTCGGAGGCGGGCACGAGCGTGAAGGTCGATGAATGGAGAGTCGACTTCGGGGCCACCACCGGCTCGTACCTCGCGCTACTCAGAGGAGCGCTCGGTGACGTAGAAGAGCCCTCGCGAGCCTGCGAGCTATCCGCGGGCGGGCCCGAGGCGGAAGACGCCACTCCTGCGCAGCGTTGGGAGGTGGGCGGTTCGCACTTCATCGGGTACGTTTCCGTAGACCTGAAGACCTGGGTGAGGGTCGGCGCCAGGGTAAATTTCGGCGCCGGCGGTTTGCTTACTGGCGGGAAAGATGGCAGGCCTGAAGAAACACGCGTTGAGGCTTCCGCACGCATCAGATCAGGTATGCACCCGCGCGCACTCGTACGCGAGGAAGCGGGGATCGTCCACGGTGTGGCAGCGGTTGGGGGCGCTGTCTTGGAGTCGTTTGAAAACGATAACGAGGGCGCTAGTTGGTACTGGGTCTGTAGTGGGCGCTTCGGGGAGGAATCGTTTTGGCGCCGGTCCACAGCTGGCGAAGCGAACGGAGCCAGAAAGGCGCGCGTGTCGATCGATTGACAGCTCGCGTCGTGCTTGGTCGCAGCTCCCGCCGTGGAGCGCCTGGTGCTGATGGCGGGGGCGTGGGCGCACAGGTGGCCGGGGGGCGGGGGCGCCGGGCTGGAATGGAGCGCGCCCGCAGGGGCGGCCGGGGCGGTGGGCGGCCGGGCAGCCTCAAGCGCGCGCGGTGGCCCGCCGGGCGCCGGGGCGGCGGATGCCGGCCTCGCCGACGGCGACGGAGCAGAGGGAAGCGAGGGGCGGGGCGGAGGGGAAAGATGTTGCGGGCTCTGTGAAAAATGTACACACTTGGTTGATTTGTTCTCGACTTTCCTTCCTATTTGAAAATACTACAAATGGAAAAAATTTTTTTTACCTGCCCAGTTCCATGGATTACTAAATGCAGATGTCATTTATCATTGTTTCACAATTTCTAAACTTATGACTTGGATTTATCGTCTTGCTTCTTTTTCCTAGCAGTGATGATTTAATTATTTTTTGCACCTGTTAGAATTCTGGGACTAAAACGTTTTTTTTTTTTTGGTGTTTGGAGTTCTGAACGTGACATTTTTAAATTTTGAAGCAATTTGGAAAGTTCTAATATTCAGATGATACATGTCAATGAAAGTTCTTTGTTTCTTTCAATGCAATACTGTCTCCTATCAGTCCACAAATAATAAAGTCCCATTAAAAATAGTATGCAGAAATCCTCCATAAGTAATAGTCATTGTTTGGCAATATAACGTAATAATAAGCCTGCTTACTGTGTGCTCGCGGATCCTCTCGTAGCTCGTTGAGCCGTTGACTTGGCCATCGTGAAGTGGAAGTTGCTCTTGAGGCTGAAGGGCTGCTGGTACAGTTGGAGGAGGGCGAGCGGGTAGCTCTCGGTCGCAGGCGGCCTTACCAAATGCGTCCGCCGCTAACGCCGTGATCAGCGCCTCCGTCGATGTGGGTTCGCGCGGCGTTTGCAATTTTAGCTGTAAGATTATATACATACGTCAATGGGTATGAATGATTACAGGCTGATAAATATTTTTCTAATCCTATTGTATGATGCTGTCATTTGAGGGCTGCAACCAGTTGCATATTGATAGTCATTTCGATACAGTTTTCTTTATGATACAGGTTCTTGGCCAGTCACAGAGAAGTTTACAAACCGAGAATTGATACTTATTAATCATTGAGAATCGTTTTAGCAAATGTTTCGTTCGATTGTGTACATTAAAATTGTATTTGATATTATATTATGCTCAATAGTTTTAATTTCTTTTATTATTAGTATTTTTTCATGGTACATTATTTAAAATCAAGTGAATCGTAATTTCACTTTGATCCTATTTGACTAGAGCAGTACTCCCTGGCAGGCGGACAGGTAACGACAGCCACCTGCGGCAGCACGCGAGGGTAGATTTGGTAGCTGTCCGCTAGGTGACGTTGGCTGAATCAACTGCCACGAAACTATTCATTGTAAAAGTTTAACTTACAAAAGTCGTAGAAAAAGTACCGTATGAAACTCGATGTAATGGGTATTAATACACTCGTGTGAAGTTTATGATACTCATCTATTAATACCCATCTTTACATCATCGTTTAATAATGTACTATTATGAGCGTAATTGTATATTATAATCGTAATTTTTATTTATGAGGGTAATTTATAAGCGTAATTGTAGAATACATAGTAATATTCATAATTATAGGAGATGTATAATTTTACGCGCATGCCGCCGATAATATCGTATATATCATACGTATGGAGACCAACTATGATTCGCGGCAACGGCTTTATAACAGCACCGAAATCACAATTGGCGCACCCGTTACAGTGCCACTAAAATTGATATCATGCTATATCGGGATAGGTGTTGGGACGCGCAGGGGTATCGATATTTCTCCTGCGATAACTAACACTTGCGAGACGCACCTACAGGATATTGCATATATCGATACTAGGATTGATCGATGCTTGACTTTGTGGTCATCATCACTTCCAAAACGTTAATGCGTGAACGATGGAGGATTTCGGCGCATGCCCTCATATATATTGCTATAACGATATATTGGACCTGTAACGTTCTTTATTTGCGGCAACGAATATACTTGCAAAAGAAATGGAGCTGGTGGTGTTATACCTTCATTCTTTCTCTATATAATTCACATACAATTCTGTTTAGGCACACCCACGTAAACGTGACACGAAACTATTTTTTTGATTAGCAAGGCAAGGCAAGAATTTGATATTATAGGCTAAAGTGAATTAGATTCTTCAACTGTCAACACTTCTATACGATCCTAGAATAATTGTTCATTCCCTTTAATGCGTGAATATTGTGAATGATGAATAAAAAACCAACAAAAGGAGGATAGAAAGGTTTGGAAACTAGACCTTTTCACTTACGAGCTATAGAAAATGTATATGCGTCCGTAAACAGACTATAGATTTGAATTTTTAGCATTGCTAACAAAGTAGCAATCCATACCTCTCGTAACTCTACTCCTACCACAATTAGCAAAAGGAGTGCTCAATTAAACCTGCGCATAGTGAAGCTACGTTTATGTCGAGAAGCGAAACAAAGGGCAATCTCAGCATTTGCTCAGTGGATCAGCGAAAATGCACGAACATCTGATCGAAATGGGAAGTAAATAAAGGGCAGAATGTTATTGAGAATCGCGATATGCCGAATCTGGGGCTTGCAGAGCTTCCTTAGAGAAAATGATGTTCGTCAAAAAGTGAGGAAAATAACAGTCAATTACGAGTTTACATTTCGCGTAAATGAGATTGAGATTAATTGATATTTATTAAATCCGTTCTTTGCATAGTTTTAAGTTTTTTCTAAAGTTTTCTATGTGTAGCTTTATAAAATAAAGCTACACATAGACTAAGAAGGTTTTGAAATTTGTATTAGGGTTAAAAGAGCGCCTTTGTTGGGTGGGGACACGAGTGGATAAGAGATTAAAATTAAATAATACTAGCGCACCAGTACGACATCTCTCGCATGTAACATCCACCCTCTTCCTTATTTTTCTATTTCCATAATAAGCATTTAATATATATTTTTCTACAAGACTCTCTTATCCTCTGTCACTTGTTCTACGTCACCTCGTAATTGATAGCAATATAATACACCCTTGTCAATACAAACTATTCTTATTTAACTTTATTATCGAGCAAAGAGGTACACTCGTGCATTTCAATCGCATAGAATATCAAGTAATTATTAATTTCAGATACATTTAAAGATTCTACAGGGTCTGAACAGGTGGGGTAGAATCGAGAAGCTTCGAATCAGCAAAATTATAATAGAATGGTTAATAAGTACTCTGTAGATGACTGTGCAAAGAAAGCTTTTGAGGCCTTTGGCCTCAAGATTTCAGCTTTTAAGGCCATGGAACCTGTCGTTTAGGAGTTATTTAACAAGATAGATTCACAAGTCCTGACGTGCGCTGCGGATTGCATTTTACATGAACATTTAGATGCAATTTTTAAACAAATCCTTCATATTTTTTAAAGTCAAAGTGCAATTCGTCACGTCTCCTTGAAATTTTCTTTCTTTGTAGGCCTCATTTATAAAGATTGGTTGCGTGTGAGAGCCGCAAAAACTGAAATAATATAGGAGACAATTAAAACTATTTTGATTAATTTCTCTTTCATCATTTTTAATTACTGAATACCACCAAATACCCGTTGTCAGTACGGAATTTTGGCATTAAATATATAATGACACAATTATGTAATGATAATATAAATAGCACACATTAGTCTTTTATCTTTTAAAACAATAATATTGATTTTATTTTCTCCTTCCTCGTCTTCAGAGAAACTGTCATACTTGGTTACGCGATTCCCCACATCATGGTTCCATAATTTGAGGCGCTCAGAATAAAAACAGCAGATCAAAACCGAAGATCGTTTCGAGAAAAATTACTTTTTTCTATTCCCGTTGTATAATGCTGTCATTGGATGGCTGCAACCAGTTGCATAATGATAATCATTTTGATACAGTATGATACAGATTCTTGACCAATCACAGAGACTCTTCGTTTCAAAATGTTTCGTTCGAGTGTGTATATTAAAATTGCATTTAATATTACATTATGCTTTTAAGTTTTAATTTCTTTTATTAGTAGTAATTTTTACGTGAAATATTATTTAAAATAATTTGGATCATAATTTCACTTTGATCCTACTCCCTTTGATCCTAGCATAGTAGTAGTTATTGCAGAGAGAATTTGAGTGACGTTAAGATTTGAAAGCACGTCATTTTGTGTTATTTGCTGCTGTCGCGTGGTTGTCCTTAAAAACCGTCCAATTCTTTAGTTTAAAATATTTAGTGAATGGTGGTTCTTTCTGGTGGTGTTGGCGTTTCCAGAAATGAGAGAAAATGCGAAAATGGTGACGTCGGAATATTATTACCGCAACTTTTGTAGTCCTTCGCAGGTGCTTTGATAAAACAAAGCCACCTGCGGGTATAGGGTAGAAAGATGTCCGCTAGGTGGCCTTGGATGAATCTTGAATGCCGACTGCTACGAAACGATTCAGTAGAGACGTTTAACTTATAAAAGTTACCATAAGTCGTAGAAAAAGTACCGTATGAAACTCCATGTAATGGGTATTAATACTCGAGTGTGATATTACGATACGAGCGAGGAACGAGCGAGTATCGTAAACTTCACACGAGTGTCCATCATTACATCATCGTTTCATAATGTACTATTTTAACACGGCGTGTGAAAAACGCGATTTCTCGTGCTTGTTTTCCGTGTACGATACAGCTAATTTTTTTCACAGTGTGCGAAACATCGCGAGTCATGTGTGAAACATCCGTAACGATTAGCAATTGTCTTTCGTCTTGACGACGTCCTTGTTTATTATTTGCAAACAATAGTGTTACGACACTGACTTGAATCCATTTACTTGTGTACAGGGTAAAAATGACTTTAGAAGGTGATTCGGAGATAGATTTTGGAGAAACGGTGCCGAAGAATTTTGCTAAAACGACAAATAATATTAAATTAAGTTTGCTGCCTGAGAAATCCCTCGTCTCTTAAAAGAGAGCTGAGAAAGCCCTCGTCTATTAAAAATGGAAGAACGGTTCTGTTTGCTGATGACACGAATGTTCTTTGCAAAAAAGAAACAGTAAATAGTACAAAGAAGAGTAAAAAGAACAAAGAACAGTAAATAGTACAAAGTTTCAAATTGGTTTAATAATAACAAATTAATTGTTAACGAAAGAAAAACTGTTTCAATGCATTTTTGCATCTCAAATCGGAAATCGCATGTTCAATTGAAAATGAACAATATGCAATTAGCTGATGTTGAGGCAACAAAATTTTTAGGTCTTTCAATTCAATCAAATCTCAAATGGAATGTACATATATCAGAATTAAACACTAAATTAAGTTCATTATGCTATGCATTCAGAATTCTTTCAAATTCTGTCAGCCTTCATGCAGCTCGTTGCGTTTATTTTGCAAATGTGCATTCCCGCCTGAGATATGGCATAATATTCTGGGGAAGCTCATCCTGTAGTATTCAGACCTTCAGATTGCAAAAGAAAATTATTCGAATAATGAAAAAATGCCTTCCACGTGATTCCTGCAAGCCTCTTTTCATTGAGCTGGGAATCCTACCATTGCCTTGTCTATTTATTTACGAATCTGTACTATTTGTCAAAAATGACTACTTAACGGAGGGAACATATTTTCATGCAATATTGATATTTATAATTACAACACACGCCGTAGAAATCACGTGCATCAAGTGTCAGTATCAACAGCTCAGTACAAGAAATCAACATACAATACATGTACGTTACTTTACAACGCATTGCCAGATGACATAAAACAATTAAAGTCGGTATACAAATTTAAGTTAAAAGTAAAATCTTTTCTGCTGCAAAACTGTTTCTATACAATTAGAGACTATACTGATCGTGAAAAAGAAAAATAATGTTTAATGTAACAAAACAAAGATATACAAATAATGAATTAGTTTATGTTTGCATTGTATACATTTAAAAAAATATTTAATACGCCTGTAACAAGTAATGTACTTCAGCTTCCGGGTCAATGACCCCCATCTCGATCAGGTTTTTGTCCAGTTTCCCTGATCCATTGAGCAAATGCTGAGATGGCCCCTTGTTTTGCTTCTGGACGTAAATGTAGCTTCACTGTGCGCACGTTTTGTTGAGCACTCCTTTTGCTTGTAGTTCATTTACAGTTGAAATTGATTTTCTATAACTCGGGAAAAAACATTTTTCAAATATCTTTATTTTTCTAAAATGATTATTTTCTAAATTCATTTTTTCTTTTCTTTTCTTTTCTTTTTTTTTTTAAAATAAAATTTCTGGCCCTCAAGAAAATGTGCGCAGGTAAATTTCTTTCCCCACACGTCATATACAGTTTTTACTGTTTTTTTTGACAAATAAATAAATAAAAATAAATAAATAAATAAATCAAGACGAATATACACCTCAGCATACAATGAATTTACAAAGTGGTGCAAAGAAAGAAAAACCACTTCTGTTGACGAAAATATAATTTTAACTTATCTAGATGGTCTGTCGAAAAATTTAGAACCGTCAACATTAATGGCTCGTTACTCTATGTTAAAAGCCACCATTCATATTGATGAGAACGTTCATATCGGTTCTCATAAAATTGTGAATCTTTTTTGAAGAGAAAACGTGAGAACCACAAGCAAAAGAAGTCCATAGTGTTCACACCAACTGAAGAATCGAACTTCTGCAACGAGGCTTCAAATGAATTATATTTATTGCATAAAGTAAGTTTTATTCAATTACTATTGATGCTCATTTTATTATATAAAATTAATGCAATAAATTTAAACCAATTTTTGTTTGTAGTTTGATCTAGTGATTGGCGTATCTGGTGCATGCAGAAAGGAAGAACTCACAAACATGACAGTGCAAGATGTAAAAGATGTGAACGGAAAGATATTGCACGTTACCGTAATGAACACAAAGACCGGTGTCGAACGTTCATTTATTGTTGTTGGAGAGTTTTATAACATATGCAGAATGTTTGTCAAGATACGCCCAAAAGATTGGGAATGCAATCGTTTTTTTCTTAAATTATCGCACTGGGATGTGCCCAAAACAACCAGTTGGAATTAACAAGATGGGTGCTATTCCAAGTGTAATCGCTTCTTTTTTAAATTTGTCAAAACCAGAACTATATACTGATCACAGCTTTCGTCGAACATCAGCAACGTTGTTGGTAGAAGCTGGTGGAGATATCACTGCAGTTAAGGAACTTGGCAGATGGAAGTCAACGACCGTTGCTGAGAATTATGTTGAGGCATCTTTGGCCCACAAAACAAAAATTGGAGAGCAGATAACTAATTCAATTTTCATTTCTTTACCATCTACTTTAAAATGTATTTCTGATTCTACATCAACATCGAATACAAATTCTAATTATTCATCTATATGCTGAACCTTCTGAAGAACCAAAATCAAAGCATCCGAAAACAAATTCTGAACTCTTTGATTCACTTGATGTACATGTATACTTTCTACTCCTTTTGTACCTGATGTGGAAAAATGTTCAGATTCTTAGTCTATATTCATAAATCCTTTAAGAAATAAACGTTATTCCTTTCAATTTAATAGTTGTTCGGTTAAATTTTTTATTAATGATAATTCTGAAAAGAAATAGAAAAATGTAATGTGTAGGCTACTTACAATAAATATTTTCAGTTATGACTAACGTATTTCTAGTTATTTGATATTTAATTTTTATTCCTTTACTTAGCGCACTGCGTTTCGCTCACGATGTGTTAAAAAATAGCATACGCGACACGGGCGCGAGGTGATTCCCGCACTCGTCTCTTTGTCGTTCTTGCTGCGCTCGGACGACCTACTAGACTCGTGCGTGAATCACCTGTTTCGCGCCCTTGTTACGTAAACTATTTCTGTTTTTCTTCACCTTCACTTTCACTACGGACACATTTTTGACAGTGAAATTCTAGGGTTTGGCCATACCATAATTCATCTGAAATTTCAGCATATGATAGACATATGGTAGGAGTGGACCGACATACTTCTAAATGAAAATGCGTGGTTGGTTGGGATCTGCCGTTATTATCCTGAGCGCCTCAATTTAGTTTCTGGTTGTGGTGAGTAGTTTGTGACATACTAATAATTTTGTATACCCACCACAATATTAAAAAATATACAACTCTTTCCACATATAGCACTAAAACTATTGAGTCGACTGATTGTCCTACGGATCGATCACCTGCTTCGTCCGATATTTCTCTTCGAGCAGAACACTGTAAGAGTAGCGATCACTGGCTGCTCTAGAGTTCACTTCTTCAACCCCCCGCACATTCTGCGGTCTCGATAACGCTCGTTGTAGTTGCTCTAAAACTTACATTCTCATTATTTTTCACCAATAAATATTTTAAATGCCCTGTCCCAGTCAGGCGAATTTCAAGGAGAAGGGTTAAGTAGGCTGGCGCATGCCTGTTGTAAGTTTGCCAACTCCTCGATGAGCGTCGCTTGGGAGGCGAGGCTTCCCGCAGAGCAAGGGCTCTCCATCTGGCGAATACGCCTCTCCAGATCGCAGATGGCGTCCCACAGTTGGCCAAACTGGTCGCTTTGGCTCGCAGACAGCGGAGATGACGGAGATTCTGCTCGTAACGCGGGTTGCGGCCCTTCCCCGCCTAGGAACGGCAACATTTTATTGGTTTACTAGAAACATCAGCGTTAATCCATAACTCACCAATCAAATTTTAACGAAAATGTTTCAATTGTCGATTATCGATTTTCAAGTAGTTTCATTTTTAATGACTTATTCCTTAATATTGTTATAAGTAAAGGAGCTTTCTTCCTCTCCCTTCCTCCCCATTCAACAGCTACGTATATTAATTTTCTTAATTATTAGCTAAAATATAAATACAACCGTTTCATTTAAGTCTGTTTTTAGCAATAAACGTAAAAAAACAATTGAATATATTTTCAAGAAAACATACACATCACCCTAAATCCGTGCAAATGTGGAGAAATAGCATGACATGCTGTGAATGATCCACGGAGGAAGATTTGAAACAATTGGTGCCGGCTGTTTGTGCTACTTGTAATCTGCGTAGAAGGCAAGGCGCAGTGCAATTTAGAGTGGCATGTAAATTGCGCTAATATTTACATCGCTCCCGTGTCCAAGCCTCATGGAAGTCAGAAAAAAAACAGACGCATTTGTCTCTGTCATTTAATACGACGCGTCGTATCTACGGACCTTGTTCATCCCGAGACCACACACAAACATCGCGCCTGGAAAGGGAAATAGGCACAAAAGTGTAGATCGGCACCCGGCAACACGTTCCAAAGGAGGAGGAACATCGTGATATCTCGATGTACAACATTGCACTTACTGTACTACACTTTCGGGACAAGTGACCTCAGTAACTGATGCGAACGGAATCAATACACACTCATCAATATTCCTGCATACCTGTATTTAAATAGTCCATAGCGGCGGCGGAGGGAGGGTGGGGCGGCGGATGGCGGGCGCGGGCGGGGGCGTGGGCGGGGGTGCGGCGGCGGGCGAGTACGGAGTCGGAGAGCGACGTGGTGGAGGAGGAGGCGGCGCGGGAGGGCGGCGCGCGGCGCTGACGCCAGCGCAGCGGGGCGGCTTCCGGACACACCGCCTGCGCCCGCGCCCGCGCCAATGCCAGCAAATTGCAAGTGGGGAAGGGGAAAATATATATATATATATATATATATATATATATATAAAGCAAACTATCGCACGACCTATTATTTCTACGCTATAATTAGAGAAGTACATGCCACCAGTCCTTTCATGTTTGTATCACTGCCTTTACAAATCTAACTGACCTGTTTGAGACGATGTATAAGCATTGTTGGAGCGGTCAATTTCAGCGGAACGATGAGGTACGTACTCGTGGGGGCGTGGCGCCGCCTGGCCGAGCAGAAGGCTGCCCTAGAGAGGGAGAGAGAGGGGCTTCTGGCCGTAGGCGCAAGGGGGCTGCCCAGGGGATGGACATGGGGGATGAGGGCGGTGACGGGGAAGGGGACGAGGACGGGGTCGGGACCAGAGGCGCGAGCGGCGAGGTGTCCGCTAGCGAGTCGGGGTAAGAGACCGCCTCACTCTCTGGCGCCTCGCTCTCTGATTCGTCCACTAGTTCTAGGAGACGTTTCTGTAACAGAAGGCATAGCAAGTTGCGTTTGAACGTGTCTAAGGAAAGGTGTAAGATTTGAAGAGATTTATCTTGCAATAAATCATTTTTTTCTGTTTCCATTGGAAGATATTTTTTGTGGAAAAGTTATAGGTTTTCTTGTAGGTTCTCGAATTTTAACTGAGATATGACAATTGTTTTAAATTTTCGGTAATCCTGAAGGTAGATTTTGAAATAAAGTTTTTTCAAAATTTAGTAGCCAAAGTTGGTTGATGTCTATTGCTTAATGTTTAATGAGAATTTCATTATTAGAAAATTTACTTTCGGATATTAACATATGTACTAGGATAATTCTGAAACATGTGTACAGAACTGAAATAAATTTTCTCACTGGGAGCATTGGAATTCCTATCAAAAACTCCAGCCAAATTATATTGTTACTGTCACATCAGGGTGATGTTCTCCATCCATGTAGAGAATGTTGATGTTTTGTCATCCCGAAGGAGAGGCGCGACTGCTCCCTGTGGGTGTTTACAGCCAGGCCAAAATCACATTACGGCGGGTACGTTGGGAGCGGGAGAATGTAACGAGGTTATCCCTGCGGAGCGCCTGAAGCGCAGGCCAAATACCTGCAGGCGCAGCAGCTGGCGGCGCAGCGCGCGCTTCTTCACTCTGCGCGCGAGGGTGTCGTGCACGGGGCCCGGGCGCGCAGGCTGCTGCGCGGGCGGAGAGGGCGGAGAGGGCGGGGTGGGCGGGGTGGGCGGGGCCGGCGGGGCGGGCGGGGCGGCCGCGGAGGGCCCGCCCGACGAGCAGTTGGACGATGACGAGGAGGGCGCGGAGAGGAGATGGAGGCTGGGGTCGCGAGTGGGGTGGCGGGCGGGGGGCGGGACCGGGGCGAGGCAGGGAGGAAGCGCCACTGCCTGTGGAGCGGAAGGGCCGCCGACCACCCGCCCTGGAGACTGGATGATGGTGACCTCCATGACGGAGTCGCTCCTAGAACTGGCGGCGTCGTCCTTCGAGGAACAACGGCTCCCCGTCACCTCCACCTCGACGAGGAGGCCCTCCGCCGGCGGCCGTTGGGAAGGCGACGTCTCCCCCTGCGCGCACCGCCAAAGCCTCGTTAACATCCACACGTTGAACATGCCCTCCGAGGTCACACTGGCATCCCAACCTCCTAGCTCAAGGTGAGTTCCATATACCAATCCTGGCATCATTTAATAGTTGCTTACAAGACAAAATCTAAGAATGGAGTGTGTTGAAATAGAAGCAAAAATTAAAATCTAGACCAATTAAAAAATGAATATTGAATGGAAATGCGTGAACTTAACCGATTCGGGGAATATTAAACGGTTTCGAATGGAGTAAATAAGAATTCCAAGAAAGATATATTGTACTTTATTGTAACTTAGAAAAATTAAAATGCGTTTAAAGTGGAATTTTTCAGAAATAAATAAAATACCTAAACAAATACAATTCATAAAAATGTCGACATTTGCAACGTATAAAAATTGTACTTGATAAATCTACGTATCGACAAAATAACAAATTTCCTTTCAAAATTTCTAGGTCATTAATTTTTTTAAGTGATGACGTATTTAAGTCGCGGATAATATGATAGTTATGAATCTATTTTTCTAATTACTTATGTAAAAAATATTTTAATTTTTTAAAATACGTATTGATCAATTCCTACTTTGAATAATTAGATTTTTTCAATTTCGAATTAGAATTAAGAGAATTGAAAATGAGCTTCTCGAAACTGCAAATACTTCTGCATCATCCAGTAATGAAGCCGGAAATATTTCAGAGGAGAAAAATAATCCAATCGCACTTCATTGAAAAGAAACAACCTCAAAACGAACACTCAAGTCGTAAGGACCCCTTGTGTGTACGAACTACCCATTATGAGCAAATGCCTTCATGTTAATTCATGAATTATCGATAAAGAATTGAAATTGTCAGTAAAACAAGGGGCTATCCTACATTTTTTGTGAAATTTGAGTTATTAGCATTTTACAAAATTTCAAAATTATTCTTTTTGTGTAGTATATTATTTAAATCAAGTATGGACGTATATGCAAGTGTACTGTGTTTATAAAAAAGTTTTACAATGTGCTGAGCTATATGAAGAAACTTATGGTAATACCCTCATTATCTCAGAAGTAAGCCAATGTGGGATCGCCCCTTGTTCTGCTCAGCCCTCAATTTTAAAACCGGCTTGGGAGCTTTTGATTATTCTTAATTCAGAGTAATTTCATAACTCCACATAAAGGCTCTCCACGTATAATTTACTTGTTGAAATTGCAGTGTTACCGATAGATGTTGCTTATCAGATTTTCTAGAAAATTTGAGAAGTGGATTCATTAATTTCCTTCTCGGCAACAATAGAGGCTTTGAATCCACGCTTGCGCGGCGCGCGTCACCTCCTGCCGCGCGCCAGAGCAGTTGGCCCGCGGCGATGGCGCCGGGGGCGGGGGCCGCGCGCGGGCGGGAGCGCCAGCGCCACCAGGAGCGGCGCCAGGGCCGAGGGGGGCACGCCACGCCCCCGACCATGGCAACGGCGACTCCGCCCACGCCCCCGCCGCCCCCGCCCCCACCGCCGCCGCCGCCCTCGCCGGAGGCAGATTTGAGACTGCCAGGGCCGCCGCATTGCCCGGCAACACAGGCCGGCGCGCACGATCCATCGCTGACCGCCCCACGGAGCATCGGGTTCGCCGCTACGCACGATATCGCTGTGCCTGTGCCACAGGGTCAATTGGTTATTTGCTTCAGGAGGACATGTAGAGAGCTTCAGGGGGCACAAATTGCTGAGAGAACCCAAGTCCCTCTCATCTTATCCTGCGTATTTTGAATGAACTACCGGGACAGTTGGCTCAAAGAATCGACTGATGTGACTGCAGTCCCTCTGACCGGAAGGCCCTAGCGTTCGAGTCCCGACGACGACAGGATTTTCGACACTAGCCAGATAGTTAGATCGAATTCATTCGCTGTCTAGAGGAGAATTCTAGCGGCCGGCTGCTCGGATCGGTAGTTTTACGTGGTTTCTCTATCCAGGCGAATACCGGAGCAATATCCTAATAAACGGGCCACGGACCGCGCGCGATCTTTCCTTCGTCTTCTTTGTCCAATCCACACCCCTTACTTACAAACACTTTCACTAATGTGCACTACACTAGCACACATGCCGGGAGACCGGTTGGAAGCTTAGAGCATGTCCCGGTTGGTGCGATGCCCCACCGATGGGAGATACCTGGCTGTGGTTGAGGAAAAAACCTCAAAAATTTTCTGTGAAAAAGAGTTTCAAATTTCGCAATTTTAGTAGCGCTTAAACGCCGTTTTCTTAAAAACGCCTACAAATCTTTTAAAAGAAAATTGCTATTTAGAACGAGGTTTTTGTGTTCATTAATATTCTAAAATTGATATTTCCGTTCTACCCGAAAAATTGAGAAAATGTCAAAAAAAAAACTTTTCTTCAAATAAGGTCGTGCTTATTTTTTTTGAAAATACGAGTAGTTTTTCTATAATTTCGTGACGAACATAATAGCCGGCTGCAAATGTACTGCACTTCAGACATTAGATGATCACAGGTATTGTCATTGCCAACAATGTAATTTATTTCAACAAGAGCAGCTTTTGATGGTTTAGCCATCATCATCAGTTTTCTGCTGTCTGGAAGCCACGAAACGACTATTACTTTGACGACACATTATTTCTTTGTTTGTTTCTTACATTCTATCTTTTGTTATCTATTTTCACATTAATCTTTTAGAAATTATTTATTTTGAAATAAAAATTACTAGCTCTTAGAGAGTATCGAGTATGCAGGGAACGCAACAATGGAATTCCGTTTCGCTCTCGCGAATTTCTGTGAATTACGTGGGATTGTTGTGACTTGTAACTGCATGAAAAGGAGTTATAATTGTCAAATTTATGTTGATATTTGCATGAAAATATTTAATTTTCGTCTCAAATGCCCTACCATTTGTAGTGAGTAGAGTATTTTTGCCTGGTTTTAGAATACTCTTATCTAATCATGGCCCTAAGTAATGCATTTCTATATTGTTTGGGGTATCGGGCTTCTTTTTCCAATACAAGTTTACAAAACTTTTGTATTATATTTTTATGCAGTTGCAGAATTCACATAGTTCTGACAACGCTGCAGTGGAAACAGTGAGTTGCTCGCTTCCTGGTTGAAATGACGTTTTCAAATAATAGCTAAAATTTTAGTAGCGATGCAATATTTCAATACTATACAGCTGTTTCCAATAACGCGGGCAATTATGTGCTGTTGTAGCACCACTAGTTTAATATTGCCCATATAGTACTCAATATTGCCCGAAAACTACTAAAATCTTCAAAAAAATGTACATGACCTAAACGAAACAACTCACTTTGGAGAAAAAATTTATTTGGAGGAAAAATCTCTACCTCCAATTTTGTAGTTGTAGGAAGACGCCGAAAAAAATCAAACTTGTGAAATTTTTGAAAGTTCAGAGTTAACCGGTAAAATCGGACCTACGTCCCCTTTGTAAGTCTATTTTACTCTATTTTTCCAAGAAATTTAAAGAAAAAAATTCGTAACCGTTTGTGAGAAAATTTTGAAAATGTCCGGAGGGCTCATTTAAATCAGCCCCAAATTTTGAAGAACGTTTTTCAAAATCGCTGCGCCTCAAGTGGAACCGGATCGACCGGGAATATTCCTTTTGGAAGAAATCGTAATTATGGTTTTGGCGCTATTGTTGTTCAGAGATTGACAGACGGATGGACGGAGAGACGGACAGACAGATGGATAGACGGACGGACAGACGGACGTTTTGAAAAAAAAACAACACTTTTTCGGTATCAGGAGACCCCAAAACGCGTATTTGAATTGAAATTTCGAAATCGATTTTCCCCAGTATTACATAACTTTCCCTATACTACATATTTTACTTGTAATGCTACTACTACTATTAAGTATTTTACTCGTACTACTCGTACTAACTCCGTACATACGTATGTATACGGGAAAGTAAAAAACGAGAGAACTAGAAAATTAAAACCAAGAAAAAGCGTCTTTAATTCTATAGTGATGTGCGCAGAGCATTTCTGGTCCAGGAAAATGGAACTATTCACTGAAGATATCTTCAAAGGAATAATTAACATTATTATTTTTGACGTCTTCTACGATGAAACCAGAATGTTGACATCAACATTATTACTGGCCCATCTACAAACTCCAAACTTTAGGACCCTATTCTTTTGACTTCAAATGAGAGTACTTAATATTTATGTAAGGAAATGGTGAAATAAAAAAAGTAACATAACAGTAAGACAATATGCTCTTATTATCCATGTACTTGTATGGTAGCCAGACCTCGAATATTGTGACAACACTAATTCTATGAATATTTCTTATATAATTTGTGTATCACATACTCCTTCAGAATATTAGCAGTGTTAAGTTTTTATTTATTTGCATACTTTTTGTGAGAGATCATGTGAGAAATCTCAAAGGCAGACGAAGTACAATAAGTAATGTAATATTTTTGAAGTTTTAAATTGAGGTTATTTTGGTTTTTACGAACTGAAATATATATTTTACAGTGACCATACACCTTGTAATGAATCTTATCCGTTTTAATTATAATACTCTTTAATATTCCAAAAGATTATTATATTCCATAGAAAAATGGGTACTACTTATTTATTATCGAGTTTGACAGATGTGTTTTGGGCACACCAATACGGTTTACTGGCTTCACTTGCGGAACATCTCAGAGATTAATGAAGACACCTCCATGTATTCGTAGCTCCATGACTTCAACACTCAACGCGCAAACCCAATAAAATACTGGAAAACATCCCATAAACCCTTAAAATATAAAACAAAAAAGGTACGACGAAGACGAATATAAACAATAAACAAATTACAGCCGTTCATCGTTGGAGACGTCCTTCCTTTTTAAGAAAGCCACTTTGCTTCTTAGCCAGTTGCAAACTGCCATTCTCTACCTACGAAGGCAGCTGAAATAAATGTGTCACATCAGAGGCTCAAATCAATATATTTTCATTTACAAAAAATAATAAAAATTAAGCACAAAAATTCACAAAATGATAATTGGAATTAACTGTTCAAGTAAAGAATTAGAGAAGTGATGGTAAAGCTAAAACAAACGTCTCAAATTTACACAATACTAAATTTAATAGTGCTTAATTTCAAAAACCACACGGAATGAATACGAAATATTCATAAATATAAAAGATTTTACGGTCAAAATATTGTCCAACAATACAAACTAGGTAATTACTAATTTAATTGAGAATTTTAAGTAATTTAAATCAACACTACGTTTTATGTGCATTCAAGTATCGGTTTTTGTCATTGAAATTGCAGCTAATAACTTGTTGAAATCGACGATGTAGGTATGATTTCTGTAAATTCTATTTATCATACGAATTCATTATTTCTTCTTTGGACATTAACATCAACATTATGTACCAACCTTATTTGAACGTCGTTCGTGGGTGTGATGATTCCCAGGGATGAACTCAAAATGTGCCGCACATAATGTAACTTGAAATACGCGTTAATTTTTATTAATAGATTATCAGGAGTGCAGTGACACACAATTTATAAAGATACCCCCCCACAATTTTCTATAGTTACAGTGGGCTAAAATGGTTTATTGTAAGATGAGTTGGTAGGCCATTGTAGAATAAACAATTGAAATCTCCAGTTTCCAAGGTGAAAACTATAAACATCGCTGCAAAATGGAGTGCCACTCGAGCACCACGCCAAACCACAATCACAATACGTAGGATTACGACGAACAAGACTGAAGATCATCTCAATGAGTTCAATTAAACACCATTTCCACCATTACCATCTGTAACCATCGGTTAACAGCGGTTCGGACCGTCCATCTGGTTCTTTTCATTCGTCAACTCATGAAGTGGTAACTGGCGCAATTAACATAAAATCTTTTGACTAACACCCTTCATCCAGTCTTCGTACCTGTTAGCATAAGGTAAATATACCTACAATATAAAATAACAGTATGTTTACTTTGTCGTGTACTGTGGACTGAAGTTGACTCTCCAATGTGTTTATATTTCGCAGTTGTCTGAGGAAAAACTGCGAGTTTTTTATTAAGGCCTTTGATAATCCTATCCTTGTGGATATGCGGAGCTGTGCGTTTTATGCAAAATTGTCTCGCTAAATAAAGCGCAAACATGTCAGAACCATACGATGGGCCAGATTTCAAACCTGATGTCCAAGGCAGAGGTAAAATTTTAATATAATTATTTTGATACAATGAATACCTTCGATTAGGAAAACCAATGTATAGTGAAAATACGGTGAAATCAATCACCTTTAACTCTAATTCTGGAGGCGACCTTACAGATTACAAAAAATAGTACACATTCTTTAGTAGAAAATGCTTATTTCTTAATTCCAGCGAGAATGGCAATGGACTATCAAAAAGTGACGATACTATATTGGGAACACTTTTCATTTATTTACGTATTTGTAATATTTTGTAGCTTTGCTTAATTTTAAGAATAAAAGAGCTCTTTCCGACTTGCGACACTATATGAAATCAATATCTTCTACAGATATTTTTACGATGAATGTGAAATAAGCGCAGTTCAACATTGTAGAGATATGTAGAGTAATCTCAAATATGTAGAGTAAAGACATTAGTGGTGACCATTGCCTCAGTAGAGGCCGCTTCAAGCACAATTGAGCAATAAGAATTGGAAAATTTCAACGTACTTCAAATATGGAGAACGTGAAGCTTACGTCTTGTAGTGATAAGGAGTAGAACGCAGGTTTTTTCTATTTTTTTCCAAACTTTTATAATTAAAAATAAGCTGAAAACGCCGTATTGTGTTTCATATAACAAATTCAATACTTTACTCCATGAATTTCAAGAAAACTTCACAAATGTTCTTAACTATGGCCACCACTGGTGTTTTTACCTTAAATGTATTGTTATATGTTTAATTATAATTAAATTGCAATAATTAATAGTTATATATTACATTTCTACAGTTTGTACTTGTACTAAATAACTTATTTATATATAAAGTTCCTCGAATCTGTCGTATCAATGTTTTGACTAATAGTGTCTTAGCAGGCTCTTTAAGTTTAATATATTTACATATATACTGAAACTTATTCTTGAAATAATAAATTAAATATTTTATTTTATGAACAGTATTTTATTTTATGATGTGAGATACAATGGACAAGAGATTTTGTAACATTCGTAATAACGTGGGAGGCGATAAAATATTTTAAGCAGATACTAATACTGGAATGATAGATTTTTATTCAATTTTTACGCCATAAAACTCAAACTTTTCAACCTTTTGATTCGTGCAAATATCAAGCGAATATTCTTGTGTGAGAAAGTGTGTGTTCATGGCATATAGAAATGTTTATACTTTGCTCTACGTAGATTCTCAAGTAGATCTCAAGTAGATCTCAATTACTCCATGAAGGAACATGTTCCTCGTTAAGTATTTACACGTTCTACTTAAGATACATTATCAAGTGTTGTAACTAATGATATTTTATTAACTCATTTATTTTTTCAACATTAATTGTTATAAGGCAAGATAAATATTGTAGTATTCGTCCACTTTTCTTTCTCTTTTGTATTTGTGCTACAAGCGTTTATCATTATGTGAGTGTTACCTGTGTGCTGTAATCAAATTGCAAAGCGTTGATAGGAATTAAAGGTCCAAAGTCTGTCGTAGATTCAGAAAGATTTGAAATGTTATTACTTCGGATCCCATAATGAACTATCTCTATATTCCTATCAAACTGATTATTTAACGATGATGATAATCCTTGGCCAGGAAGTACCTCCTCTGATAAATATGAACTAATAAAACATGCCACTCACAATACTTTAAGTTACTTATATTTTCAGTAATATGTTACAAGTTTTATCTGGAAATAAAAATGAATATTTCATTGTCATAACACTTTGAGTAGCATGAGCTATATTCCCATTTCAGCGCTTCATTACCCAAAACCCAAGCGATACGTCTTTTTTCCTCTGTTCGTCTCCCCTACGACTCATGCCTCTCGCAGCAGGCACGCTCCGAAGGTTGCCTCTCTTCTCGGCGAATACTGAGAAAAGTCCCTGTAAAAGTAGAAAAGAAACACGCTTATTTCAAACGTGTGGGATGAGGATTCTGCTTATGTAGGCTAATTTTGATACTGTCTGTCCGCCATGGAAAACTTCAATTTCCTTTTAGATTCGCAGCGTAGTGCGTGAGATTAATTGCCTAGTTAACAAAAACGAATAAAGTTATTATTTATGAATTATTGTTCATTTTTATGCAGTGTAGTATGAGCAATTTAGTTGATTAGTTGTTTTTTATTTAACTTTTTTACGACAAAATTACAACTGACAATGAATGGCCTTTTAGTGTACAATTTTCTCGAAACGAATAAAAGAAGATAAAAAAATACACATTCCTGACTAATTGTCGACCTACTTTTACGTCGATAATAGTTGTACATCACGCTAGCGACATAAATGAAATAAAATAATTATGAAATGGGTAGATCATGAAAGTATTTTTGTTACATTTCAAACCCCAAATAAAAACGTTCAAAGAAAATATCATTGTTTTAAATGTACATTTCTTCTTCAAAAATTACGTCTGCTCGAGGTTACTGGAAATATACCTTTGGAATATGATGCATATACTTAAGTTACCATAAAAGTAAGGTTGTTCATTTTTTAAACATTAAATCAAGTTGCACAGTCACACAATCATCAATAAGCCATATTATTGACCCATGAAATCATGAATCGTGATTAATACACCTCTAATTACAGTAATAGTAAACACTAACTGAACTCAATGTTTTCAAACACGTCAATTTATACACCATTCATATTGTATGTATATATATAAATAAGTCTTACGGACCAGGGTATTTAAACGGGATGTGTCAGGTTAGAAGAGATTTATATTGAAAAATAATACTTGCCACGTAGCAAGGGCGAAATTCTTATTTACAGCATAGGCATTTACAGCACACGAAATACAAGAAGAAAAGTCGTAAAGTATACAACTTTTAATCTCTTTTTTACGAGACATTTAGATGCGGCGCAACACGTGGCATGTACTTTCAGCGCCTCTTTTCTGGATGAACTCGTTATAAGATCTAATAATAATGAAAAGGCGAAGAAAAGTTATTTTTGGCAAAATGCCTAGTGGCGAAAAGAATGTTCTGTAAGTGGGGAGAGTGAATGTAATGGAAAATTACTGAACATGTGGTATTTTCTACAGTTTGCCCCATACGTCTCCCACATACGTCACATATGTTTCTGCTGTTTTTGACGATAAATAAATAATGAAGAATGTAGATACAACATCATTCTGAAAGTATATGTGAAAATGGTCACACAAAACCCTTGGAGGATTGGACCTTCTTTAATACTGACTTCTGCTTACGTCAATATGTTAATAATTTCCAACCATATATTCTTTATTCTTCAAGAGATAACGCTTCAGGATATGAACAGAAAGTGATGGAGAGAACTGATTGTACAGAACGGGCGTTGCAATGAGATACATTACTTTGTAGACCTATTTGCTGCAAGTGTAGAATATTGAATGAGGATAGATTTAAGGATTGATAGACGAACTTGATCAATTTTCTTCGATGACTAATGTATCACCATCGAGAAATTATTTACAATTTAATAACTACATCCACAACAAGAAAATTTAATAAAAAAGTGACAGATGCAACAGTTATTAAGAAACACAAACTCAATCGTCTCGTATAGAAAACTCACTTGCATTCTCTGAACACAGTGTATAGAAATAAAAATGTGTAATACGGGCTATGTTGTCAGAAAAGGAAGTGTTTAAGGTTTTTGAAACATCTTCTTTTTAACATGGGTATAACTCGGAGTCAATGTTCCTAGCGTGAGAAGGCAAAACAAAAATCATTCAATTAAACAATTACGAGCTGTTCCCAATGACGCAACGCTAAGTTGTTGTTGATGTTTTTGTTGATGTTAAGATCTTGTGAGTCGGATGAGTATAAAATCTACTTTGAGTTGCAACCAGCTTCCTAAGGAGAAGATCTAGGGACTGTTTGTGCCTTTATAATACTTTGTTCAAATTATTATTATTATTATTATTATTATTATTATTATTATTATTATTATTATTATTATTATTTTTCCATTACATCACGACTAAAGATGTTATGAGTCGGCTGAATATAAAATCTACTCCAGGTTGCAACCAGCTACCTAAGGAGCAGATCTAGGGACTGTCGGTGCCTCTACAATACTTCACGCAAAATGTGGGCTGTTCCAAATAAAGAAATTTCTTGCACTTCCCAGTTGTTTGAATTCCCTGGAAGTTAAGCCAAGTTCTTACACAAATTTTCCGGAACAAAACCCGGAGCTCCGATGACTATCGGTAAGACCTGTGCTTTTACGCCCCACATTCTGCTGATCTCGATTTCCGAACTCTTGTATTTAAGACGTTTCTCTGCCTCCTTGGTAACGACGTTTTGATCGCAAGGTACAGCAACATCGACAAGTAAACACGACTTTTTTTCCAAATCCCGGATAACTATATCCGGTTTGTTTGCCGCTATCGTGCGATCAGTTTGGATTTGTTGGTCATACAATATTGTACACAATCCAACAGACGTTACCGGTTTTGGTGAGTGTTCGTACCAATTGGAGCATGTGTTTGGAAATTCGAGGGCGGTACAGATCTGCCAGTGGAGGTAGCTACACACCCTGTCGTGTCTTTTCAAGTATTCGGTCTTTGCTAGGATTGGACAAGCTGAGACGATATGATCAATGGTTTCTACGTGTTCCTGGCAAATGCGGTATTTATCATCTTGGGAAATTTTGAGAATCGCTTTATCATAATGTCGTGTACTCAAGGCCTGACCTAGGGCAACTATTAGAAGTGCTTTCGATTCTGTCTTCATTCTCCCCCTTTTAAGCCATATAAATGATTGATCTTTATTGATCTGTACCCTGTCCATTCGTTTCAAATATTGTCCGTGGAGTGGTTTGTCTCTCCACGATTTCTTTAACATTTTTTGTGTTTCACATTTCATGTTTAGTAGTACCAAAAGTTCAGTGTCTGTGTTATTCGACATGTCTTGCATAGTATTCTTTGCAATGCTTTTTGCTACACTAACAATGCCTCTTTCCCATTCTTCGGTCAGATTTCATGACCTGCCTCATTAGAGGGTCATCTTGACGGCAGACTATATACTTTCCCATCACGACTATTGCGTTGTGCCAGGAGGCCTCAATTTGTCCGAGGCCTCTCGCTCCTTCCTTACGTGACACATAAAGTCTATGTACATCAGCTCAAGGGTGGGCAACATGATGCATTGTAAGCATTTTTCTGTTTTTTCGATCCATGATGCGAATTTATTGCTCAGTCCAATCCACTAGTGCGAAACTGTACGATTCGGCTAGAGGCACCACCAAATTACCTTTTGCTGATATTTTATTCCTGGAGTTCAGAGCGGACTGCAGGACTAGTCTCACTCTTCTTTACTCCCTGCAAATTCCGTCTTTCATTGTGTCGTTCGAGATTGTCTCACATTCTTCGATGCCCAGATATTTGTAAGTTTTAGCTGGCTCAAGATCTTGAATCACAGTTTGCATATCAACTTCAATGCTCTCTGGCGTGAACAATTTGCCTCAAGTTGATTTTTACACACTTGTCAAGACCAAACTTCATGCAAATGCCATTGCTAAAATTATTGATTACGGACAGCATTTGGGAGAAAATCTCTTCATTCCTTGCAAACACTAAGATCATCCATATAAAACAAATGTGATACTGGCTTTTCATCACCATTGAGCTTATAACAAAAGTCAGTGTGCGACAACTGTGTAGATAGAGGGATCAAACAAATGCAAAACAGCAGAGAGCGAATCTCCTTGGAAAATCGCCCTGTTAATCTGAACACTTCTGGTTCCTACTGCTTCGTTTCCGCTGTGGATTAGTAACCTGGTACTCCACGACTTCATACTAGCCTTGCAAAACTCAATAAGTCTAGGATGAAATCGATAGATCTCCGGGGTCTTCAAAATCCAATCGTGTGGCACACTTTCTCGCATAGTAGTATAGAGAAAGTATTGTAATGCTTCAACGAAAAGCCGCACTTCAAAGGAAAGCCGCACTTCAACGAAAAGCCGCACTTCATAGAAATATTTAATAAATAACTTCCTCTAATATGTATGTAGCCAGAATTAATGATTTGTGAGTCCTTAAAAAATTGGTCTGTAGAAAAATGTCTGTCCGTGTGTTTATCTGCCCACCTTCTCCCTCCTGCCGTCTGTCTGTGAAAAACGATAGCAGCTAAACCGTAGACAGGATTTTCATTAAAACTTATATTCCCTGATTGATCTGACTGATGTCACTGATCTTTGAATTTGAAATTTATATTTTGATTTTTGTGGACACTAGTTTACATGAAACTCCAACGACCTTATCAAAATTTTATCAAAAATAGCGCCAAATTTGTTAAAAATTCCTATGAGCAAAGGTCGTTTATAAAAATGACGCAGGTGTTATTTTGTTGGATTCTGTAAATTTTGGTAAACTACAAAATCTATTTTTTTAGTTTTGTTATTTTGACTACAACATTGAAGGCAGATTTTCTAATAAAATATATTCTTCAAAACTATAAGATTGTTTTTTTTCGTCTAATATTTCATGCAATAATAGCGATTTTAAGAGCAAGATTTTCTGAAAAACGATTCAATTTTTTAAAAATTATCTCTTTGGATTCTTTCTCTCGCTAAGTACGCTTATAAAAGCAGCACAGGTTCTTTGAAGTTTCGAAAGTAGCAAAAGTTACAAATTATGCGAGAAAATATATGCTGTTGTAGCACCACTAGTTCATTTTCTGCCACGACTCACTATGTCTGTGATCGCGGTTCTCAGAGGACGACAAGAAGCCTGAGGAGGCCCTTGTCGTCCCCCAAGAAGGAATCCTTGAAGGGGACCCAGCCAATGCGAGCGCCTTCGCCCATGACATCCTGGCAAGCGTCGTCGATGAAGTGATCCGGCGGAGCAAGACGGCGCCGGCCGACAACGGTGAGCCCCCGAGGCGGCATGGTCTCATTGGCGCCTGTAGTGGTGTGCTACAATTAGTTCGTAAACATGTGGACGCGATGAATTCGTAGTCGGGCTGCACACGTGGCTGGCACCTTATCCGCAAACGCGTGAAAAGTGTTCACTTCTCGGCAGGGTCGCTCAGAGAAAACAAGAGGCCTGGTGCAATAGAGGCCCCTTATTTTAAAAGAAAGTTCCGTCCTCACAAACAGAAGTAATTTCTCAAACCAAGAGAAACATTTTATAACGGTTAATTTGAACATAAATTTTATTTGTTTTGAATGAAAAGAAATGGGTGTCCCAATTAAGTCCACTCATGGGTCAGGGAACCTGATTCCCCAGCTTCCTACACCCTTCTGGGCGCCCCTGCTTCACGGTGCTGAGATGTGCCGTAATTGACATCGACAAATAAGTAAGGGAACAGAGAATGCAAATGTTCTAATTGTATGAGCATTGATTTGCTGCTGAAGCTGAACTAACAAAAGGCGAAAAAAACAAGGAAAACATGGGCTTTGCCTAGGTCAATTAAAAAAAGATGTAAAGTATTGACTTAGTTACATTCGGTTAGTGTGAATATACATTCATATTCTGAATCTTAAATAGCAAGGAATCAAAATATGCTTAACATATTTATTTATATACTTCTCCACGTTCATTTCATTACTAAAACATTTTGTGCATGTACAATAAGCAAAATTTATAGACTTCCAATAGCATACGTTATGAAAACAAGCTACAAGTGAATATTACGCGCTCTATATAAGTTACTATGTATCGATCTCTTAAATATTTTATTCTTAATTCTTGGATCCAAATTTCATTAAAAAAATAATTTTAAGAAAAAACTGTTTCGGATAGTAGCTTTTTAGAACAAGATTTAAGTAGGGCAACGAACATTGATAAACCATTACTGTATGCATGTCATAAACAATTGATGAAACACACCGAGAGAAACGTAGCATAATGTAATAAACATATTTAGTAAGAGATCATATTGTAAATTCGATTATTCGTGTGGTAAAATTCACTTAACATGATTTAATTTCGTTTAATAAATCATACAATTAAATTTGTAAGAGGATGAATCAAGAAAATTGTCAGTGGTTTACCATAAGACTACTTTTTTCATAGATGAAATTATTAGCTGAGATCTAGGTTTCATGTCATCCCAGTTACTAAATACTGCTTAGTAAGCGCGCGTTTACAGAAATCTGACCAATTCGAATGGTTATAGAGCCCATATGAACTGTGAGAAATCAACGCACTATTACACGCATTATAAACGACTTATTTAGTACTTTATTTTAGATCATTGTCTTTTGCATTCTAAACTAAAAATACCGTCGATAGCCTAACCACGGTAGCCAGCATCCGTATCCGTTCTGCTTGACTGGGGTCTGTCGGGTAACCGAGGTTAAGGAAGCACGAGTCCACAGGGCTGTTGGGTGCCAGCGATGAGGCAACTCGTTTGTTAAATTACCTGATTGAGTGATAGAAAGAAAATATTCCCTTTCACGTTTTTGCTTGATAGGGCTTATTCAGCTGTGTTAGTAATTAATGAAACGCAACTATTCGTTTAGTAATTTTCACTGCATTATGTTTCGTAAATATTAATGGTGAACATTGTTATAGGTGCATTAGTGTGTTTAATTAAACAGGAGTTTAGTGAATGTGACTGTGACTGAGCACTTTGTTCGTCCAAATTTCTCTCCGTGCAGCAGCGTCGTACCATTTTTGTCTATACTGCGATTTTTGTAACTTTGCTCCTCAAGGCCCACCTTCGCGATGGAATATTGCAGGGTATTTCACATCTTTCTCAGTCGTGCCGCTAGATTTCGCGTGATCGCGATCGTATAAAGCAGTGCTTGGGATCGTGCGACTTCTAACGGCAAGACCGAGAAAGACTCGCAATGCCGTGTGATATTCTATCGCGGCAATAGGGGCTTGAGGGGCAGAGTTCAAAATATCGCACTATACAATAAAAATATTCATTTGCTTGCCCATATTTGCACTCTTAATAATATTTACATCTTTCATATTTTTCTACTTAACTTACAAGCATGGACAAAACTATTCATACTCGTACAGCTATCATAAATTTTCGTTTATTAAATACAAAAATGGAAAACATTTAGTATATATATATATATATATATATATATATATATATATATATATATATATACACACTAGCGATGTTTACAGCTCTATGTTGGCCGTTTATCGCATCCAAGGCGCCATTTTGTTTTGTTATGCCAAGTAAGATATCTCTTCTTTCCATTGCCACTGTTACACCATCCTTCCATTTCACTCTTGGCCGTCCTCTTTTCCTTCGTCTTGCTCGTGTTCTGTTATAAACCTTTTTGGACAGTCTTTCTGAATCCATCCTTTGCAAGTGGCCGTACCATAACAATCTTTTCTTTTCAACAACATCAGTTAAACATCCTTCTATATTTAATCGCCGTTTTATAGTCTCCGTTTTTACATGATCAAGCAACGTGACTCCACAGCACACTCCACAGCATCTTCTCCAAAAACTGTTTTCAACACTATTCATTCTCTTGTTCAGAGATTGGTTTAGTACCCAAATTTCAGAGCCATATGTTACTGTGCTCTCCACCAAAGATTTAAACAGCTGGATATTTGTTTTAGTTCTAATGTCCTTACTCCAAAGTAGTGGGTTTAATTTGCTGATTATATGTCGATCTTTTCCGATTTTTGATAAAATATCGGCTTGATCCGTACCTTCTTCATTCAGAATTACTCCTAAATACTTAAAATCTTTTACATTTTTGATCTTAGGACCCTTTAGAATTAAATCTTCCTTTACATCACCAACTACCAAATAATGTGTCTTCTCCATGTTAATTTCCTATACCCATTTTTCATATTCCTCTACAAGTTTTCTCATCTTCTGCAAGAACCACTTGATCGTCAGCAAACAATAAAATATGTATATTTTCTTCCCCTATCTGAATTCCCATTTTAGTGCACTTTTTTGTCCATTTTCTCAAGGCTGATGAATTGTATATTTTGAAGAGTGTTGGGGATAAACAGCACCCTTGTCTTAATCCCTTGTAAGTCATAAAAGACTCTGATAAACCTGCGTAAGTTTTAACCTGGCTGCTATTTCCTTCATAGAATCTCTTTACAGCATTTATGTACTGCACGTGGATGTTCTCTTTCATTGATTCCCACAACTTTTCCACTGGTACAATATCGTACGCTTTTCTTAGGTCTACAAAAACTAGATGTAATGGGCATCCGTAGGCTATGGACTTTTCCATCAGCTGTTTCAGGCAAAAGCGATTATCTGTGCAGGATCGACCAGATCTAAATCCACTCTGTTCTTCAAGTTCTATCATATCCCTTTCAATGCGACCTCTCGGATCCCGTCCATACAGCCATCCTGTTGATGGGATGACACTCAAGCCCCTGTAATTAGCGCAAACACCTTTGTTTCCTTTCTTATAAAGTGATGTTATATATGCTCTTTTCCAATCTTTTGGTACGGCTTCTCCTTTCAGGCATTTATTAAATATTTCTGCTAAATATTCTAAGGTAACATCAGGGGCGTGTTTCAACAATTCCTCTTCCGGCTTCGGTTGTTTGACGTTTTTTTACATTGTCTTTCTTTCTTCGCCTTTTTCTTCTTCTTCTTCTTCTTCTTCTTCTTCTTCTTCTTCGATTTAAGGAGTAATATACGTAGTATAAAGAAAGTTATGTAATGCTGCGGAAAATCGAATTCGAGATATTTCAACGGAAACACACTTTGGGGTTCCCTGATACCGAAAAAGTGTTTTTTTTTTCAAAACGTCCGTCTGTACGTCTTTCCGTGCGTTCGTGAACACTACTAGCGGAAAACAGATTTCAAAGGGCGAAAAATCCACAGTAGCCATGTAGCACATGCCTCTGGCATGTGAAAGAACCCTGGCGGTATGCTGGGCAAAATGAAATACCTCCGCCAACATCCCGCCCTTACGGGATCTCACTTTCTTCCAACAGACAATTCGGATACTAAGCCTGAGACCAACCGACATCTGGTGGAGAAAGTGAGAGTCAAATCCCAGGTGCATTTAGGGACCGCCCACGTGGTGCGCTAGCTCAGATAAAGGTCCCCTGACCCACGTTGGCGGAAGCAAGGCAGCCTGGGTCGAAATTCGGGTGCGGAACAACTGCCTAAGGGCAGTTTCCCTGCAAATAAAACCCATTCTATAAATAAATAAATCCTACTTCCTACAAAGCTCTGAATTTCTGAACGAAAATTGCCATGTAGGACGAGGTTTTACTCTTCTATAATATTCTTAAATATTTTGTACCTACCATTAGGAAACCGAAAAATTGAGAAAAGTTTTAAAAAAAATGTATTTTGGGTGGCGATAGATGGCAGCTGGCAAGAGGATGGGGTAAGACCATAAAGCAAGCCCACGCCAAGAAAATAAGAAAACTACTACGAGAAAGTCTGTGCCATTCTGTAACAAAACTACATTACGTTTGATTATCATATATTTGAATTTATTTGCTCTATGAAAACTAGCTCATGGACTCATGAAGCAGCCAGCAAGACTCCCACTGTTGTGTGTAGTTTCCTGTTTTAAAATCTGTTTTAGGTCTTCTCCATACCAAAGTACGTCCACCTATGTGAAAAGTATTAAATTTACTTTCATTACAGAATAAAATTACAGTCCCTAGAATTAACTTCCTGCAATACATTTTGGGTGGCAAATTTTAATCTCTTGCACCTGTTTCTCTTGCTTATGTATATGGTTTTCGTCTAGGTTCCCTAGCTCGGTAATTATGAATTCAAGGCCCTTATCATCCTTCAAGTGACATGAACACTGAAATATTCTTCTAGTTAGACAGTTATTTCTGCAGATGTAACTTAAAAGACTTTTTTTTATCAGTCTTACTACGAGCATCTTCTTTCTTTAAGAATTTTTTTTGAACAACCACTCCTTTCAAGTTCATGAATTTATCTTTATACCAATGTATAAGGTTTTTCACTGCCTCTTAACTTCTTCCAATCATGTTTTCCAATCTCTGCATAAGTTTTACCCTGATTTCTCTGTCTTAGAATACTTTTTCTTTCCTCAGCACTGGTCTCCTTCATTGTCCTTCCCATTTTCTGCTCAAAAGTCTCGTCATTTCTAATTCAAATTATCACTGAGGTATATTATTTAACACGTAGATCAACTTCGCATTGAACTTATAAAAAACTGCGAGTTAGAATCGCATGCACTGCTTTATAAACTTATCCGTATAAATATTTTTGTGCGGGTGAATTCTGACATAAATAGATCTATCTCTTCGACGTTTACAGGATCTATTATTCATTTTATGGCAGTGCTTTTATATCTCCTTCCCATAGTTACGTTATTTTATGACATCACTGTAGGTCCCGTGTATTTATTATATGATCTATTATAGTAATTTCTGCAATTAGTTTATAATGTGAAGCTTTATTGCAGAATATAAGTTTTAAAAACGGGCGATCTGATTCTAGACAAAGCTTTGTGATTTTGAAAAAGATTCTTTAAAATTTGGGGGTACTTTATATGAAGCCCCCCGGGGATTTTCAACATTTTCTCAAAAACGGCTCCAAATTTTTTCTTTAAATTTCTTGTATGAATAGAGCAAAATACACTTTTTAACATGGCATAGGTCCGAATTTTACGTACAGCTCTGAATTTTCGAAAATTGTGAAAGTTTGAATTTTTTTCGGCGTCTTTCTCCAACTACAAAATTGAAGATAGAGATTTTTTCTTCAAATAAAATTTGTTCTGCATATTGAGTTCTTTAATAAAGGTCATGTAAATGTTTTTCACAATTTTGGTAGTTTTCGTGCAATATTGCGTGCAATATGTGCAATTTTAAAAAATTACAAAAACAAAATTTTCTCAAAAACGGCTCCAAATTTTTTCTTTAAACTTTTGGTAGGGATAGTGGTAAATGTACTCTATCAATGACATAAAAGCCATTTTGGTCTATCGGTTGGTTTTTTCAAAAATTACAAAAATGTAAATTTTTTTACTTGTCTCTCACGTCGTTAATATTTACATTATCGGCGATTTTTTACATTATTATATTTACGAGTATATATGCTTTAAGTAATGTCAAGTAAAGTTTCTCGAAAACACTACCGTTTTCTGTGAAAAGTAGCTCAAATTTCGGCATTTTCAGAAATGCTCAAACGTCATTTTCTCGTATATGGCTGCAATTTTTTTCTTGAAACTTTTGTAACGGATAGTGCTAATTACACTCATTAGTATAGCGTGAAGTTTATTTTGAGTTTTTTTTGTTTTTTCAAAAATTATATAAATGTAAATTTTTTGAAAGATCTCTCACATCTTTAATATGCACATTATCCGCGATTTGTAAAGATGATTATATTTGTGAGTGTAAGTGCTTCAAATAACTTCAAATAAAGTATTTTGAAAACTCAAAAATTTTCTGTGAAAATGAGCTTCAAATTTCGCATTTTTAGTAGTGCTAAAACGCCATTTTCTCTTAAACGGCACATAATTTTTAAAAGAAAATTGCCATTTACGGCTAGGTTTTTGTGTTCTTTAATATTCTAAAATTAATGTTTCTGTTCTACCAATAGGAAACCGAAAAATTAAGAAAATGACAAAAAAATGTACTTTTGGCGATGATAGATGGTAGCTGGCAAGAAAGAGTATGTGGCAATTCCGAATAGCTAGCGAAGACCCAGGAAAATAGAAAACTAATACGGGAAAGTCTGTGCCATTCTGTTTCTGTTTTTTGACAAATAAATAAATAAAATAAATACGGTCATGCTTAATTTTTTCAAAATACGAGTAGTTTTTCTTTAATTTTGTGACAAACGTAATAGGCCGCTGTAAATTTACTGCGCTTCGGACACAGGCGCGGATCCAAGGGGGGGTCACGGGGGTCATGACCCCCCCCCCCCCAAATGATGAACCGTCAAAATTTTGTGAGAAACTTCAACATATCTAAATAAAAACTCTGAGAAACTGATAACCTTTCCAGTGTCCCTTCAGAATTGGGGCTGG
The DNA here is from genome assembly GCA_031308135.1 of Acheta domesticus. NCBI lineage: Eukaryota > Metazoa > Arthropoda > Insecta > Orthoptera > Gryllidae > Acheta > Acheta domesticus. The sequence goes on along the minus strand of JAHLJT010000631.1, from coordinate 125,356,463 downwards.
CCGAGAAATTTTCAGATATTTTCAAACAATTCTAGAAATTCCTAAAAATTTAGCAGTGCTAAAACTAATGAATTTATACAGAAATTGGAATTTAATTTGTATAAAAACTTCCTTCATCAAGATCATACAAGATCACTTTCAAAATATTTTTAATACAAAAAAATATATCTAAACAAGTAAAAGATCTAAAGTCGGAATCAAATACACTGCGCGTTACTAGTGTTGCTAACTTGATGTGAACATTTGTCACTAATTCAATGGAATTTGAATGGAATTGAACGGAACTGTGGGAAAAATGGACGTCAACACATGGTATGTATGTAGAATTGGCAACAATCTTGCTTTTAGGTGTTTGTTAGAATTCAGTTTCGATGATACAATCCAATTCAGTATCGGAACTCCTATCTAACTCAATGTTTATTTAACCTAAAAATGGTTAATGTAATCTGTAACGGCGAACCTAATTTGATCATTGATGTCTTATGCCGGTTCTGGTTTTGTAAGAACGTAAGTTAAGGCTATCAACAGGGGTTAGTGGTAAAGATTAGTCGAAAAGATTTAGAGTTAGAGAATTTTAGTTTGGCTGATGAGAGAGGATAGTGTCTGACGCCTAAAATACATTGGCGCAGCTAGAGTCATGCAGTTAGGTATTCTGAAAATCTTATCTTACATTTTTTGTAAATTACCTCCATTCATCGTTTTTCTTCAACAAAAACAGCGATAATGTGTTCTTTAAAGCTTTCATTTCTGCACAGTTAATTTCCCACGGAATTTCTCAGGAATGTCTTAACTCTTTAATGTAATCGTATTCCTTTCACATAATGCTGTATATAAAGGGAAAGTTAGTCTGAGTTGTATCAACCGAACCGTCTCTTGATATTTTTTCTATACCAATTTGTCTAACATATACTTCAGAAAAAACGGCATGTATTTTGTATTATTAATGTAAACATTTGTCAGTTCATTTCGAGGCTGCTCACTGTCTAGGAATCGATATTGTTTTATTAGGAAAGAAAACTTTTCTGAACGAAAGGACGCTTGTAGGTGGAAAACTGCTTCTTGTCCAGAAATTCAATAAAATGAAATTTGTTAAAATCTTGAAACATGTAGTCCATCTGAGTCACTACTGGTATCAATAATTTTAAAAGATACTATTTTGTATCTTTCAAATAATTCTCACCCTGAAAGTTCATTTATAGTCATCTCTACTTTGATGCATATTTCAATAGTTTCTTCATACTAACATGATCTATTAGTACGTATCGCTATTTCTATGTCTACGGTGTCGTAGTTAACTCGTGATTCCGCATTGTTGAGCAAAAAGTGCATTTCGATATCGTGAATCGTTTAGAAGTAATGAGACTGGCGCATAGTCAGTGGGACATTGTCTGTACACCATCTTTAGCTTCATTAATTGTTTCGTAAAGAAAACGAACAAAAATCACACAAACGGCATATAAACAACTCTATTTTTCTACAACGTCAGGTGATGAGGTGAATTTGCCTCTGAGACGTGGATGTGCATCGCTGTACAAATCCGTGCCTACCGAGAGCCTAGGCTGCAGCTGGGGTCTCTGCCCAGTGAATGCGAGTGAAAGAGAGATAGCGTACGCTCTTTTGCGCATGCGCAGCAGAGCCAGCCGGTGTCTATCCACTGGCAGGCTCCTCACTCAGCTATCGGCCCCAAAATGTATATTTCTGCAGCCCTGCTAATTGCCTCGCGTGTAAACGGAAAAAAGGAATCGAACACATTAAATTTTCTTCAACGATTCAGTAAGAAAAATATTGAAAAATGGTACACAACGTCAAATTTTATTGAAAAATAATTTGGGTATGATAGGGCTCCCAGATTACCCTTCAGCTTCGCCACTGCTAAAAGACCTTATTTGAATATTTTGCTGTTGCTGAGTCCGAATCCGGTTAGAGAATTTTAGTTCGGCTATTGAGCGAGGATAGAGTCTGACGGGTAAAATATCTTATTTGAATGATTTGCAGTCACTGAGTCCGAATACAGTATCAAAAGTATCTTTTGACAGCACTCATTCTTGATGAACAGTATTGCAATGATGTTACTTTATTTGGGTTTTAATTTTACAAACCACCAAGGCAATGCAAAACGAATCAGATCAGTTATTTGAAAAATATTAACTTTTGCATCAAATTAAATTTATTAGATGTTTGCATGTCTCGGTGGATTTGTGGCCAAAATTATAATGAGCTTCACAACATTGTTATAGAAGAATCACCATTGAAGGAGATTCAAATATGGTGCAAATTTATTAATACACGAACGAGCAATATAAACGAAAAAAATGTAAAAAAGGAAAAATTAAAATGAGAAAAATAGTTGTGATAAGAAATAAAAGTATAATTTAGTTTATTTATTTATTATATTCATGTATATATTAATTATAATAATTTATTAATTTGTTTTCATTACACACATTTACATGTTTCTCTCATATACGTTTCTTCACAAATTGTTTCTTATTATATCAAATGAAAGTTATTTTTGCTAAATTGAAATTTATTGTTAATAACTTTATACATTTTCAATTTTTTAGAATAAATGTACCGAATAAAATTGACATATTTTTGTAGACAGAAATCGAATCTGCGACAAAATTCGGGGTTACCAGTTAAAATTCCAAAGTTACCCAGCCTCAGCGGATAGGATGAGGATGGTAACAATTGTAACCTGATTGATACCTGATATGTGATTATTGGTATATTGAATTTCTAATACATTTATAGTATAATAAATTCAATCTGATATACGTATAACATACGTCAAATTTGTTATTACTTTCTGTACCCTCCCCCCTTTCCGAAATTAATGCATTTGAGTCTTAACCTGACCCCTCCCAAAAGAGAAGTCTGGATCCGCGCCTGTTCGGACAGCTGGATGCGTCGTAAATTAGAATGTGCAATTTTGTATATTATTTCTTTCTTCATTTCTTACATTCGAACTTTGTTATAGACTTACACATTAATATTTTAGAAATTGTTTATTCTGAAATATTTGAAATAAGTAAAAAGAATTAATAGCTCTCAGAATAGCGACAATGCAGGGTCTGCAACAATGGAATTCACTTTACGCTCGCGAATATCTGTGAATTAGTGTCATTGTTGTGACCTAATGGAGCTGTATGAAAAGGAGTTATAATTGTCTAATTTATGTTGATATTTGCAGGCAAATATTTAGTTTTGCACCAAATGCTGTACCATTTGTAGTGAGTAGAGAATTTGTTGCATGGTTTTAAAATACTCTTCCCTAATCATGGCCCAATGGAAGGCATTTCTATATTTCCAGGGTATCAGGCTTCTTTTTCCAATACAGGTTTACAAAACTTTTGCATTCTATTTTTGTGAAGTTGTAGAATTCACATAGTTCTGACAACACTGCAATGGAAATAGTGAGTTCCAAGCGAAGATGTTAGTAGCGCATAAAGTGCAATATTACAGTACTACTTAGTTGTTTCCTCTAATACGGGAAAGTAAGTGCTGTTGTAGCACCACTAGTTTGATTAGAAGTACCAATCGCTTCCATTGCTGAAGTCTCCACCACTGTTTTAATATGTTTCTATTCTTCTTCGACCTGTTGACTTACAGGGTATTTTCCATTTATTTAATCTAGTTGACAGTGGTATAATTCTTTTATAGAGTCTTTTTTAGGTAAATAAAACAATTAAAGAAATTACTAACCTAAGTAAGGCAAATAAATAACTGAAACATCGAAAAGTGAAACTAGTGGGGCTACAACACAACATACTTTCCCAAATTATTGGAAGCAGTTACGTAGAATTGAAATATTGCACTTTCTGCCCTACTAACATCTTAGCTATTATTTGAAAACTTCCAATTCAACCAAGAAGCGATCAACCACGGTATACGATATATAGGTGTGTTAACTAGCCGCCTTCGGGGCAAATTTTCTGAAGCCAGTTTGAGGCTAGCTCCTCGCTTGTCCGTATGGTGCGCACGATCGGTTTGGGTTGCGGTGTAAGTTATACATCTTAAGATGACATCTTAAACTGTGGCTGTTACACCAATCACGACCTTGGCAAATGAGACCCAAAGATCGCAGCACTTATATGAGAGAACTGTGCGAACTAGCCTCACTGAAGCTTCAGTTTTAGACTAGGAGTGAACACACCTATATATTTTACACAGTGCGAATAACTCACTTATTCCATCGCAGTGTTGTCAAAATGTGAATTCCACAACTGCATAAATATATAATACAAACTTTTCGTAAACTTGTATTGGAAAAAGAAGTCTGATACCATACAGCTCTATCAAGACACAACAATGTGACGTAATTCACAGAAATGCGCGACCGCGGAACGGAATTAAATTGTTGCCTGCATTGTTGATACTCTTTTAAAGAGCTAGCAATTTTTATTTCCAAGATTTGAAAATAAATAATTTCTTTAAAGATTAATGTGTAATGTATAATAAAAGGTCGAATGTAAAAGCGAACAAAGAAATAATATACAAAATTGCAAATTCTAATTTACGACGCATTCGGCTCTCTGAAGCACAGTAAATTTGTAGCGGGCTATTATGTTTGTCACGAAATTATAGAAAAACTACTCGTACTTTCAAAAAAATTAAACGTGACCTTACTTGATGATGTAGTTTTGATAAATATCGAGAAAATCAGCTGCTATCTATCGCCGCCCAAAGTACATTTTGTTTGACATTTTCCTAATTTTTCGGTTTCCTAATAGTAGAACGGAAATATTAATTTTAGAATATTACAGAACACAAAAACCTCATCCTAAATGGCATTTTAAAAAAAATTGTAGCCCTTTTTAAGAAAATGGCGTTTAAGCCCTACTAAAAATGCGAAATTTAAATCTCTTTTTCACAGAAAATTTTTGAGTTTTCAAAAAAACTTCGTTTGGAGTCATTTGAACTTGAAGTCATTCAAACTTCGTTTGAAGTCATTACTTTTACAAAGATAATAATGTTTACAAATTGCTTATAATGTGTATATCAAAGATTTGAGAAACCTTTTAAAAAAATGACATTTGTGTAATTTTTGATAAAACAAAAAATCCCAAAATGAACTTGACGTCATATTAAAGAGTACAATTAGCACTATCCTTTCGAAAAGTTTGAAGAAAAAAATTGGAGCCATTTATGAGAAAATTGCGTTTGAGCGTTTCTGAAATTGCGGAATTTTGAGCAACGGTTGAGTTCTCGAGGAACTTTGTAGAAAATTATTTAAAACCCATGCACTCGTCAATATAATAATGTAAAAAAATCGCCGCTAATATAAATATTAACGACGTGAAATACAAATCAAAAAAATTACATTTTTGCAATTTTTGAAAAAAACAACAAAAGAATAGAGTAGTATGTCGTTTGTGTAATCGTATAGAGTACATTTAGTGCTATCCCTACCATACGTTTAAATAAAATAGTTTGAGCAGTTTTTGAGAAAATCTGGTTTTTGTAATTTTTTAAAATTGCACATGTTGCACGCAGTATTGTGCAAAAACTACTAAAATTTTCAAAAAAATGTACATGACCTTAATGAAAGAACTCACTTTGAAGAAGAAACTTTATTTGGAGGAAAAATCTCTATCTGCAATTTTATAGTTGGAGGAAGACTGACAAACATTCGAACTTTTGAAATTTTCGAAAATTCAGAGACCTGCACCATTCTCTTAAATAACCGACATGAGACTGATATGAAACCGACATGAGACTGCGTCATTCTCTTAAATGACCTTCAGACTATCCAATAACAAAATTTAGTCAAAATTGTTGGTGCCATTTTTTTGAAAATATCCCAGGGGCTTTATATAAAGTACCCTCCAAAATTAAAATATGGATTTCAAATTCAAGGGGCCACGAGAATATTCAGATCGATCGAGGAATATCAATTTTGGAGAAAATCCGCTGAACAATTTAATTGCTAGTGTTGTTCACAGAAGGACGGACGGACGGACGGACAGACAGACGTTTTGCCACAAAATAGGGATTCTGGCTGCACCACATGTTAGGAGATTTTTTCTTAATTTAGCAACTGGATGTATCCACTTTTTCGTTACCAGGCCCCTGTAATAAGAGTTTTTCTGTCGGAAATCCGCAGTTTCTTCGTGCAGCATTACATAACTTTTCGTACGTACGTATAGTATACGGGAAAGTAAAATGGTGTTGGAGCAGTGTTCTACTGTCAAGATAATATCAATTATAATAAATATTATTGTTAAAATTAATTATTAATTATTATTATTATTAAAGCGCCTACCAATTGGGCAATTACACAAACAAACAACATAAAACACACCAAACAATACTTAAAGAATGAATAATACTTAAAGAATTTTATTGGACCCTTAAATTAAATGACAAGTTGAAATGAAAATATAAATGCACATTTACAATTTTTTATAAAACAATTAAAACATTTAAGTCTTTAAATCGAAACCAAATGGAGTAAATCTTGTAGAACGCAACATTTTCTTAAAATCCAACTCAAATTCTTCACCAGATGAACAGGGCATCACACGCATATCCGAACATTTGGCGTCCAGCTCTTATATATTATGACATTCTGAATAAACGCGGATAATGAAAGATCAATTATTAGATTTTTTTTGCATGAGAGATGAAGCATCTGCAAGTAGGGTGTTATTTCTAGATTGATAAAGTGGTGCCAGATTGCTAGATGTTACGTTTCTCATACAACGAAACATTTCAAAACTAAGTCACAAACCACCTGATAATAAAATTTACTCGAGTATTGGACAACTCAGGATGCACATTTTATGTGACAAAATAAATTCAATGAAGTTCTGTAACTGGCGTTTCATCAAGGCTATTAATCAAAATTAATGGATTTTTTTCTTCTATGACTTCCTAATTTGACAGATGGGAAAGTTTAATATTCAACTTTGTTCATCGAAAAATCGCAGATAGTGGATAATGAAGATTTCAAAATTAATGAAATATCAAGAACTCAAGAGGTTTATGCATTGCGTACATATTAAGAATTCCTCAAGCTCATGTTGAACAGCAGTCATCTTTTCTCGTGTTGCAGATTCCACGGACAACACAGATAATGGACAGTTACCAAGAACAAATGAATCAGCACCGAAATCCGATGGCAACCAGACGCCTGTTCCAAAATCACCACCTCCGTATCCCGGAGGTATTCTATAGAAAACGTGTTACTCAAGAAAATTAGAACTTCATCGTCAATGCATGTTATGTCCTTCGTTGAGGCTTTTTAGAAGATCTGACAAATTAAAAAATCACATATATAATACATTAGAAACTAACCAGACAAAATTGGCGTGATTACAACGCATTTACTGATTAAGAAGACATTATTTCGTGACAAATCAAGATCTTGGATTTTTCTCCTAAGCAATGAAGACTCTGGTGTTACAGATGACCCCCGTCCCTTTGTCAGTGGATCGAGTCCAGATTCTTCAAGTGTTTCGATAGGTTCGGCGGCTGCAGAAGCGATAAATGAGCTATCCCAAAAACCAGGAGGTACTGATATAAACGCAAAAACATTGAAGAATGTGAATACTTTCACAATATGAGAATTTTTTAAAATTTTTGAGTATTTTAGGAATGACAAAAGAAGAAACCGTTATTGAAAAATTGTCTCATTTTATGAGCATGTCTAAAATTCTTTCATATTTCAGGCATTTCAGCCCAATTTGTGTTCAATCACAGAATCTCATTTTCCAGGCGAGCACAGTAGCTCTGAAACTACATTGCCAAATTCGGAGCCATCCGGCTCAAATAGCTCCAGTCTCCACAGCAACTCGGAGTATAATGCACCAGTTCCAGATGCCAAAGGTATAAATTGTGAATTAAAAATGGGAACAACCGTGAATTGTGAGTCACAATGACCACAGAATAGTACGCTTGATTGCAGTGGAAACGATGAAAGGAATGCTTGCTGATATATAATGACTATCACCACCTATTTCATAAAATAGATACTCAAAAGACAATGTTCGTTCAAAACTTAAGATTTCACGTGGTCTTCCATACAATCAATTGGTATTCTGGAAAGTTCTGGAAAAGAGGATTTATGCATTTAAGTTTTTACAAATCTTCTCAAGCAATTTAAATACAAACAATCGATATTGAAAATATCTGAATATCAAATATGACGGGTTGGAAGAACGCCCAAACACATTATATTACTTTGACAAGGCAAATTAACCTTACGGTGGGCGCGCCTTTGATACTCACATAAGAAGGCGAGTAGGAGCACTGCATGTTGCCTCGAGATAACAGTTTTTTGCGCCCTCAAAACTTCTATTATTCTAATGAAGAGGGAAGAACGAAAACTTACAACTATTCTTCATTGCATTTTTAATGTTGATACATTTTACAAATAACAGAAATGTAGCTAGTTTTAGGTATAGAATAATAAATAACCAATTGTTTTAGAAACTCGAAAACAAAATATAATATGAAAATAAAAATAAAATTAACTAGAAAATTGTTAGTAACAGACAAATTAAGTAAATGAATCAGTCTACTGCCCTTAAACTTTAGAAAAGTATTAATAGGTTTTCAACAAGCCGTTTCCAGATACTCAAAAAGATGCCTGATTTCTTCTCCTGTTACATAAGTTTCAGCAAAGAGAAACAAAAATAAGTCTGCAAGTAATAGGAAACAATCAACAAAAGCAATTTAAATATGTTTGATTTGGCTTAAAGTGATCGAAAATACAAGTAAACGAACAATCTAAATTAGTAAAAAGTTCGTTTGTAATTCTGAAAATAGTTACATGAGTGGGCGAGTTAGAGCACGGAATGCTGCAGTCAGAATAATTTTACATTCAAATCTTTACGACTGATACGGAGCAGGTAAAGGAACGGAGATTCCCGCGTTTCGTTTAGAATGTTGCCAAGTGAGAATACTGAAGCCCCTGACATGCCAAATCCCTTTGAGAATCCGTACTCCCTTTGAGAACAATAAAATCACGGAGTGCTGCCGAGCGCCCACCGGAAGGTTAAAAAGCAACGGGCTTTTATGCAACTTCATTGTTGTAGCCCTACACGCCGAGGAGAATTCCTTTAATTTTTAAATTACTCCTATGAAAATATAACTTTAAAAACATAGATAATGAAGTTTATCTGTGAACTGATGTTCATGAAAACGGGGCTGTATTTAACGCATTATCTCGCAAAAACCTTCTGCAATGGAAGTGTTAACTTTATTAAAATAATAAATGCATTAGACTTTCAAGTATATATCTTTGATGGGTGATCATAAGAGTACAAATCAAAAAACCTTATTTTACAGTGGAGCGGAAAAACTGTTTCAGTTCGTACTCTGAATATAAAAAATATTTGCAATGTGCATAAAAAATCATTGTTTTAGAGTAGGATTTGAGTTGTGCACTTTTTACCCGACATAGATATCGATCTTATGATGACAAAAATACATACATCATTTTTGCCAAATAATGACTTTTATGATCGCCCATCAAAGATGTCACTTTACTACGAACGTTTATTATTTTCCGTGGAACATCTATTAAAGAACAGGTGAATCCAATTCATTCCATGTGTGCCAGAATTTCCAATGTTTGATTCATTGATTAGTGATCCTGGGCGCATCAACTGCCAAGGTCTTTAGTCCCGTAAATGTAGTGCATATGTTTTCCTCGGGAGGTGGCGGTGATCTTCCCCCGCTGGACAGTGAGATCCGGCGCCGACCCACCGTCGGCTAACGGGGTTTCCTCAACCAGATATCTCCCATTAGCGGGGCACCGCGTCAGCCAGGAGAAGCTCTAAGCTCCCGACCGGTCTCCCGGCCTATGTGAAAGTATAGTTCATGTAAGTGTGTGTGTAAGAGATGAGAAAAAGTCAAGGAAGGAGGACAAATCGCGCACGGTCCTTAGTCGGTTTATTAGGGTACTGCTCTGGCATTAGCTTGGTGTTGATCGGAGAAACCACGGAAAAACAATCAGAGCAACCGGCTGCTAAAATTCTCCTCCAGACTGCAACTGAATTCGACGGAGCCATCTAGCTAGTGTCGAAAATCCTCCCACCGTCGTCACTCGAACCTAGGACCTACCAGTCAGAGGCACTGCAGTGAGATCAGTTGATTCCCGGTCTTCTGGTCAGAATTTTTAAAAAAATAATGAAACGTGGTATTTTATCCGATATAATAACTATAGCACGGCATTTTAAAAACAGCTGAACTGCCCATGAGACAAAAGAAGCAAAGGGGAAGCTCGATGTGGCTTGTTGGGGCCCGAGGCCTCCAATTTCTTTGCCTGGGGCACCTTCCCTACTCTCCCCCTAAAATGACGAGGAAATGGGGGGGGCTCTTGCCTGGCACGATCCTTCACGTCCCATAGGTATGAAATCTGTTTAATGCTGTCTAGTGACTGCGAAAATCTGCTTAGGGTTTTACCTGTGGATTGTGCAGAAAAATGCTGTGAAGCCTCTCCATTCAAGCACAATTTATGAGCATTTTGAACAGTTCGCCATTGACTAAAACTTACATTGACGATGTTATGATTGAAAACTAGAATATTACCCTCCGCCTGTCCCTCACCTCTCTGATTCAAACGAAACAGAATTCGTTAGAGCGCATTAAAAGACACGCAGTAGCTTGAAAGCAACAGTACATATATCTTTATATGATAGTTGAATGGTGTAAAATGTCTCAGTTCCGAGCTAAATGTAAAAATGTGCTGCGAAATTGTAAAAACATTGAAAGACATACCGTGTGACAGATAATTTTATAGATGATACAACGTTACTTGGTACAACCGTTACTTGGAACTCTGTCATATGAAAATTGTGAGAGCAATGTATCACGACGACTCTCTTATATTAAGTAAGAATATCTGAAGTGAGCAAAAACTTTTAAAACCGTTACTTTCCTTGAGGGCAACTCTCGCCCCACCGGAAAAGAACTTTGAGGCAGCTTCGCAAATCCTTGTGAGAAAAGCTCCATCTGGTTGCAGAGTTGTTGAACTATGACTTAATATTGCCCTGAGTAAATCTGTTGTAAAAATATATATTTCGTTTAATGAAGTTATATAAAATATTCCATTTCTAATAAATTCGGTGAAAGTATTTCATCAGTCACTTCTACGACTCAAACATTGATTCAGTGATCCGGAAAGTGCCGAATTCCATCTGAGAGGGGAGTAATGATAACTTTACTTCGACTAATTTGGAGTATGGGGAAAGTAAATAGAATTACCAGAGAATAAAAGAATGGATTCTCCATTATGTTAAAAGTACGAGTACATAGAGGCAGGGCAGCGAGTGAGGCCCGACCTCCAGAAGATAATTCTAAGATCTCTGATATTAAGTGTCTCCGGTAAACATTAAATCAAGCGAGGTCCTGTAATAGATTTCCGCCAATTTTACACTAAACTTGTAGGAAAATTCTACTTGGAATCACCTTTCACATGTTGAAAGATTAGAGGAAGCAGTTAAATCAATGATTCTAGAATTAATTAGTCCACCCCTTTCCGAAGTGCCGACACAAAAACCGTAAATAAACGTTTGCGTATTCCTCGTTGCTATCAATTCAGGACATTTTAATACGAAGTGCACGTCGCAGTATTTGAAAGTAGACAGATAAGGTAAGCACACACACCCTGTTCCAGAATTTTTCAAAATAAGCGCAATAATAGTGTCGTATTCAATTTCGCTATTTTATTAAAGTGCTCTGCGAACTACTATTTTACTTCTTCTTGGAATCACCTTTTTCGAGTTAAATATGTATTAGGAGGACCTCTTATATGACCATTAGAATTAATTATTCACGTCCTCTTTATTCCTTGGATTCCCCGTATAGAATAATTAACCTGAGTTTACTTTGTTAACTTTGAAAAGAAATTCATGTAAGTGTTTAGGGGGCTTCCTTTGTAGCCTTGTAGATCAAGTTGAAGAATTCTTCCCGATTGTCAATAAATATGTTTGTTAATAAAACGTGTCTAATATTCTTTATGACAATCCTTTATTATCAACCATTTACACAAAGTTTAGTAACTTGTTTTGTTACATCATCAGGTTCCTTAGTGAGGAAACTGTCGTCCCATTTTGTTATATAGGCATGTTTGAACGGTACCAAAATTTTTCGAAACTGGCTAAATAGCGAGGTCGCATTCATGTTTCTGTCAGGAGGAGGATGGCTACTCTGATCAGTAGTTTTCCGCGGTTACTCCGAACAATATCAGGCGAATGCCGGGGTAGTACCCTAATAAAAGGGCCTCAGACTGTGCGCGATCTTTGCTTCGTTATCCTTTTCCCAGCTCCACGTAATCACAAACACATTGACCGTGACTACACTATAACTCATATGAGGAGGCAGAGCTTGGCTTTGGCGATGCCCCGCTCGGGGAGATGCGTGGTTGTAGAAAACCTGGTAAGTCGAAGTGTAGATCGGAGCCAAATGTCTCATTCCTGCGGCGGAACAACACCATCATTACCACTGGAATATAACGTGCACAACACGTTAAGAAGAACCATAACAAATGACGCGCACAGAAACATCAATTAATCGAAAACTGTTTCAAATTTTCTCTTAAATGTGTTGAAATGAAAAAGCGTTCTTTCTCTTTTATGATGTTTTGATATGATCAATATTGATTAAATTTAATAGGTTCATAAATTGCTTTGATAAAATGCAACAAATTGGCCAAATAGACTAATAAACATAGCATTTAAATTATCTAAATTTAATAAATAATACATGTGTATTGAGTGTACATAATAATACATGAGTACACACAGATCATGTGTGAACTCATACCATAGAGACGGCAAATATGACATAATTGAAGATGGCAGGTTGGGTTTTGTAAGCTGGCGGGAGGGGACAAGGAGGAACAATTTAAAGCTGGTGAGTGTTAATGGTGGGTGGGGAAGAAGGGAAGCGGCGACCACGCCTCACGGCCACAAGAGAGGCGGCGGCGGCAACGTCGGCGGTGGCGGCTGCCGCATCTAAATTCAGCGCGCAGTCCATGGCTCGAAAAACACCGAGGGCGACGGGGATGTGCAGCCGCGTGCCCTCTCGCGGGCGGCGGGTGGGCTCGATGGCGACGCAGGAGCTGGTGGCGCTGCCGCAGGAGCGCCGGGCTGCGGCGGGGCCCGGCCGTGCGCCTCGTGCTCCCGGTGCCCCTACGCGGTGCCGCCCCCCCTCGCCGACACCACGCCTCCGACCACTTGGCCGTCGGGGGCCCCCAGTGTCAGCTTGCTGCCTTCCGTCGCCCCGTTCGCCAGCCCGGCAGTCGGGCGCGGCTGCAACAAAGTGGCCCCAGCGCAACCCAAACTATGCAACTCCTTTTCAGCCCCAGATGTGACCAAGTTCGCGATGGAAAACGCATTTCCCAACGAAAATTCGCAACCTCCTGCGCCAAGAGTATCAATGGGCACAGGAAGTCTTTATGCCCCAAAACTTTCTACTGAGCTCACGAAAGATGCAATGGTAGCTCCACAGCGTTCTAGTTTGATATCTATACTTCCGCTACGGCCATCTCCGACTTTCACCTTGGACTTCCCAACCTTTGGGACACGAATTAATTCAGTATTATGCGCAGTGGAAGTACAAACAAGTGCTAGTTTAGGTACTATTCCATTCAACATATCGCGTTCCAGCAAAGCTGTGGGATATCCATCTGTGGGAAGTATGTACAACGCCCCGGAGACTCGTTCTTCATCTCCTTCTTTCAATTTAGATCCGGCCAACGCAGGAACAGTGATTCCACAGAACTTCGACAATACTGTACTGAAGCCGCAAGGCTCTGCTTCCGAATCTCCAGGCAATTTTGCAACCCAACCTTATGGTTTTGCCTTAACGTCTGGTAGTGTTACAAGCCAGCTTGGCGGTTTTGCAGTCTCTCCTTGCTGCGGTGCCGCGGCGTCAGGAAGTGTTGCAAACCAGCCTTGTGGAATTGCCACTTCAACGTGCTCTGTTTCTGAGGCTCAGGGAAATGTTTTCAACACCCCTTATGGAGTTGCCTCCTCGCCATGTTGTGCCAAGACATCTGGATTTGAAAGCAAACCTTGCGCAGTTGCATCCTCTCCGTTCTGTGTTGCTGAAGCACCAAGAAATTTTGTACAACAGTCTTGCCATGGCATCCCCGGCGGTGTACTCTACGGAGTTCCCGCCTCGGCCTGTTGTGTTGCTGGGGCACCCGGAGACGTAAGCAAGCCTTGCGATGTTGCCACGTCGACGTGCTGTGTTTCTGCGGGGCCAGGGAATGTACAACAGCCTTGCAGCGGTACCCCCGGGAGTGCGCTACATCAGCCTTGCGCAGTTGCTGCCTCGTCGTGCTCTAGTGTCAAGGCGCCCGGAAACGTCACGCAGTCTTGCGGTGGAAGCTCGGCGCCGGGATGTGACGGCTCTTCGGGTTGTGATGCCGGCAACCCAGGCTGTGCTGGCGCGCCACCGCAGGCGGCTGCGTCTAATTGCCGCTCTGTCGCGTGTGCCCCCGCGAGGTGGGGGTGCATGGGCAACCCAGCCGTGTTCAAAGCGTCTCGCGCCCACGCTTCTGCGTCTGCCGCGGCTGCGCGCGCTGCCTTCGGCGTCGCTGCCTTCGGCGGATGTCGCCAAAACCGCTCCCCCTGCCGCGGTCGATTCTGAGGCGCTGAGCCCAATGTTTCACATGGGGTTAGTAGGCGTTCTTCCGAGAGTATTCTTCAAAGGGAATTATACTTCGATTTATTTGTAGTAGCACTTCACGTAAGTCAACTGTTACGGTTTGGGAACTTGAACGTCACTACAGTGACGCCACTTTGGGATGTTCAAGTTCCCGCTTGGATAACACCGTAGCATCTGATTATGCTTCGGTTTTTCTTCCTTGGCGCACGGGGGTATGTCAATAAAATGGAATATTTCACGGTATTTCACTTCGTTCTCCGTTGTGCCGCTAGGAGTCGCATGATCGCGGCTGTATCGAGCAGTGCTGGCGATCATGCGACTCCTTGCGGCACAACGGAGAACAACGCGAAATAGCGTGACATACAGTAATCCCTCAACATTCGCGAGAGTTAGGTTCCCAAAAAACCTCGCAAATGTTAAATCCGCGAATTTTAAGTCTATCTTTTAATGAAAAAAGATGGGTTAGCTTCCTGGATGTCGAAAAACTGTATAAAAAGAAAGAAAAAATATGACAATCAATTACAGTAGAACTGATTAAGCGCTACTACAAACAGAATTCACAATTAACATTCCAAAATGAGGAAATAAAATAATGTTTGAAACTTATTTCAAAGTTGAAAATGGTTCCAAATATGGAAGAGTTCCTGCTTCTATTCTGTCACAAATTTCGAAGTTATTTCCATGCTTGGATCACATTCGAATGCCAGTTCCACCAGAGCTTGTTGATTTTAGAACGCCATCAACAGTTTTGACATTGAAGTTGCTCCAGGACGCAGTTTCGCCTCCTTTACCTCATCATTACAGTCGAGGAGATTTTCTTCGCTGATGATTTCCCGAAGCTCCTCTACAATGAGCTCATTATAATGAGAGTTGCACATATCCTGAATAGCTTTTCTGTTCATTTGGCCAAAACCCTTACCTCCAATTTGACGCAACTGAATTGAATTATTTTACAATTGTCTTATTCTATAAATCTGCGGTCAGGGGGTAAAAGTTCTTAACTCAAAAATCTTAGTTTGGAGAAAACAAGGGTTACATTATTGAGCTAACGCTTTGTCCTACGCTGAGCGCTATTTCCCAACGCTTTTTTCTCGTTAAGGAGGCATCATTTGAATTCGGTTGTTTTATTAACAAACATACAGGTACTTAACTTGTAGTTTCAGTACTTTACTCAGTTTCGCCAAAAATTGACTTAAGAACTTTTACCCCGTGACCACTGGAATGTGAATTGACATTTCATCTGTGAAAGTTATAGCATTCACGTTAGTCATTGAAGAAAGTTATATTTCGAGTTCCGAGGTGTGCCGAATTCGTTTCCCAGATGATGACGATGATAAAGGAAATGAAATGTAGTACGACCAAAAGACGCACTCGCGAATGTTGAAGTCGCGAATGTTAAAACCGAAAGCATATCTCTAATCGCGAATGTTCGGAACTCGCGAATAGCGAATCCGCGAATGTCGAGGGATTACTGTATTCCATTTCATTGACACACCCCCGTGTGCCAAGAAAGAAAAACTGAAGTATAAACGTAAAATGCCTTTATAAATAAAGCGAAGTATATTTGTTTTAGCATTACGAATAAAGAATTTCAAGCATTTTTAGGTGAAGATTCACGATGTGCTATGGAATATGTATTGTCTCTATGAGTTAATGTCTCCTTTTAATTGACACAGTTACTCAGATCATTTCCTAATTCGTCACTCTTAAAATCCCACATTCGGATATATAATAACCGTACAACTCTTCTTGAACGATGGATTGAAGAAATGCGGGCGGAGTGAAGGTATGAGTTCCAAAGTCGACCACTAGAGTATCTTAAGTAATGCCGTCCATCTGTCTGTCTGTCCTGCGTATGCGAACAACATCAGCGCCTAGAAAAGAAACATCTGTTTCCTTCAATTTATGACACATATGAACGTACGTGTCTCACTTCTGGTAACATTATTAACGAATACGAACGATTTCTTCTTGAACGGCTTTATTTACTTTTATGATCACTGCTGAAGAAAATTTGAGAGATCCTGAACATCATACTGTAATATGTTTCATTACTTTTTCAATGAGATAAGTTTTCACATTGCTAAAGCGAGGTTTTGAAAGCAATTCTGTTTAATCAAAGAAAGTGTAAGACTTTAACACAAACGAGATAATTAGAGAATTTTCTTAATAATCATTCCAGCCTGGTAGCCACATTTGCCAGTCCTAAAACTTCAACTGCTAGAAGTCATATTGGATAATGCAAACCTGAAAATCTCCGCCTGCGTTCTTCCACAACAGTTTAACTAGTTTCATGTTTTGCGAGGTCGTGGTTCTTCGTATCTTGTTCTACCTTCAACTCGGGCATAAAAGCAGTTATAAATATATTATTTGCCAGGCATTACAAAAGGTGCCCGCACGCACAACGTCGGAGATGAAACGCTTAACGAATATCATACACATCGTATATTTAAAGCATCTCTTTTTCGCACAGTTTCATATATTAATGCCATATTCATCAAATAAGAAGTCAGTAAAACTGCGTTCTCAAGGGAAAAAAATACACCCCCTTGCGAAAATATGTGTATTCCAATTTTGAATCGTAACTTGCAATAAAATAATAATAATAATAAAATGACTATAAATAATAATAAAATTACAAAAAATAATAATAATATGAATAACAATAATCTAATAAATAAACAATTTTTTTGCTTGTTTGTTCGTATTTTATGAGCTGCAATACCTTTTACCCAATGGCGATAAAACTTGCACTTATTGCTTGCACAAAAATATAGGCATAGTAGAATGGGAATGTGCATATGTCTGTTACAAACAAATGCGCGTTGAAGATTAATGACCGGATTTTTAGGTGATGCACCTACTGACAAAGTGCATTGCGGGCTTTTATTTTTATTTTCCTGCATACATACGTATATACGGAGTAATATACGTAGTATAGGTAAAGTTAAGTAATGCTGCGCGAAAAAATAGCAAATTTTTGGTAGAAAAAAATTCGTTGCGGCGCCCTGATAACGAAAAAGTGGATAAAAGCAGTCGCTAAATTAAGAAAAAATACCCTAATACGTGATATAGCCAAAATCCCTGATTTATGGGTCCTTGATACCGGAAAACCAATTGAAATAAATACATCCGTCCGTCTGTCCGTCCGTCCATCCGCCCGTCTGTCCGTCTGTCCGTCTGTCTGTCTGTCCGGTGTATGTGAACAACATCAGCGCCTAAACTATACGTACGATTTTTTCCAAATTGAAGAAACCCCTGTCTACCTCGCCTGAGTCGAAGCTCTGCGATTTTTAAAATCGTTATTTTTTTAGGGTACTTTACATGGAGCCCACCGGACATTTTCAAAATTGTCTCAAAAACGGCTCCAAATTTTTTCTTTAAATTGTTTTGTAAGGATAGAGTAAAATACACTTACAAAGGTGGCACAGGTCCCATTTTCACGGTTACTACTGAATTTTCGAGTTTTCAAAAATTTCAAAAGTTTGAAATATTTTGGGTGTCTTCCTACAACAACATTGCAGATGGAGATTTTCCTCCAAATTAAAATTTGTTTTCCAAAGTGAGTTCTATCATTAAGGTCATGTACACTTTTTTGAAAATTATAGTTGTTTTCGCGCAATGTTGCCTGCAATTTTTTCAATTTAAAAAAATTACAAAAACAAGATTTTCTCAAAAACGGCTCCAATTTTTTTTCTTTAAACTTTTAGTGCGGATAGAACTAAATGTGCTCTTTGAGATTACATAAACACCATATTGCTCTACTCTTTTGGTTTTTAAAATTACAAAAATGTATTTTTTGACTTGTCTCTGACGTCGTCAATATTTACATTAGTGGCGATTTATTCACATTATCATCTTTACGAGTACATGTGCTTTAATTAATGTCAAGTCAAGGCATTTTCAGAAACGCTCAAACGCCATTTTCTAAAAAATGGTTACATTTTTTTCTTCATACTTATGGAACGGATTGTGCTAGTGGCACTCTTTAATATGATGTAAAGTTGATTCTATGGTGTTTTTTTTCAAAATGACACAAATTATTTTTTTAAAGATCTCTCACACCATTAACATGCACATTACCAGCAATTTGTTACCACTATTGTATTTGTAAGTTAACGTGATTCAAATGACTTTTAAATAAAATGTTTCGAAAATTTTAAAAAAATTCTGTGAAAATGACCTTTAAATTTCGCATTTTTAGTAGCGCATTGCCATTTAGGACAAAAGTTTTGTGTCCTTTAATATTCTAAAATTAATATTTCCGTTCTAGCATTAGGAAACCGAAAAATTAAGAAAATGTCAAAAAAAAGTATTTTGGGAGGCGATCGATAGCACCTGGCACGAGTATGTGGCAATTCCGAATAGCTAGCCCAGATCCAAGGGAATATAAAACTAATACGGACAAGTCTGTGTCATTCTGTAGCATCTAAATAAATCACCTAAATCACCGCACTACACCTAAAGAGACCCTTTTCTCCTATTTACCAATCTTTGCACACACACACACACACACACACACACACACACACACACACACACACACACACACACACACACACACACACACACACACATACACACTTATTTTGAATGAGCACATTACATGAACATACCCTGTTTAAAATTAAATCAATTTTTTGGAAAGTCATGCTCTTTGCTTTACTATACTTTGCTTCAAATTAACTTACCTCTATTTTCAACCTTAGAAGAACAAAAGCAAGGGAGATTCCAATGAATTTGGAATCTTCTTTGCTTTTTCCTGATAATAAATCGTTCATTACTAGTTATCGCGACAGAGCTGTCTTTTTTACCGAATATCTTACCGATGCCAAAGATGCTTGAAAAAAAAAACACCTTTGGATTCTGATAAATGTAGTTA
This sequence comes from Acheta domesticus, assembly GCA_031308135.1. Classification (NCBI taxonomy): domain Eukaryota; kingdom Metazoa; phylum Arthropoda; class Insecta; order Orthoptera; family Gryllidae; genus Acheta; species Acheta domesticus. The sequence continues at coordinate 125,336,956 of JAHLJT010000631.1, read as the reverse complement.
GTATTTTGCGACCAACATTAGGCACACCTATGGCAAATCTGATACTATGGCAAATCTGGTATATACTATAAATCAACTGATGCGTCAACTAAGAGCTCAATTTACTACAGCCCATCACGACAAGGACATTTTTCAAACACATCGTGTAGCCTATTGCCCTCTCCCGCGCCCCTCCCTTCACCCCGTACACAAACTCAGGGAATCTGTCTTTTCGCAAAGGGCCGCAAAACTGACTTCACAGCCGGGCAGACTGCACTGTTGGCATTGTTCATTGCAGTTGTTACGTTTACGGAAAGATATATCGAAAAACGTTTCTTAACCTACATTATTGGTCTCATATTGTTTTTATTCGTTCTAGAAATTAGTACGGTAAAAAGCTATAAACGAAAGAAATAGCTAAACAACGCAGAAGATAGGATTGTATCGGACGATTCTGTGCTTAGGTGTGATGTTTTTGGCTGTCAAATAGCAGTAGATACAAAACATCCGACCTTACGTGAAATATTTTTATGCATATAAAAACTTACAGATAAGCATTTAAATTTTGATTTCCCTAACATTGAGATGTACAACGTAATTCAATATCATTATTTTGTTTTATGGTACAGAGAACAGTGATGTCATTGATTATGTAAATTTAAAAAATGTAGCTTGTATATGACTTTTCTGCTTTCCTTCATATGGATTTATCATGTTATTGGAAAAATTATGTACTATATTTATATCTAAACATGCACCACTTTTTTTTGCACCTAAACATGAACCTATTTTAATATTTTTTCACGTATTTTAGGACCTAAATTAACAAATCTTAGCCCCTAAAATTTCGGCCTCAAATGATGGCTGATAGTTTATGCTCTCTCAAGCGCCCCTGAGCAGAAGTTCTACGCCACCCGCCGCATTCCCAAGTATTAAGTGCATCTTCGCTGCATATTTTGCCCCTGCCGATTCTGAAATATCGGCTGGAATTATTACTTGAACGTTATGTCAGACAAGTAAATTAAATTTCTTCAAGACAATTTCATAGCGAATGCATCCCAAACTTGACAGAGAACATTTTAAGAACAGTATACTTGACAACCATGTCAAAACCAGGACAGAACAAACCAATACTGGTACTTACCAGAACATACCAATACTGCCGTACAGAAAGATACAGCTGAAAAACGTATCCTAAACTTACATACGTTAATCATGTAGCGTGGACAGAAATGGTCAATACGCCAATAATAATAATAATAACAACAATAATAATAATGGCTGATTCGGATAGCCGAGATCGCTAATACTGTAGTGCCGTAGCAATCTCCAACGGAATGATCACGGATTCGAGTCCCGCTTTGGGCATGGGTGTGTTTGTATATTTCTGTTTGTGTGGCGTCGTCCATTGATCCTTTATTATCATCATTCCACCTTCCATCTCCCCAGAACTAGCAACCCTGGGGAATAAAAATTGGATTCAGCAGAATGGTGATCCCCCAAAAAGGAGTCACTCACACTAGCTACGGGATAAATGTTACTAAGCCTCGGATAAGTACAGGTGTATGTCCGCGTTGTCCTAAACGGTTAATTCACAACAAAAAGAAAGAAAAAATGATAATGATGGTATGGGATCTGCATGCATGTTAGTAGTTTAGTTTACTTCGGATTATTTTAATAAACATACATTTTCAAAGCCAGCGAGCAGTGCCGTGTTTATTCACGGGCCCAGAGGGCACGGGCTCGGGGCCCCCAATATTCAATGGCCCCTGATAGTTCTTAAGAATATTATTTAATACTAAATTTTTCAAAAAATAAAAACAAAAATTCGTTTAAAAAGTTATGTATGATTGCGGAACCCGGCAGACGTTGTTCTGCCCTTCATCTCCCTCTTTCCCCTTCTATCTTCCTTTCTCTCTCTCTCTCTCTCTCTCTCTCTCTCTCTCTCTCTCTCTCTCTCTCTCCGTTTCCCTCTGTCCCTGTATCAGTCTGACTGTCTCTGTGTGTCCCTGTTTCTCTGTACCTCTTATTCACATTTATTTGCAGATTCTGCACGTCCCTGAGCAGGTGAAGTAATGTCGAGAAGCGCCGGACCACCAAAAATGTAATAGAATGTTCAGGAAGGTCTTATCCTGTAAATTATGGTGTGAGAAACGTTTCTTTTTTCGGCCTCAAAACATTTTTAATCCCTTAGAACGCATCGTTTAGGAGTTATTTAACGATGTAGATTCAAAAGGCTGCCATGAGTGTTGCAGGTTGCATTTGACGTTAATATTTAGTTTTGTTCTACAGTGCCATGTAGTGGAGTTACAACATAATTAATAGTACATAAACCTTCTGGGTGAAAAAAAACACGTAGACGTGCCAACTTTCATAGAAATCGGTCATACGGCGTCGGAGTTTACTTCTTCGCACATCATTGGATTATGTATGATGTGTGATGTATCGCACATTATTGGATTATATTTATAATATGGTATGTTGCTACATTATGCGAAAATGTCCCTCAGTGATGAGAAGTTTAGTCTTTTTTAATAAAAAAAAGTCTTTACTTGGAGGGGGAGATCGGTGGAAGGAAGAATAGGGGGCCCCCGAAGGCCCAAGGGCCTCTAAAGCTGTTAAAACGGCCCTGCCAACGAGATGTTGATTGCTCCCGAGAAATGTATTCAAAAGTTCATTTATTGGTTGAAGGTTCAATGATAATTGAAATTTAATATTGCCTACTGTAAATACCGTAAATAAGAAAAGCTGCTTTAGCACGAAGAAATTTTCAAAAAGAAACTATTCATGCCTTGCTTAACTGAAACTAAATTCAATCTTCACCTTTCAATGGTATCTCCCATACTCCGACTTTGGGCTCTGAAAGTCTCTTATGATTCGTTACTAACAAGTGATCTCGGGGAGGGGGAGCGATCTAAGACATTTTCACTTCTATCGTTGAAACCTTAAATAAATCTGCAAGTAATGCTATCAGTAAAATTTTCAGCCAGTTCGCTTAACTGGCATTTAACAATTTGTTTGTTCTTTATTCAGTAGACCAGTGCAGACAAAACTGCAATAAGATTTCGTGGTTGTAACTGCATCACCTCACAGGGTAACGTGATATAGTCTTATACAAAAACGTATAGCTGTAGCTCAGTACGAGATACTAATTACTCTGTACACTTCACTATGTCCTAATCCGAGAGGATACACATTTGATATGAAATTTCGCATGCAATGTGGAGTGGCATCTTATTTCTTACCAATTCAACATCAATGCAAACATTGAAGAAAGAAAGCGCAAGTTCAAAAGGCAAATACAAAGACTATAACATTAATTGGAAGTAAATATTGCTGTAATCCTTGTCTTTATCAATTAACATGTACATAATGGTCAGAGAAAAATAATATGTAAATTTAATTTATTGTAAACATTAATTCTCTACGTGTAAAGCATGAACTCGGACAATAATAGCCAATTGTGTAATTTAATGATGTGTCATAACGTGGCAGCTGCTAGATGTCACTGTACCAAGCATTGTTATGCCAAAATGCTCATTCATTTTCCCTTACGCTTATTGTCATTTTCTTAGGTGAAATAGGGTATAGAACAGGAAATGTTTAGGAAACAAGGAATTTGAAGTAATGGAAAAAGTAAAAACACGACATGATTAAAAAGCATTCCTTGTTCTTCTTTACGACGTAGACTAATAAAGATAGTTGTTTCGCAAACATCGCCGTCCGCTTGCGTTGCCCCCCTGTGTCGCTGAGGGTGCCTGTTGCTCCTGGCCGCACCGCCTGCGCCTCCGCCTCGCTGACCTCGCCCTCCCCCCGCCGCTCCCCTGGCGACGCACGACACGCGCGCAAACACGCCCGGCGCGGCGGGAATGCGGCGGGCGAGGCGCTTGATTTATGGAGCCGAGAATCAGGAACGCGTCGATCGCGCCCCGCGGGAACGCTGGAGACGAGACGACCACAGGCGCATAATAGATACTATACAGAAGGGAAACTACCCACAATCCCTGCGCGGGCATGATGCGCACGGTCGCCATATTGAAAGTGTGTAAGCTGCTGTACGATTCGGCATTTGTTGTGTGGTGAAGGTGTCTTATTTCCATTTTACTCGTTATATTTGGCGCTTATATAACAAGCAAAAACATACGTAACCCGAGGGGGTCATTTGCTTAGTATAAGAAAATATTTATATCGCATATAGGCAAATATTGTATAAAAATAGAGACAAAAAAGAAAATAATCATAAATACATAAAAGTAACCCACCTGCTATTTTTCATTTATGACTCCACTTTTTCTATGTAATCTGTCATAACCGTTTCTCAGTAGTATGGTGTATTATGTGTTGAACATTACATTCCCTTTGTCACTTGTAAAGCTGACTGAAGTATTTGTATAATTTTTCTGTGTGTCATTGTCACTTGATGTAAGAGGTTAATATTTCATTTTTGTGGTGGACACATAAATACATGCAACAAACTTGAAAGGAGCATTGTATTAATTCAACTTTCTTCATGTCACTTATTCTGTCATTGGCTCATAGTAATAATTTCAGGTATGTACAACAACGTGAACATATGTTTCTTTATTTCCTATATTTATTAGAGTCAATGAAAATATTCCGTGGCACCACTTCTCTGACGCTGACACGGTTCCCTTACCCAGTTCCAAGATGGCGGTCCGCGCTCCACGATGACTCACGGAAGATCAAAGGAGCCGCCCTCTACTTTCCTATCTGTGTAGTATCTATTCTGTACCATATGCTTTAATTCACGGAAGGACCAGCGTTAAAATCTGGTGTAACTTCTTCTGGGACCTACAAGTACGATAGGGTTTTGCCCGAGCTCTTCTTCTATAGCCATCAACGTTTTGTCACTTGTAAAGCTGTGGAAGTGTGGAAGGTTTAAATATGCAGACTTGCATTTCCAATATAACAGTAAATTCTTGATAAAGGAATGGACATTCAACGCATGTTCGTCGGAATGAACCTGATGATTAATGAAACATTTTTCTGCCATTATCCAAATGATTATCTGGCAAATTTCCGAAAATAATTTGATACTCAAGAATTTGCATGCTCTCTTTTTAAATTGACATTTTTTAATGTTTGAACCTATTAATTTCAATTCCCATTAATTTTTATGAAGAATTTAAGAGCTCTGTGTTTAAATGTGTTATTTACTTGGAGTGTGCAAAACATTAACCATTGAGTTTCTACGCTTATTTTCATAGCGCACAGGAACATTGTTGGAGCTATCTGGTAGCGTGTTTGCAACATTTCCCGCTGAATTTTTACTAAATTATACTGATAGAGCGCTTCTGAGAGCCAAACTGTTGATTATACTCGTGTTAGCGATTTTTCTTTACCGTATACGTACGTATCTACGGAGTACGTACATACGGAGTATACGTATATACGGAGTATATACGTAGTATACGTGTATGTGTAGTATACGTATACCACGGTGTAAGATATATAGGTGTGTCAACTAGCCGCCTTTTGGACAAAAGTTTTGAAGCCAGTTTGAGGCTAGTTCCTCGCTTATCCGTACGGTGCGCACGATCGAGTTGGGCATTCATGATGGCGTCTCGCGATTTAGTGGCTTCCACCAGAGGTTACAAAGCTATTAAATGGATCACCATCTTGTCCCAAATATGCCCAAGTCGTTCGCAGCGCTTACATAGCGAGAACTGTGAGAACTAGCCTCACATTAGCTTCAGTTTTAGACGGGGAGTGAACCCACCTATACCTCTTACACCGTGACGTATACGTAGTATACTCCGTACGTATATACGTAGTATAGAGAAAGTTATGTAATGCTGCGCGAAAATCCAATTGAAAGCAAAACGTCTGTCTATCCGTCCGTCTGTGAACAACGCTAGCGACTAAACTGTTCAGCTGATTTTCTCCAAAATTGATATTCTCTGATCTGACTGATCTCGTGGCTACTTGAATTTGAAACAGATATTTTAATTTTGGGCGTACTTTACATGAAGCTTCCTCACAATAAAATGTGTTCTCCATAGTGAGTTCTTTCATGAAGGTCATGTATATTTTTTTGAAAATTTTAGTAGTTTTCGCCCAATATTGCGTGCAAATGAAGCTTTTCGAAAACTCAAAAACTTTCTGAGAAAAATAACTTCAAATGTCCCATTTTTAGTAGCACTTAAACGCCATTTTCTTAAAAACGACTCTAAATATTTCAAAGAAAATTTCCATTTAGGATGAGGTTTAACTCTTCGTTAATATTCTTAAAATAATATTCCAATTTTACTATTAGGAAACCGAAAATTTAAGAAAATGTCGGCGTGTAATTTGGGCGGCGATGGCAGCTGACAAGAGTATGTGGCAATTCTGAATACTTAGCCGAGACCAAAGAAAATAGAAAACTAATACTGGAAAGTCTATGCTATTCTGTTGCCCCACTAATTTTCTATAAAATATAGGAGTCCTTGATCTTAGTTGAATATGCTCCACAAACTTCGTCCGAGGTTTTGATTTAGTGGCAATTGATGTCACTACAATACCTCCGTCCAAGAGAACATAGGATCCGAGTCCCGACGGTGGCAGCATTTTTAATAAAAAATTATTAAAAGTGAGTGAAAACTTTTAACTATTCCATTGCCGTGTCTTCTGCAGTTTCTGATCCGGAAATGATATTGTAACTTTGTTTCAGTGTCTCCATCTGTAAATACATTCTTATTGATATCTATTACTTCTTCAGCACTCTCTCCCATAAGTGTGCATAAAGTATTTACATCTCGGACTGTATTTTCAATGTCATTATCTGCTGGCAATTCGTCTACATTGGCAACTGTTAAAAAACCTGCCTGCCTGAAGCATTTTTGGATGGTCTGGGGCTTTATAGTTTTTACTGCTTTGTCTATTCACTGAATTGCATCAAGAACTGTAAGAGACTTCGACAATTAAGTTACATTACTAGAGTCTTCCATTTTTCCAATTAAAGATTGCATAAAAAACTTACGATAGTGAGTCTTCATGAAGTAAATTATACCTTGGTCCATAGGTTGCGTAATGGCAGATGTATTGGCAGGGAATCACAGCAATTGTACAATGTACATGAGAAAGAATTAAGTGAGGATGGCACGTAGCGTTGTCCAGAAATAACAACACGATTCTTTTCTTCAGTTTGATTCTGTTGTAGAAGGAAACAACCTATTCCTCCATCAACGATGCTGTCATCCATGCCTTCTTATTGGCGTGCCCCATAAATGGTAACGAGCACACGTTCAAGTTCCTAAAACATCTCGGCTTTTGTGACTTTCCGATTACTAGAGGTCGTTGCATGTTTCCTTCCAAATTCCCACATAAAAACACTGTTAATCTCTTTTAGAATGCTTGCCTCCTTTGCATTTTTTCCCTTTAACCTTCCAGCGGGCGCGCGTAAAATTTCCACACCAGCAGGCGCGTGTCGTAAATGATAAACATTCGTGTTTTCTAACAAAGATCTTGTTCCGATACAGTATCGTGCTGATTCTCGGCTGTGTTTTCAATACTGAGGTTACTGACACTATCACTACCCAATACATGATCTTCCTCCCGATCAGACAGCTTGTGTAGAATATTCTGAATTTCATTCACATACATTCTTTCTCTGGACATTTTACACAAAATTTCGATTAGGCCAAATCATAATACAATATTTGAGAAAAATACCAGGCGCGCTGCGTAAAATTTACATCACTATACACTTATCCTGAATAGAGCGTTACAAAAACGAAATATCGCATGCAAACTAAACAGTGGCTGCAGGAATGCATCACTAAAGATACCTGCAAGGAATACCAAGAACTCAGAAGTCTTGGCCAACAATGAGTTCATATCAAATGCAAAAAATCTGCTATTGTAAAATTTACGACAGCGCGCCCGCTGGAAGGTTAAATTTAGTTTTATTTGGTAATCCATTTTACCAATTTGAACATGAGAGCTATGCGAATAGTCAAATTGAGTGTCATAATGAAAAGCAGTCCTACTTCCTAGAGAGTTATTCACATTATTATTTGCAGTACTATTTTCAATGGTGCGTGTTCTTCAGCAAGTCGCTTTTGCCTCTGTGTAGCCGATTCAGAATTTGAATAGGCTGCCCATCTCTTAGCACTTGTATTCTGTTTTGACAACTGTGACTTTCGTTTCAGCATTATTTCAAACAAGCTGTTTGTAATTTGTAATCAGCAATTTGTAAACACTATTCAATTTGCGAGTGTAAGTGCTTCAAATGATTTCAAATGAAGTTTTTCGAAAACTCAAAAATTTTCTGTAAAAGCTTCAGATTTCGCATTTACAGTAGCGCTAAACGCCATTTTCTTGAAAACGGCTCCAAATTTTTCAACGAAAATTGCCATTTAGGGCATGGTTTAACTATTTTTTAATATTCTTAAAATAATATATTTGTTCTATTGGGAAACCGAAAAATTAATAAAATGTGAAAAAAATGTACTTTCGGCGGCGATAGATGGTAGTTGTCAAGAGTATTGGCAAGTGCGAATAGCTAGCCGAGACCAAACGTAACAGAAAACTAATACGCGAAAGTCTGTGTCATTCTGTAGCACCACTTGTTACTCTCTAAATACTTTGAAACTCACATGTTTTCTTGCCACTATTTGTATATAACACGGACTAAGGACAATGCATGTACACTGACGTTCTTTACTACTTTCAGTACGGCTTTCGTTCAAATGTTCACCAAAGTTCAGAGCTAACAAATCACCAACGTTCACAAACGGACTTTACATAGCATTACCGAAACCCCAATGATTTTCGTAAAATTTCTGGACATTGATGAAATCAATAGAAGATCTCAGACGTCATCCTCTTGTGGCGTGCAGATAAACTATTGACATTGATCCACTATTGAATCTGTGATGTAATGCCAGGCGAAAAATGCCCAGAATAGTAATTATTTTGTAAATATAATAAGATTTATGGTTATAAATCATAGTCTATAGTACTCCAGATCTTTAAAGGAAACTAGCACAAACGTTTCATTGGTATTGGTACAGTAGATGCAGAGATTATCGCGCTGTATGTCAACGCACTTTTGTCTTTATATATTAGTATAGATAAGTGATCTTTCGTTCAGTGAATATATGCATGTTTTATACCTCGCAACACGGACCAAAATAGTGATTATCAAATGTTTCGAACAATTTCTAAAAGTCTAATTTGTAAACACAAGCTCTAGTAAATAAAACATCTTTATCTTATCACTGCCACCATCTCTTAGTTCACCAACAATGTGCTTTTTAAATATCCATTGTCACATTGTTGCGCAAATTTCAATAAAGCATTGCGGATGGCTTGAAAGAAATAATTATTATTCATAATTAGAATTATATATTATAAAATACAACTTTTGTCCGATGTATTAATCTCGTTGAATCTTATTTGTTCTATAATCGTCCTAAATATAAAGAATATATTTTTATTATTTTTATTTATTTATTTATTTATTTATTTACGTCAAAAACAGTTAAAACTGCGTGTGACGAGCTATGGGGAGAAGTGAATTTTGTGCACATTTTCATAATTCTGTGATCTCTATCCTAAACCATATTCTAGTCGAATTTTGAATACAGAAAAGAGAGGTTTTTTCGAGTTTTGTTGACAAAATATTCGCTCCTATATAATAAAATATATTTTCAAAGGTAAATTAGCTATATATTCCTGCCCTGAACTCTCATGTTCTTCATGAAAGAATAATACTTTTTGCCACGATAATATGAAAAACGATAATTTGAATAACTATATTTCCCACTGAAATTCTGAAGACGTGCACAAATAATGAAGTTACATTTATGTCCGGAAGCAAAACAAGGGACCATCTCAGTATTTGCTCAAGGATCAGGGAAACTGGACGAAAAACCTGATAGAGATGGGGGCCATCAACCCAGAACCTGTGGTATAATACTTGTTACAGGTTTTTTAGAATTATACAGTCCAAATGATAAATAATTACATTAACTATCATTGTTAAAATTAATGCTACTTTCCTTTTTGATGCTCGGTATAGTCTCGAATTGTATAGAAACAGTTATGCAGCAGAAAAGATTTTACTTGGGACTTAAACTTTTCTATTGAATTTGATCGTTTAATGTCTTCTGGCAAAGTGTTGTAGAGTAATGTACATGAATTGTATGTGAATTTTTTGTAGTGAGCTGTTGATACTGCCACCTGGTGAATATGATTACTACGTCGTGTGTTACACTTATAGACATCGGCGTTTGCTGAAAATATATTCCCGCCCTTAAGTAAGTCATTTTTGACAAAAACTACTGATTCGTAAATCAGGAGACAAGGTAATGGTAAAATTCCTAGATTAATAAAGAGTGACTTACAAGAATCACGTGGGTTGGATTTGCTTATTATTCGTATAATTCTTTTTTGTAATCTGAAAGTCTGTGAGCTATAAGATTTTTTTCCCAGAATATTATGCCATATCTCAGGCGGGAATGAACATTGGCAAAATATACACAACGAGCTGTATGAAGGCTGACGGAATTTGAAAGAATTCTGAACGCATAGCATAATGAACTTAATTTTGTGTTCAATCCATTTAAGTGGGCATTCCATTTGAGGTTTGACTGAATTGATAGACCTAAAAATTTTGTTACATTAACATCAGTCAAAGGCACACCGTTCATTTTCAATGGAGTACAGAATTTTTTTATTTGATATGGAAAACTGCATTGAAACAGTTTTCTTTTCATTTACTTTTAATTTTTTATTACGGAACCAATTTGAAAGTCTGATATTGTACTATTTACGGTTTCCTTGTTGCAAAGAATATTTGTATCATCCGCAAAGAACTGTTCTTCCCTTTCGAATCGCTAAGGGCATGTCATTTACGTATAATAGGAAGAGAATAGGGCCTAAAATTGATCCTTGCGTGACTCCACGTGCAATTGGCAAAGAACCGGAAAGGTGTGTACATAAAGTTCCATAATTCCAGTAAGATATTTCTACTCTCTGAGATCGTAGTTTAAGGTACGAACATAGCCAATCTAGAGCAATACCACGGATTCCATACGAAGGTAATTTTGAAAGTAAAATGTTATGATCAATGACATCAAAAGCTTTTGAAAGATCTAAAAATATTCCAATAGTTGCTTCGTTTTGATCCAATGATGAGACAACATCCTTATGAAAAGAAAAAATGGCTGTTTCCGTAGATTTTGATTTCCGGAATCCATGTTGGCAATTTGAAAACGCGTCGTGTTTATTGATAAAGGTTTCCATTCGCACATAAAAAAGTCTCTCTAATATTTTTGAAAAAACTGACAAAAGAGAAATTGGCCGATAATTTTGAATTTCATTTTGTTGCCTTTTTTGAAGAGCGGCTTAATCTTCTTTATATTTGAACTAAGACAACCTGTTATTTTACATTTCATAAAATGTTATGTATTTAAAATAATGAATTTTCGTTATTTATTCTCTATGTTTCAGGATCAGGATAGGTTACCAGACATTTTTTATCACTGTTTTAAAATTATCTGTAGTTAAAGTTCTATTAGGCGAGCGGACTACTAATTTCGACGTCCAATTACTTCACAAATACGCATATTTTGAAAATATTCCACACTAGCTGAAGTACCCCGCGTTGCTGGGGTATTTATCGCAATAAGCTATTAGACAGGAAGGCATTCCATCCTTTCCAGCCCTGCCGCGGAGACTACTTGCATCCATTCTATTTTATCCCCGTTCCGTCTTGCCCAACCTCTCTCTGTCTTGCTCCCACCTAGAAATAATTTGTGTTCTTAGCTTTCTCAAAAAAAATGTTTATATTTTTTAAATTGGGGTTCCCGCCCCCAAACTTCACTCACTTTATAACTAAAAATAATCAAATTAATCAAAAAATTAAATACATTCACTCACATATTATTTTCAGTCAGTGGCCACATCAAAAAAGTTATTATTTTTCATATTTTTTCTTATTTCGTTATAAACAGCGTTTATTAAGAAAACTTTGAAATTAATTGTTGGCCCCACGCCGAGGCAATTGAAAAAACAAATGAAGTGCTTTTAATCGAACTTGAGTATGCGTTTTAGGGTCGCTGTGGCTCACGTAAATGTGCCATTTACCACTTAGACAATCACAATATCTACAAAAATTCGATAACAGTGGATTCCGGCTTGACCAAAGTTTTTCTGTTACCTATAATAAAGCCTCTATTGTTCCACTTTCAACAACCTTGAAAAACAATGTTTGACACACACTCAATTCCTTCCATTTCTCAGTACTTTTTTACTTCAATTATACCGAACAGAACTTACCGAACTTACTCTCATAAATTTAAATCATCATTCCTTCACCAGCCAAGGGTTTGTTTTCTACACTGCAATAAAATACTTCCCTACAAAAATTCATCTAACTCAACAGTTTCAGCCTAAATCGGAAAATCATTCACAATAACTTTAATTCGACTCGTTGAACTCGCTAATACGTGATAATCATACATAATGTACTACAACTAATCCAATGACTATTTCATATAGAATAATTCGTGCCTTTATACCTTTTTAAAATATGAAACATCCATCAGCAAAATGTCGTTTTCCAAACATTCCATATACGACTAAGTATACTCAAAACTTCGAAAACTCAAAACTTTTCTATGAAAAAGAGCTTCAAATTTCACATTTACAGTAGGACTTAAACGCCATTTTCATCAAAACGGCTCCAACTTTTTCAACAAAAATTGCTATTTAGGACAAGGTTTTACTGTTTTTTAATATTCTTAAAATAATATTTCTGTTCTACTATTAGGTAACCGAAAAATTAATAAAATGTCAAAAAAATGTACTTTGGGTGGCGTTAGATGGCAGCTGTCAAGAGTAGTTGCATGTCCGAATAGCTAGCCGAGACCAAAAGAAAAAAAATAATGCAGGAAAGTCTGTGCCATTAAGTAGCATCACTTTTTACTTTCCCGTATACGTACGTATACATGGAGTGATATACGTAGTATAGGGAAAGTTATGTAATGCTGCGCGAAAAAATGGCCAATTTTCGGCGGAAAAAAATTAATTGCCGGGCCATGAAAACGAATAAGTAGATAAAACCAGTTGCTAAATTAAGAAAAAGAAAAATCCCCTAACACGTGGTGTAGCCAGAAACCCCTGTTTTGTGGGTTCTTGATACCGAAAAAACAATTGAAAGCAAAACGTCTGTCTGTCCATCTGTCCATCCGTGAACACTACTAGCTCCTAAACCACTTGTCGAATTTTTTCCAAATTGAAGAAGCCCCAGTCCATCTGGCTGCAGTCGAAACTCTGCCATTTTGAAAAACATTCATTAATTTTTGGGGGTACTTTACATGAAGCCCCCGGACATTTTCAAAATTTTCTCAGAAACGGCTCCACATTTTTTATTTACATTTCTTGTAAGAATAGAGTAAAATACACATTAAATTTGGCATATGTACGATTTTCGCGGTTAACTCTGAATTTTCAACAATTTCAAAAGTATGAATTTTTTTTCGACATCTTTCTACAACTACAAAATTGTAGACAGATTTTTCCTTCAAATAAAATTTGTTCTCCAAAGTGAGTTCTTCTTTCTTTAATGTCATGTACATTTTTTTGAAGAGTTTAGTAGTTTTCGCGCAATATTGCGTGCAATATACGCAATTTTAAGAAATGACAAACAATATTCACTCAAAAACGGCCCCAAACTTTTTCTTTAAACGCTTGGTAGGGATGGTGCCTAATGTACTCTATGAGATGACATCAACGGCATACTGCTCAATTCTTTTGTTTTTTCAAAAATTATAAAAATGTATTTTGTTTACTTGTCTCTCACGTCATTAATATTTACATTAATAGCAACTCGTTCATATTGTAATATTTATGAGTGAATGTGCTTTAAATAATGTGAGTTAGGTTTCTCGAAAATTGTTTTTTTGTGAAAACTAGCTCAAAATTCCGCATTTTCAGAAAGGCATAAACGCCATTTTCTCAAAAATGGCTCCACATTTTTCTTCAAACTTTTCGAAAGGATAGTGCTAATTGCACTCTTTAATATGACGTAAATTTCTTTTTGGGGTATTTGGTTTTTCCGAAATTACACAAATGTAATTTTCCACAATTTGTAAACACTATTGGATTTGTGAGTTCAAGTGTTTTAAATTACTTCAAATAGAGTTTTTCGAAAATACAAAATATTCCTATGAAAAAGATCTTCAAATTTCGCATTTACATAGGAGCTTAATCCCCATTTTCTTAAAAACAGTTCCAAAGTTTTTAAAGAAAATTGCCATTTAGGACGAGGTTTCATTGTTCTTTAAAATTCTTAAAATAATATTTCCGTTCTACTATTAACAAAAAAATTAAGGAAATGTTGAGAAAGGAAATTTGGGCGGCGATAGATGGCAGCTGTCAAGAGTATGTGGCAAGTCCGAATTGCTAACCTAGACCAAAGGAAATAGAAAACTAGTGCGAGAAAGTCTGTGCCATTCTGTAGCACCACTTTTTCATTATCCGGACCCGACAATGAATATTTTTGTGCCGAAAATTCGCCGATTTTTAGCACAGCGTTACATAAATTTCCCTATACTATGAATTTTACTCCGTATATACGTGCGTATATATGAAAGTAAAAATCCATTTTTTTGTGTGTGAGTCGATATGAAATGCCGCACAAACGCAGTTTAATATAAAAAATGCACATTTAAGAATTGCTTATGACACGGACAAATAATTTTGCCCTACTTGACGCTGATACAGTGGCCATGATTATACTTGTAGTATATCCTTTGGAAAATATTTCATTCTCCAATTTCAGAAATATTCTATTTGTAGAAAAATATAGTATATAAAAATATATTCCACTTTTTATTTCATTTAAAAATAATTTTTTAATGTTTAACAATAAAATTTATAAATAATGACTATGATTTTGACACATTTAGTAATGGTTTATCAATTTAGACTACAGCGTCAGCAGCAATATTCTCGTCACATTCAGTAAATATGAGAATTTCTGTAAATAAATTTACCAGCATTTGTTTCGATATATGCGACAATGTGTTATGTCGACTTACATTATTTCGAGAAACATTTATTCGCCACTCTCATTACAAGCAAACTAGAATAGGATTGTAAATTCTTTGTACCTTTATTTAGAAGAAAAAAATTAGAAAAAAAATCAAGAGTAGTTGGTGGCAAGGTAAGTTTACTTACACATTTATAGTAAGATATGGTCACATCATCTTTGCTTACAGAACTGTATAGATAAGAATTTTGCCTTTGAGTTTACTTTTGGATACTCCTTTGAGTAAATTTTTTATCGCCTTTTTATAACTTTGAGCTACTGCTATTACCTTATTTAAAAGGAAATATAATCAATTCCTCAGTGCAAAGTTAAAAGAAAAGGTGAAATTTATAAAACATGTTGATACAAAAGTTTTTTGATCTGCAACAATAGTGAGTATTTTTGAGTAAGAGTATTTTTTCTCAGATTCCAAAAAACAAAAGTCGAAAGATTGAAAATTACTCAGATTCTTGTTAAAATAATTTTTCGCCCTTCTAATGCGACTTTTAGGAAAATATTAAATTGAAAGATAAGTATGTTGTTCGTTTCTTGCAAATTTCGCAACAATATATTTCATATTTATTTTTAATTTTCGTATTAACCAACGAGCTCGCTTGACTCATGACACATCAATGTGTACGATCTGTAAAATATAAATATTTCGCAAAAAAGAGAGAATAAATTGATTTAAATACTATATGAAATGAATGGAAAAAACAAGGTTTAATGGACACCAAAAAATAATGTTGATTATAAAATATGAAAAACTTAGGGAGACATGGTATGTAGGATCAAGACCCTGAACAAACAATAAAACGTCTTCCCTAAGAAGAGGACAATGTACAGGTGTCTCAGGATAAATGTTACAAAGTTCTAGGAAATGCAGAGGTGTCGAAAACGATCCTTTTGCCATTGAATATACCAGCGGGAAGTTGTTTATGCTGTATCTAGGAAAACATATAAATCAACAAGGACACAGTTTATTCACAGAGACAATTATCCATACAACCAAAACTTCCTCGGTAACCGTAAGAATAACCAGAAACAAAGCCAAGTTACCATTATGCCAAAAGATATACCTAGTTAAGTGCAGTTCTACCGTATGCCGTCAGAAAGTCCAAAATCGCTCCGCCGGGTCAACACAATCGCTCGAACGTAATCACTACCTCACATACGAAACTCCACACAATCTGTCACTCCGGTGGCGGCTCCCGCTTTTATTCCTCCTGGCGGCGTAGCCTCGCTTCTTATCTGCTGCTCCGCCGGCTGGCCGCTCGTTCCTCATTGGCCAGCTCCCTCGCCGGTTCGCTGCCCCGAATACTTTCGGAACTGCCGCTGCACGTCGCTGATTTGGCGCTTTAAGTTGTCGCATATTGCCGCAACAGCTTATGAAGGAGTTATATAATTATTCACGTGTTATATGTCCATGAGATTTACAATCTCGTGTGCACGAAGTTACATGAAATCTCCTCCACTGTGTCAGAACGTGACCTGCTGAACATCTGTTTTTAAGAAATTGCGTAAAATCAGGAGAAATGCCACTGAGTGAAATTTCCTACAAAATATTCATTGACAAAAAATTATCGTCTTCGACCCCTCTCCATGCCAAAAAGTTTTTAATATTTAGTCCGAGACAGACAGTAGTACATTAAAAGTCACTCGCGTCGATCTTTAAAGCACTAAGGAGAGTTGTTGCTTATCAAGTAGGACTTTAAATGTACTTGGAAAATATGATGTCAATATTAAAATTCTTTAAAGACTTTCTTTGGAATTAAACTCTCTATGAAACACTCTTTGAAATTAGAATTTTCAATATTATAACAAAATTCTCAACAAATTGAAAATATATGTTTCAATATATAGTGTTCATTGTTAATTCACAAATGTAAAAGTGTGGAGACTGTTATCACATTATTCAGTATTGACATGAAGAAAAAACTAGACGATAGGCATTAATTTGAAAGCAAAGTGGTGTGACACATTTTATTATATTTGTTAGTATTTAAGATGTATTTATATGCATTATGCGTGTACATCCATTGACGTCATTTCTATAACTTGCCAAAGTATGAAATTCAATGATGAATCTCAAAATTGAGTTTTGGTATGTTAAGCTCAGCACCTGAATTATTTCAATACATTCGGCGACACTAGACGCAATACATCCATAAAGCGATGTTCCGTTGCGCTCCCCGGGAATCAGCGACGTCCCACCTCCCGGGCCCCGCGCCCCGACCGCGCCCCCACGGTGCCCTCCCTCCCGTTGCAGAGGGCCGGCCCGCCACGGCCCCCTGCGCGCTCCCCGGGGCGCCTCCCGGGTGCGGGCCCGGGCCGGGGGCGGGGCCGGGGCCGGCGCCCGCCCCCGCCTTAGCGGCGCGCCCCACCCGCAGCGCGTCCCCGCTGCCCGGCGAGTGCGGGCCCGCCACGCCGGTGGCCGCCACCGGCGCCGGCCCCCCGTCCCCCGGCACGCCCCCGCCACAGTCTCCGCCCCCGACGCTGTCGCCGTCACGACGCGCGGTCACCGTCTCCGTGACGACTGGCGAAGACAGCACCGCGGACGCCAGTGAGCTGCGCCGCCTGGTGGACGGAATCAAAGCGGCGCCCGCCGACAGCGAGAGCGCCGCGGACGTGGTCCTTGCCGACTCCATCATGAGCGCCGTGCGCTCTGTAGCCGCAACCTGCAAGCCGTGCGCCGGCGACGCCGGCCTCCCCACCGTCCGCACAGGCCCCGCCCGGTTCCCAGGCCACGGCGGCTTGGGCGACGCCCTCCTCCGCCCCACCGCCGCCGTCGGCGCCGCCTCGGCCCCCGCCGTCGACGCCCACACCCGCGCCGCTCGCGACCAAGGTCTCCGGCAGAAGAGCTCTGGCATCGCCTCGCCCCTCCCACCCCAGCCGGCAAGCTGTGACGGCCGAGTGCCGCTGGCCGTCCACCCGCTCTCCCCGCTGCCGACGCTGCTGGGCTCGGAGAGCGACATGGAGCGGCACACCAAAGTCATCGACTACGAGACGGAGGAGGAGGCGCAGCCGCGCGCGGAACAGGTGGTGCAAGAAGTGCTAGAGGAGGTGGTGGGGGCGGCGTTGGCGGCGGCGGCACTGGAGGCGGCCGGCGACGCCGTTCGCGCCGTGCGCTCGCTCGTCAACGCGGCCGTGGACGCGGCGGTCGCGCGCGCCTGCCTCTCGGACTTCAACACGGAGTTCGCGTACGGCGACCTGCTGTCTTGCGTGTCGGACGTGAAAGGCGCCGCGCTCCCGTCCCCCCGCGTCCAACTGCACGGCACGCCCGAGGCGGTCGCTCTCGACGCTCCTCAGCACCCCGAGGCCGACGGCACGGACACGCCATGGGCTGTGCGTCGGAAACCGAAGTCGTCGGCATCCGACGAGGTCGGTGCGTTGGGCTCGGACCGCGAGGCGACCCTTGTTGAGGAGGGCGGGGTGCCTCTGCGAGCGTGTGCGCGCGCGTGCGACCTCACGCGGCCCCGCCCCCTCCGCCACGCGGTCCGCGAGGAGCCGTCGGAGGAGGTCGCGGAGTCGCTCCTCCGCGTGGTGGAGCCGGCGGCGGCGGCCCCCGAGCGCGACCGCTCCCCGTCTCCCGTGCGCCTCGCGCCGCCGCCCCCGCGCCCGCTCTCCGCCGCCACCTCCAGCTCGCTCAGCGTCTGCCACATGGAGCTCGACTACGTGTGGCCGCCCGTGCCCAAGAGCATTTCTTTCCAGGACGGATCCACTGTCTCGATGAAGGTTTACGCGGAAGCCCAAGAGGACATGAATCCACCTCTAGGGTCGGCAATATACAACTTGGAGGCGGAAAAAGAAACAGAGAGCCAGCGGGATATCTCGTTTACTGGAGAAAGCAAATCGGTTCGTCTGCCTCTAGAAAATGCACTTGATTCAACCTTAGACATATCTGATGAGTTGCCCCTCATCACGATAACTCTGGATGCAGGGGAAACTGTTGAAATCAACTCTGAAGTGATTACCCCCGAAGGAACTGGGATATTAGCGCCGTGTGGTCCACCGTCAATCACAAACAATGAACAAAATTCGCATGAGGCAGGTAGAGTCGATACATCAAACTGGGGACCTGTTACGGAGGCCGACAAAGATGCTTTTAAACTCCTTGAAGAACGTGCTGTTCGTAGTGAACTCATGGAAACTTGTGACTCGGACATGGTGAAATTACTTCGAGGGAATTTTGTTTCAGACTATGATACATTAACACCTGAAAATAAAACGTTGACTTCACAATTTACGGAGGGAGTAGAGAAAACGTCTGCTCAGATTCCACATTCCACACATGCATCAACTCCACACGTGTCGCCAAATGATTGTGAAAATTTATCACAACTTACTATAGGAGAGAATCAGTTGGAAGACATGGCCTCCAAGGAAATAAAAACTACTCCTGAAAACTATCATGTAAAGGGCTTTGGTGATAAGGACGAATTGATTGCAATATCTAATGACAAAAAATGCACTTTGGCATCAATTCCTATGCATGAAAATAATGTTAAAAAATATGTGGAACAGAGAGAAGGTGACATACAGCCGGAAATTGTTACTTTAGGGAAAGAAAAATTGACTGGACCCTCTTCAGCACATGTTCTTGATCTAACAAAATCAATCTCTGCTCCGGCATGCACATCACTTGCAGCAGAAATTAAAAAGAAATATTTTCTTCGGTCGTCTCCATTAAGTAAAGAGGATAATAAATTCACGGAAATGTCATCTACGGATGTAATAAATACATTAAGGTCAAGCCCGGCAACTGAAGCACTTAATCTTAAAGTGGAACAGATGGAAGAACAACCTGTTATTAAAAAAAACTCCAACATTTCGGGGATAAACAATAATCAAATAATACCAAAAAGTTCAAACCCATCATTAATTCCAGAGGATAATATTTGCTTCGCACCACTTCGGGATCCCGAACATTTGGAAGATGACTCAGAGCATCCAATGGAAATTACCGAACCCTGTACCAGAGCAGTTGATATGTCAGCAACGGTTATTGCATCTGAAGTAATTATGGATACTGTTGCATTAATTGAGGAATTTCCTTGTCATTCAGCAGCAGAAAGAAATTTAAATTTATCTTGCGAAAATATGGTGAATACTTTCACATTGAGTGCAGTAGATAGCGAAAAGAGAAAAGTAGAAATATCAGAAAATTTTACCCTTCAAAGAGAGCTTTCCGTTCATCAGAAAGAAAATTTGAAAATTATGGAACCCTTCGAAATACCTTCAACCGCATCGTCTACTTCAACAGAAGAACATCAATGTGAAAGTAAAGAATGCACAGAAACTGACAATAAGAGAAAGACAGAATCAAAGTTGGAGAATGTTGAGGAACAAAAATCATGCACCTCGCCGGGTTTCGCTATACCTACAATAATAATTACAGACGAAAGTGGCAATCAGCAAAAATCATTAGAGGCAGATGTACAGTTGTGCCAATCCCCTCCTCTTGACATCCAATATTCGTTGCGCTCGTCACGAAGTGTTTGCGTTATCGCAGACAGTGACGACAAACTTATAAAAGAAGAGCAAGCAGTGGTACTCAAGGACGTTGACAATTCCCAGCATCATTTGCCAGAAGAATCGCAGAGTCACTCCTCGTCCAGTGAGTTGCCACCGTACTTTCGTTCTGAATTAAAAACGCAAGTCTCTCAGTCGAGTGAAACGAATGACGACTCCCACTCCACCTGTGCTTCGGCGCAGTCACCGCCAGAAACCGAAGCGCAGTCGCCAGTGTCGCCGGAGGCCCTGAGCGAGCTGAACTTGTCGCGCAGCATCCAGCTGCTGCAGCAAGCGCGCGAGGCGGGCGGGGCGTCGGCGGGGCGCGACCTCAGCCCGAGTCGCGCGTCGCCGGGGCGCCTGCCCCCCAGCGCGCGGGGCCCGCGCCGCCGCACGCCCCCGCGCGACGCGCTCGCCTTCGCGCCCATGCGCGCCGCCGGCGCCGTCGTCGCCGCCGCGCCCGAGGACGCCGTGGACGCGCTCTTCTGCGAGGGCGAGGGCCTGGGCGCGGGCGTGCACGCCATCAAGTCGCGCGTCGCCGCCGCCGCCGCCGCCAGCCCCAGAGAGGCCCTCAAGCTCATGCAAGAGATGGAGGAAGGCGGCGAAGAGGTGTCCGTGTCGCAGGCGGGCGACCAATTCACGCCGTTGCGCGGGTGGCGCTTGGACGGCACCGCGGGGCCTCTGAGCGGCGGCGGTGGAGGCGCACGTCAGCACGCCAACGAACCACGGGACGCACCGTCGGGCGCCAAAGACTCCAAAAACATCGACGGCCGCTACTTATCCAAGAAGTCCAAGGGGAGAAACGACGACAAGTCTGGCCGAAAGGAGAATATTCAAGAACGCGCCGAAGACAGTGGTACAGCCGGACCATCTTCTGCGCGAGTAGAGAACCAAGAACGAGTAGGCGCGCGTTCCGGGGGGAGCAGCAAGGGTCGGAGGGCGCGTGGGAGTAAACGGAAGGTAGAACCAGAAAGAGAGACAAAAGACGACGAAGAAGAAGAGGAGGAGGAAGACGAATGTTCGAGGAAGCCCGAGAGGGAAATGCAGCGCCTTAGCAAATGGTTGAAAGCGCTCGTGCGTCGGACGGCTCATCGGCATGTGAGCATGCGGCTTCGCGACTGTCTGCGAAGTTGGCTCGAAGTGTATTTGCGAGGCGAAACTCTGCTCCCGTCTTCCGCCGACGGCCCCGACGATGTTTTTGAAGTGGCTCCAGAGGTGATTTCCGAGCTCCTGAGACGCGCGCGCCGTCCGGTTGTACCCGTCATTCACACAGACGCAAGTATCAGCATAAGCAACTCAACGGCACCAACAGACGACGACGATGTGGACGAGGAAACAGCGGACGAAGACGATGAAGAGTACATGTACTCCCGCGTTTTGGATCTGCTGCAACCGGTCGGAACGCCTCAAGACACAGTGGAGGACAGAGAGGCCTTACGGGAACTGCTCCACGAGTTCGTGGACGCTCAGATCCACAGGCGGCGAGAGACCGTGAAGGAGCGGCGCGATTTCCTTCACTTCCTGAGGGCGCGGGGGCGGGCCTCTCTGGCCGAGCGCCTGCAGCCGCGCGCGGAGGAGCTGAGCGCGAGGGTGCACGAAGCGGTGGCCGAGGAGGCCATCCAGCGCACGGGCTACTCGCTGGGCGAGGACCGGCGCCGCCTGCGCGAGTGGGTGCGGGCGAGCGCGCAGGCGGTGCTGGAGCAGCGCCTCACCCCCGCCGGCCTCGGGGGCGCGTTGGGGGCGGGCGCGCGCAACGAGGAGGCGGGCGCCAGGAAGCAGCCCGCCCCCGTCAGCACCGCCCCCGTCGCGCCCCCGCAGCGGCGCGCGCTGCGCGACTACTTGGAGCAAGTGGTGGAGCGCGAGATGCGCGACGAAACCGCCCTCCGGGAGATCCAGAGGAAGCGGCTGCGCGTGCTGCTGTCCATGATGAAGCAGCAGGACCTGCGCTCGTGGCTGCGCTCGCTCGAGATGGAGCTGAAGGGCCACCGCCAGACCGCGAACGCGGAATCGCGGGAACAAAGTCCCGTGCGCAAGACGTTGCGAGGGGGCGCACATGAGCTGCAGAAGTGGTTGAAAGGCAGCCTGTATGCTCGGGTGGAAATGATGATTCACGAAAGAGAGATGGAAAATGGTAAACGTAAAGAGAGCGATGTGGATGTGTCGGGCGCGGAAGGAACGGATGTTTCAAACCATGTGGCAGCCCAAGGAAAATGTAAGGAAACATACGACAATGCAATTAATTCAACGGAGGTAGAACAAATTCTAAACGGCGGAGAAAATGTCAATGAAATTCTAGAACAATCTGAAGGAAAAGTAATTTGCGGGGCAACGCTCTCAGGGGATAAATCACAAGGTGAGGAAGGGGCACTTTTGCCAAACAAAGAGAAAATTAATGCACGTGATGAAAAACACTTGGAAGGACAAATCGTGGGTGACATCTCAGCAGAATTACTAAAGGAATCCGAATTGTCACCTGGTGATATTGAAAAGTGTATAGAAACCGTACTGGTGGGTGACATTAGAATGCAGACACCCGAAAAGAGTGCAAATGCCAACAAAAGACCAAACGATTCAATTAAACAAATAGAATTAATGTTGAAGGAAGAAGGAAGGGAATTAGAAAAAAATGGAGTTATTAAGACGAAGGAAGAAAAACATTCCGAAACAAACTCAGAAGTAGATGGATCAGGGGAAGTGGCGTCAACTTTTTTAAAAAGTACAGAAAACCAGGAAAGAGTGGAAACTATGTTGCCAACAGTTGCAATATCGGAAAGCGAGTGTGTGAAAATAAAATTGCAAGATGAACAAAAACGATTCGATGAATCTTCAGTTCCAAAAGCTACTCCTGCTGAGAGTGCAGATACTACAGATGACAAAAAACGAAGAATATATTCTCAAAAAATGGAAACGTCAAACACAGAAAATATAACCTACTCAGATGCAAATTCTGAGAAAAAAGAACCATTAAAAAATAAAGAAATAACGGTTACCACATTTTCAGCTGCAGAACGTTTTAATGAAGAAACACGTACAAATTTTCAAAGTCCACTAAAAACAGAATCTAGCAATGAGGGCGCAAGCCTCGTAGAAGACGCTCACATAAATGGAATGAATACATATGAAATCATTGATAACATTTTACAAAATATGTTATGCGATGTCGTAGAACAAACTAATAATCAGGCAAAAAGAGAAATGTCTTCAGTTATTGAAAATATTATAAAAAATGTGATAGTAAGTGGTGTTGAAAAAAAGCGAGAAACAGGAATCATTCACAATAATTAATAGCATATTGCAGGAAATAATAGAAAATTCTTTAGAAAAACATGACAAACAAGAATCGATCACCATAAGTAAACATATTTTGCAAGATATTGTAGAAAATGCCATTGAAAAACACAGCATTCAGGAACGAGTACAAAAAACATCTTCCATAATTCAGGATATTGTCAACGAATTCGTAGGGAATGTTACAGAAAGAATAACGAAACAAGAAAAATCATCAGTTATCAAAGGCATTGTGGAAGAAATAATTGGAAATGTTATCAAAAAGTCAGAAGGGAATATTCGAAGATTAGAAACGACTTCCATAATCAAGGATATTCTAAATGACGCTGTTGATAATGTTGCTGAGAGGCAGGAACCATCAAAAATAATGAAAGGAATTGTGCAAGAAATGGTCGGGAATACTGCAGATAAAATTGAGAGACAGGTACAAAGTCACGACCCATCTGTAATGGGAAGCTTTTCACAAGAATCGAAAAGAATAATGTTGAAATATTTCGGTGGACATGAGTCATATGAAGTGATAGCTGGAATTGAGGAAGGTTTATTAGCAAGTGTAATGGAGAAAATTGAAACACAAAAAAATAGCTATGAAGCATATACAATAATTTCTGATATATTGCACGAATTACTAACCAACGTAATCCAAAATGTTGAACTTAAGAGAAATAGAGACGGAACAATCGCTGTGATAGAAAATATTGGACGAGAAATTGTAGAAAATGTCTTCGACAATCTTCAAGAACAAACAAATCAACATGAAACGACTGCAATAATTGGAAGTATTGTGGAAGAGATGGTTTGCAATATTAAAGAAAAATCAGAAAATATGACCATGCCACATGAGGCAAACACCATTATTCAAAGTATCATGGAAGAAATGATAGAAAACGTTTCAGAGAATTTTGAAAGAAAGATTGGTATGTCTATTTTATCCACATCAAGTAACGAAACTGAGGGAGAAATTGTCGAAAAAATCAACGATCAGATTGAGAAATTAATGAATAGTCATGTGACGCAAACCTTAATGGAAGGCGTCGTACAACAAATGGTGGGGAATGCTCTCGAAATATTTGAGACACAAGAAACAACCAACATTATTGGAGAAATAATGCGAGAAATGTTAAAGAACGTTATTGATAGAAGTGGACGAAGCACAGCAGCAGTCATTGAAACTATTATGCAAGAGACAATGAAAAGAGTTTACGAAAAAATAAAAGATCTCGAATGTAGAGATTCTCGTCAAATTAAAGAAGATACTTTCGAAGAAGCAATGACAATTCAACCAGAAAACATAAATAGGAGAGTGACAAAATCATATACTAACGAATCTCATTGTCTCGAAGGGGAACACGCATTCAATTTAAACGGTAGTCGGGAACATGGCGTGTCGGAACCTTTGCTTCATGAATATGAAGGAGAGAGAGAAATCAAAGTTCCTGGGGACAGTGTGTTGACTGAGGAGCCTCCACAAGAAATACACTCAACAAAAGAGGGAACAGGAGCTGAAATGGAAAAAGTAAAATCGAAACCAACAAATGAAGTATGTGAGACTACAATTGAGAAGCAAAGAATACAAATGGTAGAGGAAGAAAAACTTTCAGGAAACTCTCCACTGAATACTCTCCAGAATATACCAGAAACTCATAAAACAATCCTCAAAAAAGAAGAAAGATGTCGCGAAGATGAAGGAAGAATAAACCAAGATTTTCATGAGCAAAATCAAGAAGCAATTGACTCATCAAAAGAAGGTATATTCAGCAAGGCAACAAAAACAACCACAGATACGCCAACTGATGGGACTAAAAACACATATAGACACGGGAAAACGCAAGATGTGACAAAAGAGGGAAGAAATGGAGAAGATAAAGGGGAAATGGAAAGTAATTGTTATAGAGACAATCAGGGAAAATATGATTGTATAACATCAAATTCTGGAGAGGATGTCACACATTTTTCAAATACAACACATCTAAAGAAAAAATCTCCTAGTAAGGCAACAAAGGTAGAAAAGTCCGTGCGTTTTGAGGAAGACGTCGAGAATAATAAAAAAAATTCCCATAGAAAGGAATTAAGCAATGAACATCAAATGGAACCATGTAACACGGAAGAGCAGAAAGAAGCGAGGTTTTGCATTTATGCTCCGCTTTCTAGGAAAGAAAGTATTCATGTTATTAAACGAGCCGCCGAAACAAAACATAGTCCTCAAAATGACGATAATTCTGGACGAGATGACCATGTATTCTCTGAAACAGAATCTGTGACTTACGAAAGTGAGTATGATTCTTTAGAAATTGGACGTAGTATCACAGAAATTTCCGGGCAAGATACGACGAACAGAGCCGTAAAAGCGACAGAACCTGAAAACCTGGATCCACGAGAGCAAGAAGAACGCTCCAGACGTTTACGTGAGCAAGAAGAAGAAATAATGGCGAAGCTATATAAAGCCTGGGCACATGATTCAACGTCAATCAAGAGTCTTTCTGAGTCAAGAGATGACTCTACCAGAGGTCGTGCGTCTCGGGGGAGCGAAATGGTAAGTGAAGGCCTCGAAACAGGTGACCGTCGCGACCAGGAAGACGATTACTCGCTATGGCCCGGGGAGATAGAACAGACGATAGATGAGCAGGAGCGCCAAGGTGCCGCTACATCGGAGGAAGAGGACATCGGGGCCAACTCACGCCAGTTCTTGCACGAGGAGATAGATGTGGAGCTTTTCGAGCAATACCAGGCAGACGACGACACGCACCACGTGCAAGTGCCTGTCACAGCCGTCACATGTCCGGATGTCCACCCAGGAGGCGAGGACATCCACGAGGACGCCGCCGAGATGCGCGACTGGCTGGAGGAGTACATTCACGCGACGGTGGCCGCACGCATGGTGGCGGGGGCGGGAGCGGGGGCGGGGGCAGGGCCGGGGTGCGAGCGCGCCCCGCCGGCGGCCGGCGCGCGCCCGGAGCGGCAGTTCCTGCCCGAGCGCCACGGGGCGTTCGCCGAATGCTCGCGTCGCGGCGGCCGCGCGCACGCCCCCGACGGCCCGGACGCGCATTCCACCACGTGCGTGTGCGGCAGCGACGTGGCGCTGTGGTCCCTCGACGAGGGCGAAGACCCGGGCCCGACCCCCTGCGCCCCTCGGCCGAGCGGCGCGTCCCTCGCGGAGACGGCCGGCGCTTCCACGGGTGGGCCCGGCAGCGCCGTGGGCGGCGGGGGCGGCGGCGGCGAGGCGCCCACGGGCGAGGAGCTGCTGCTGCAGCGCTTCCTGCAAGACGCGGCGGCGCGCGCGGGGGTGTCGGAGAGCCGCGACGCCATGCTGGGGTGCCTACGGCGCTTTGTGGTGGAAGTGGTCGATCGCGTCGTGGAGAACCACCGCCGCCGCGGCAGCAGCAGCACTAGTGACCTGGCGCCCGCCCGCCCCGCGCGTCGTCTGTCGCGCACGTGGTCGTTAGGGCGATGCTCGGACCCGTCGCGGGAGCGGCTGTGCGCAGCGCTCAAGGAACAAGCCAAGAGCGACCTCCGCGAGTGGCTGAGCGCGTGCGTGGAGCAGGGCCTGGACGAACGACTGGGCGCCTCAAGCGTGTGCGATGATAGCGCCGCCGACGCGGCACCGTGCGGCGCGCCCGGGTCGGTAGCGGAGGTGGTTCGTGCAGGTTCCGTTCCCGTTGTGCAACTAGCGACCTTTGAATGCACCAGCAATATGAGTCTCCAGGAATCATCACGCACATCGCGCGCGGCTTTGGAAGAAGATCAAGATAATTCGGAGCGGGAAACAAAACCTCTTTCATCCGACGTGTCGGATAACACTCCTTATATTTCCGGTCCATCTGCGGCTACTAACGAAGTGTCCGGCAGCGGGCAACGGTATATTCCTTACTTTTCTTTCACCAAATCTCCCGCCAACGTGCATAGCCTCGACACATCCACATTCGACTCGACTCGAACGTCCGAGTCTTCTCCTGCTCCTTCCATCGGGCAGGAACAAGACGTATTGGATTTGTACGAGCGCAATTGTAGCCCGCGCAACGTGCTGGAGAGCCTGCTGTGCGCGTACCGCGATATGCTGAGTCAGCGGCTGAGTGAGCTTCTGGGCGCGATAGGTCACGAGTCGATGTCGGCGGGCGAGTCGCTGGTGTCGGCGCGCGGGGACGCCCTGCCGCTGCAAGAGGACCCGGAGCAGCGGCGCCCGCAGGACGGCGAGGCCCCCTGCGGCGCGTCGGAGCACGCGTCGCCGTCGCCGCCCGGCTCGCGCAGCGGCTCGGCCGCCGCCGGCGCCGCGCGCCAGCCCCCGCCGCTCCGCCCCGAGGTGGCTCTGCCCTTCACCTGCGAGGGCAACCTCGGCGACGACGACTTCAAGAAGGAGGAGGAGTTCCTGCACGTGGACCTAGCGGTGGAGCGCCGGCGCGAGCACGGGGACGCGGAGGCCGTCGACAGCCCTCCGGAGCCGCCCGGCCCGCCCTCCGAGAAGTCGACGGAGACGCTGCTGGAGCCGCGCGGCGGGACCTCTTTGGGGCCGTTGGGCGTCATTCCGCGCTCGCCCTCACTCATCGGCAACGCTCCGGACGCCACAGGCTGCGCGTCGTGGGACGCGTCGACGCCGCGGGAAGTCACTGCCTTGTCGGCGCGCAGGCATGGCAGCGGACGCACGCGTACTTCGTCGGCCCTCAAAGCGGCGCGCTCCGCCTTAGAGAGCATGATATCTGCAGCGGTTAAGGAGGATGCACATGCTGTCCCCTTTCCCCAAGACCCCAACCAAGCTTCGGAAAGCGATTCTCTTTCCCAAAATGAGAGTCAAATATCGAGGGGAAGCAATTCTTCAGGATATGACCATTTGACTTTCACTCTTTGCAGAGTTCTTTCATCAGTAGGTAGCGTAGTCTCTGCCACACATCCTTCTTCAGATTTTAACACATCAGAAAGCTCGTTTTCCACGTCCTACACCTCGTACACTATGGGATTGCCTGTCGCGAGCGTGTCTTCGGCTATGGGTAGATTACCGTCCGCGACGAGCAGAACCCCATCCACAGTCGGGCGCGTGTTACCAGGCAGTCCCTTTCCCACATCCTACAGCATGAGTCCCTCACAGAACGAGACCAACTTCTCTGATGCAAGCGATGAACAAATTATCACTCCTTTTTCTTTGCACGATCTTCTTGAAGCAGGTCGTTTATCTCCGCAGCCATTCCATCTATCTCTGCCAGTGGCTTCAGAGGAGAACGAGTTGCGCTCTTCAATAGAAAGCGGAGCACCTTCGGAGCAGGAATCCGCGGGTCAACAAGAGCGCCCGCGCTCCGAGCCCATCACACTGGACATTCGTGTGTCCTGGGTAACGATGAATACCCCATTTGACGGCAACGATTCTTCTGATGACGTTCACGCGTCATGTGGTTTCCATGACAGCGACGTATGCATGTTAGAGAGACTCTCATATATGCATTCAGAAGACTGTGAGGACAACACTCATTTGTACAATCTTTTCGATGACAAGCAGGTGCAGGTTCTGGACTTCAACCTTGATGAAGGGTCAAGTACAGTATCAGAGCGTGGCGTAATACATTGGGCAAACATTGAGGACCAGACCCAGGCAACAGAGGAATGTTTGAGAAGTGTTGATGGTTGTGTGCTCGCCCTTCCAACTTCGCGTAGCTCAGAGGAATCTGAAGATGACGATGTGACTGACTTGCCTATCACAGTAGCGACGTCCTCCGTGGACGACCTAATACCTACAAGAATTCATGAAGGTACAATTGTCGTGGATGATTTTTCGGGTATAATGGTACCTGGCATGCAGGGCTATTGGTTCGGAGAGAATGGCCGATTAGCTGCGCAGGTACAGGGAAACAGTAGCCCTGTGCCTTTACATGACATAGTGGACGATGTAACGAAACCGGAAAGGCCAAACTCAGGTGAATCTTCATGCACTTCAGGGCATATTCAGTGTATTTCCGGGTGTGGATGCCCAGGTGATTTGGATTCAATCTCTGAATGGTCCCGACCCGAAAGTCGAGATAGTTCCTACACTAATCCGACCTCTGACGTCCCCGTAAATGTTCCTCGGACGCTATCTTCACTGGCTACCGACGCAGCATCTCGCACGCCAACAAGCGCGGACACTCGAGAATCTCCTGCAGCATCTGCTTCCCCTACTGCTGCCACCACTCCAGCAGAACCCCCGACCGCCACTCAGGCCTCTACCTCAGACGGAAGGTCGCAGCCAGCGATCGATCCCCAAGACGAGGAGATGCACCTGGCGATGGCGCTGCGGCAGCAGGAGCAGCACGACTCGACGCGCGTGCGAGCGCCCGTGACGACCGCCGCCAGCCGCGCGGCGCGCGTGCGCCCGGAGTCGCAGGCGCAGCTGCAGGCGCAGCCCAGCCCGCTCTCCGCGCCCGCCGCCGGGCCCGACGCCCCCGCCAAGGCTTGGGACTCGGATCAGTTCGATGTGGAGTCCAAGGCCGAGTCGGATGAAGACGATGAAGATGAAAAAGACCTCCAAACTCGCGTTTCAAAAGAAAAAGTCTCACTTGCCGTTAACGAGAACGGACGAGTGAAATCTAGTGAAAGAGTAATATCTTCAGGATGTATCATTGCTGCTGCCCGGGTTCAAAGTTTCCATGATCCATCGACCACATCTCCTCTCACAAAGACGGAGGATAAAAATAATGCCAATTTATATACTAAGGAGGCAAATTCAAGTGCACAACAGGCCACTGAGAATGTTAGTGATACTACCCACTTAATATTCAATACAAACGAAAACAAAGGCACAACAATAGCGACAGTTTCGACAATTTTAAATTCTAATGAACATTCAACACACAGTATAAATGAAACATTGATTGCAAATGCAAACGAAGGCATTGCAACAGAACAATCGGCCTCAGTGGACGAACTGACACCAGATATTTGCAAAGGAACTTCCCGGCTTGATGTAAGTTCGCAGAGTGGAAATATAGAACGAACAAATGGTACGATCAACTTGCTCGAAAACGATCTGGATTTAGTACCAACACGTGAATCTTCGGATGATGCGGCTCATGTTAATCGTCAAATATATGAAGATCTAGATATGACTCCCTGTCGAGAACCACAGGATCAGCCTCAATGTAACATATTTCAAGAATCTACAAGTGCAGAGTCAAACGAATCTGCAGATCAACAAAGCTCGAATAGTCAACAAGACGCCAACGCAACTCACAGTTCAACGAAAACCGTTGCAGAACAAGATTCAGATCGCCTGGACCCACTGGAAATAATGAAGGATAATGAAAACACCTCTAATAGAATCCAAACAGGTTTCTCTACCTTTCCAAAGGCGTACACCAGCAGTTCTGCCAACGTTTTTATTGTTCAGGGCTCGGAGAGCGAAGGTCTAATCAATTCTGATTCTACAGGCTCAGACGAAAGTGTCTCAGTTTCTCCAATTCAAATGGCCAGATATAGATTTAACAACAGTCGCGCTGTAGATAACTCAGAGAGTGACAACTTGAGTACCTCAGTAAGTTCACTTTCTCAAGAAGAGAAGGCGGAAGTGTGTCTTGAAATTGAACAATGCAATCCTGCAGTTACTGAGTGCAAAAACGAAGAAGAAGGCACCGATATGGGTACGACCTCACGTAGTGGCAAATTTAGTTTACAGAACTCAAAGGACGATGTCGAAATTGTAAGAAACCAACAGATCCCATCTGCAACCTCTGGAACTGAGTGTAACTTTGGAACAAATCTTGGAATAAACCATGTAAATACGACAAATGCCACGAATAACATAGAAGTATCAACTGTCATAGAAGAAGTGAAATTAGATAGCTCAACGGTTAAGACAGAAAAAAGTGAATTTTCCGATGAGAAAAGCACAAAAATTAATGAAAAAATATTAGTGAAAAATGTTACTGAAGTTATTAAAGATGAAAATGTTGACGATGTATCTAAAAATAGTGTGCTAAACTCAGAAGTAGAAGTTACTATCTACGAGGTGGATGAGACAAATGCTACAGGGATATTGGAAGGAGAGAGCAGTCAACAAGTCGCAATAGCTATAAGCCCAGCAAAAGTAGTACCAGCAAAGGGCAGTAACATCAATTTGAATGATGCGAAGAATGATGCGTGTGGAACACAAGCAACGAACATCACTGAACAAAAGAAGAACGAGGACACAGGAACAGATAAAGAATCAAGCGTTATTTCTGAGTTGGCGAAGCCAGTTACTTCCGCGAGTGAAATGACAGAGAACGTGTGGAATGACGTAATCGCAGTTAACCACGTGAAGGAAATCTCGACTCTTTCTGTGTACCGTACGCCATCGAGTAAAGTGGTGAAAGAACTGGACGAAGTGATATCTGCACTCCAGAGGGCAGCCAGACATTCGACCGACGACTTGGAAGTAGGGAGTCCTGCGGGTTCGCAAGAGGCCCTCGTCTCGAAGGAGCGCGGGAGCAACGAGAGCCTGCCCCACTCGCCTGCCGTGCCGTCCCCGGTGGCCGGCCCGTCCGGCTACGTGCACCCTCTGAGCGCGGGCGCGTTCGCGCAACGGCCGTCGGCGACCGACTCCTCTTCGGGGGAGGACGAGGCCACGGGCGGCGCCGCGGCGCGGGCGCACGGAGCCTTGGACGACTCGGCGCAGTGCGCGGAAGCGGTCGGGGAGAGCGGGCGCTACGCCGAGAGCTTCGTCCGCCACTTCACGTGCTCCCCGCGCCCCGCCGAGTGGTCGCCCCGCCACCGCCTGGGGCCCCTCCCCGACGACGACGTGGAGGACGAGAGCGGGCCGACGTCGCGCACGTGGACGGACGACGAGATGGACGACGCGCTGCGCCCGGCCTACCTGCCCCCGAAGCCCATCTCCGCGCTGGTCTCCGAGACGGACTCCGACGTGGACGTGTCCTCCATAGCGTCGGCGCCCCCCGGCGCCCTGCTCTCGCGCCCGTACTCCGCCGCGCACCAGCCCTCCGACCTCTCCGGGGAGGACAGCAGGCGGCCCAGCTGGACGGACGCGTTCCGCCCCACGTCCGCCGCCGTCTCCGACCCCGGGCCGTGGTTCCCGCCGAACCTCCACCCCGGCGCCACGCGCGACGCCGTCTCCACCACGCTCGTGCGCACGCCCGCCCTGGCCAAGGACAAGAGGAAGAAGGATGACAAGAAGAAGCTGGGCATGAAGGCCCGCGTCCGCAGTTTCTTCGCCAGCGCTTTCGGCTTGAATAAGAAGAACCCTCATCCCTCTTAGTCCGGGAACGTCACAGTTTGAAACTGGCTCGAACGAGAGGACAGCCTTCGACGGCTTGGATGTGTGTCTGAAAATCGGTGCGAGACTCTCTAACTATAGAACCTTAATTTTGCATAGAAAGTCACCTGCAATGCATTTCCATGTTGTAGAAATTGTTGTCGAATCAAATAAAAATAGAAAAGTTAATAGTTGCGTTCAATCGTTTTCGTGTATTTAGTCACATAAATCAAGATGATCAAATACATGTCAAGTAAGAGCAGTGTATGAGGTTAAACAAATACAGTGAAATGTGAGCCTGAAGAGAATAATCTTACGCTATTCTTAAAAACAGGAAATATATTTTATTATATGTATAAACTAGGATTTACCTTGTCACGTTTCTTGTAAGTGATTTTTAGTTCATCTTCATTTTCATATTTTTGATAGTCACATCATTTACTTGGATACTTTTCGAACATTGAAAATGGTATGTCTACAATTGAATTATTGACAATATTTTATTTTTATGTGATACATCTAATTCAATATAATTATTTATTTGAAATATAATTGTTTTTATTTTTTAGAAAATGAACTAAAAAATAGTTACTTGTTGCTTTCTGTGCAAATAATTAAAACAACCATTATTAAAATGGATTTGGCATTGTGAACACGCGAGGAAAATACCTATTTCATTGGCTGTAAGTTTGATGTAATGCATTAAATTGTAACAACATTAATATACATTTTAATTTTTGCGTCATTGGGCAACTCACTACCTCAAATATGTAAATTTCCATAGTAAATACAAATAGTTTATGATATATTTCGTGATACATAAACTTGTTACATCAAAGGGAAGTTATTTTAATAGTTGAAAAAGTATATTAACTGAAAAAATAGTTTTCGGCTAGTTTTTAATTGTGTAAACATGAAAGTGTCTTTATAGATGGCAAGCGATCATTTAAAATATTTCGTTTTTATTGAAATGCTCTCTTCAAAATATTGAATACCTACAAAAGTATTTAGAAACAAAATGGAGGTGCCAAGGCTACCTACTTATAACATTAGGGAAATTTAGCATCAGGAGCAAGGAGGCATTTTGACTATTGACAATTTGTCACTAACGATGTTGAACATTCGTAAAGAACAACGTTCAGATGAGCTACAGTAATTGTGACATTGCGTTATGCACAAGCGTTGTACAAAGAAGTTGCATAATATTTCGAAGAGTAGACATTTGGTGAGACATTTGAACCACGATATGAGTCAAGAGTAAACAAATCATCATTATCCAAAAGTTTTAGATTTTCTGGCCGATAAGTATGCACTCTGGGATTTTGAATGGGCTTTTCTTGAGAATGTAGAGAATAACAATGTTCTTTATGAGCATATGACGTAACCTAACGCGAAGATATGAAATTAACTTTCTTGGTGAACCACCTTTCACTTTTCAAACATTTTTCGTTAATTTTCCCTAGAGTTGATAAGTTGTTGTTGAGTTGGATGTTGGAAGTATTCTTTGTAACTGCCTCACATATGAGAATCATTTTATGACAGATGGAAAAATGCAACCTTTCCTATTTATTGGCGGCCATATTGCCGTTTGTAAGGTGACCGTAGAGACTTCTAGACGCGTACGTTATTTATGAAGGTGTAAGTTCGTGCTTTAGACCTAGGGTAAGATGTTAGGTGTTCAAGGTCCGTAACGTGACTGTTGGTGAATAACGTCGCTACCTTCCGGGTGGCACTAAAACTTCCTATTGATTATATGCTGAGATTATTTGCATTCGAAATACGCTGGAGAATTTACAAAGAATTTATATTAAGTTAGTTTGTATTCTACATTATGCGTACCCAGTGTTGGTGGACAAATCAGAATATGTCACATTCAAAACAACGCTGACAGTAATAATTGCTGTAAGTGGATAATTCTGTTGAATATACGGTAATAAACTATAGAAAAACATTTTCTCAAATGATATTTTGAAAAATAAAATAAAATGCTCATATCCCTGGCGTAAGCGACTTCTGGGTAATACTGAGAAAAGACAAAATGCAAACAAAATGTTTAAGATGCATAAGAGGTTGTGTAAGAGTAACAGTTAAGAACAGCGGTTGCCAACCGCAGAACACTTTTTTTCCTAGGGCTTTTTCCAGCCTTCAGCCGGTTCCCCTTTACGTCAAGATGGGACGCATATTCGACCATACACTAGACACTAACACACTTATGGACTCCTCTGATCTGCGGTCAGAACGCGACGCCCTTCGCGACAACACATATATAAGAGACAAGGGACAAACACCCATGCCCAAGGCGGGACTCGAACCCGCGACCATTCGAACTGAAGCTCTGAGTCAGAAAACGCTTTTGCCACCTCGTCCAGGTCGGCGGAACTCTAATTTGATTTTTATAATGAATATATTTATAAAATAGAGATCAGAGAATTTCCATTATTTTTTTAAAAATAAAGGGAAAGTCATGTAATGCTGCGCGAAATAACGGCGAATTTTTGGCAGACAAAAATTCATTACCGGGCCCTGATAACGAAAAAGTGGATAAATCTAGTTGCTCAATTAAGAAACAAAATCACCTTACACGTGGTGTAGCCAGAATCCCTATTTTGTGGATCCTTGATACCGAAAATCAATTGAAACCAAACGTCCGTCCGTCCGTCTGTCGATCTGTGAACACCACTAGCGCCTAAACTACTTGTAGGATTTTTCCAAATTGAAGAAACTCCTGTTCATCTGGCTTGAGTCAAACTACGAGATTTTGAAAAACATTCTTTAATTTTTGGGAGTACTTTACATAATGCCCCCAGACATTTTCAAAATTTTCTCAAAAACGGCTCCAAATTTTTTCTTTAAATTTCTTGTAAGAATAAGAATAGACTAAAATATAATTATTAAGGTGGCATAGATCCGCTTTTTACGGTTAACTCTGAATTTTTGAAAATTGCAATAGTTTGAATTTGATTCGGCTCTTCCTCCAACTACAGAATTGCAGATAGAGATTATTTCTTCAATTAAAATTTGTTCTTCATAGTGAGTCCTTTCTTTAGGATCAAGTAATTTTTTTTGAAAATTTTAGTCCTTTTCGTACAATATTGCGTGCAATATATGCAATTTAAAAAAATACAACAGGATTTTCTCAAAAACGGCTCCAAATGTTGTCTTTAAACTTTTGGGAGGGATAGTGCCATAATTCCCTATCATAGATGACATAAATGCCATAATTCCCTATCCTTTTGGTTTTTCTAAAATTATTAAAAATATTTTTTATTACTTTTTTCTCACGTCGTTAATATTTACACTAGGGACGATTTGTTCACATTCTTATATTTACAAGTACATGTGCTTTAAATTATGTCCAGTAAAGTTTCTTGAAAACTCAACCGGTTTCTGTGAAAAATAGCTCAAATTTCCGCATTTTCAGAAACGCTGAAACCCCCATTTTCACATAAATGGCTCCAAATTTTTTCTTCAAACTTTTCGAGCGGATATTGCTAATTGCACTCTTTAATATGACATAAAGTTTATTTTGAGGTATTTTTTTTTTTTTTTACAAAATTTACACAAATGTAATTCATTTGAAAGTTCTCTCACATCTGTGTATGTACATTATCGGCAATTTGTAAACATTATTATATTTGGTGTGTAAGTGCTTCAAATGACGATTTTTCAAAACTCAAAAATTTTCTGTGAAAAAGAGCTTTAAATTTCGCATTTTTAGTAGCGCTTAAACGCCGTTTTCTTAAAAACGGCTCTAAATTTTTTAAAGAAAATTGTCATTTAGGACGAAGTTTTACTGTTCTTTAATATTCTAAAATTAATATTTCCTTTCTGAATTTAAATTTCAATGAGAAAAAATATATCTATACTGGAATTTTTTATACCTTGTCCCAAATTTTTTAAATGAATTTTGGCATTTACTCTTTTATGTCTCTGCCCGAGTTCGACCCATATGGCGCTTGTTTGTCATAGTGCCGACACGTTGACTCTGAGGATTTAAGTTCGGGTCGCGGAGTGAAAAAAAGAATTTTCTGGTTGAAAATACTTTTACTGGTTTATGTAGTAGTGTAATTGCATTTAGAACCATTCAGAAACAGAGCGAGAAAGTATGTGCTTTGGTACCAACGCTAATTTACTATCTTACACACATGAAAAGTCAACAATTATTAGAAAACTATAAATTCAAATATTGTTTAAATAAAATGCATTAGAGT
Organism: Acheta domesticus; assembly: GCA_031308135.1. NCBI lineage: Eukaryota > Metazoa > Arthropoda > Insecta > Orthoptera > Gryllidae > Acheta > Acheta domesticus. The sequence goes on along the minus strand of JAHLJT010000631.1, from coordinate 125,299,719 downwards.
TCTTTGAAGTTTTATAACTAGATAAATAAAAATAGTAACATTTCATATTAGTATAACATATCTCTAAAGGTATCGGTTTTGAAATTGGAAAACATTTCTAGAGTTATTGACATAAAACCTTCTCTCACAAAAATGAGTCCCACATTATCTACCTTTCACACAATTCATTAACTCAGAAAGTCTTAAAATGTAGGAAGTTAATTGCTCATAAGACTCACATTTTACAGTATAGTGCGCTGGAGATTGCTTTGTTCGCTGAAGATACTAGGTAGGCATTTTCCGAGCAGTTACACCGCGTCTTCCTTAGCTTACAATAATCACATATGCTGTTGCTTGGCATTCGACAACAACGGAGACACTTCTGCTATCCGTGTTATTTCATGACATTCTTATAATTGCATTTGCAAAATAAATTCAATTTACATGAAACTTATTTTCGTGAGGGATTTTTTCAAAGCGAATTCTTTGCCACGCAATATTAACCTTTCAATAATTTTAAGAAAATTAGAAAGTATATCAGAACAATTAATTGGAATTGAGCTAGAATATATATTGATAGAAAATACTAAATTGGTGAGAAATGAAATTTGGAGATAATATCTCAATGGATGACATTTATTTCACTTAAAATGTATAATTTTGATTCAATTATCTTTTTAGGTCCGTGTTGCAATACTATATTTACTTCAAGTGCCTGAAGTTGTACGCAAAATGTATGTTAAGTAACATTTTTTTAAATTTTAAAAGCGCCATATAAAAAATATACGTAATTGAATTCGCAAATTCAGTAAAGTTCATTCTTCTCATCTTCATTTTTAATCCAAAGCAATGCACTTAGTAACTAATTTTTTCATTATTTACATTAAAAATAAAATCACCGGACGTTTGAGGGAGCTTAATTCATGTGCAGAAGCAAATAATTTTTACTTTCCCGTATGTGTACGTATATACGGAGTAATATACGTAGTATAAGGGAAATCATGTAATGTTGTGCGAAAAAATGGCGAATTTTCAGCAGAAAAAAATTCGTCGCCGGGCTGTGATAACGAAAAAGTGGATAAATCCAGTTGCTAAATTAAGAAAAAATCTCCTAACAAGTGTTGTAGCCAGAATACCGGTTTTATTGGTTCTTTATACCGGAAAACCAATTTAAGGCAAAACGTCCGTCGGTCCGTCCGTCCAACTGTCTGTCCGTCTGTCTTGTCTGGTGTATGTGAACAACACTAGAGCCTAAACTATGCTTACGATTTTTACAAATTGAAGAAACTCCTGTCTATCTGGTCTGAGTCAAAACTCTGCGATTTTGAAAAACATTCTTCAAAATTTGGGAGTACCGTACGTGAAGCCCCCCCCCGGACATTTTCAAAATTTTCTCAAAAACAGCTCCAAATTTTTTCTTTAAATTTCTCGTAAGAAGAGAGTAAAATACACTTATTAAGATGGCTTATGTCCGATTTTCACGGTTAACTCTGAATTTTCGAAAATTGCAAAAGTTTGAAATTTTTTCGGCGTCTTCCTCCAACTACAAAATTGCAAATACAGATTTTCTTTCTAATAAAATTTCTTCTCCAAAGTGAGTTCTTTCTTTAAGCTCATATACTTTTTTTGCAACGTTTAGTTTTTGCAATATTTTTCGACATCTTTCTACAACTACAGAACTGAAGATGAAGATTTTTCCCTTAGTGAAATACGTAATTAAAAACATCTTGAAATAGTAAGGTAGAACTTCTCAAAATATGTGTAGATAATACTAAACTCTATTTGAGTATTGTTTATCTGTTGCGTAAGGGAGAGACGATAATTTCCCCCGTTTTTTGATCCTAGTTGACTTTGTATTGCTACAGTATCGACATCAGTATCGCTTATGGACATGGGATCTTGATGTCGCTTGACTGCTTCTATCGAATATTTTCTGCAACACTCAATATGTACTGTCACAGTACAAAAGTATTTGAAATATTCTACATGTCCGTAATTCTGGGTAACTTCATATATTCAAATTTTATAATCCTCGCGTGATAGTCATTGTAACGCGGTGACATTCTGTCACCGTGTTATTCTGCCTTTTTCTGCACTATTTTGTTAAATATTTTTGACGTCTATGTTAGTCGTGGAAATATGTTTAGAACCACTTTTGATGGGAATTTTATTCTCATGAAATCTTGTAAAAGAATTATTTAATATAAAATGCTTTGGACCCAGTATATTGACGAAAAACAATTTTTGGTGAACTCTATTTGTCATACACATGATATTGATCGGAAATTTTCATCTCTTTTGTTAACAAAACGTCAAAACAAAAGTCTCAGCAAAAATTCACCTAAGAGGATTTTTTTCGCAAATAAGGTTTTCTTAGTCTAATTTTACTGGACTAATTAGTTAGGAAAAGAAGTTAATTCTATGAACAGTGTGTCCCTGCCACATCCTGCCTTGCCCCCTTTGACCCAGCCTCACCTGGCCTGGCCTGCCACCTCCCTTCTCCGACCCACGCGATTTCGCCGTGACCCGTCCCGCCCGCCTAGATCCACCTTGTCCCTCCTAGCCCTTCCATTGTCTCGCTCTGCGGCACCTGGCCCCACCTCGCCCCAACCCGTTCTGTCTAGCCCCGTTCTACCATTTTTGCTTCAATTTGCTATCATCGTTAATATGGGCATCTGTAAACATGCTTTGTCACATACTCCCGGCAAACATCCAGTACCAATTTTGTCCTTGAATTACTCAAAGCGTAATTGCGCTCTTAGAACGAAACAAAAATTTTGTTATTATTTTGTTAAAATTATGTTTTATTTGATAGTTATTAGGAAATTGTATGGCCATTAAGAAATGTTTATTGACACTGGTAGAAAAATATAAGCAACGCTTTTCATGTTTAAATTGTATTTTTTAAATTAAACATTGTTTTTGCACATTTTTTGTATTATGTCAATGTCCAACTACAAACAGTATACCTTAAAAAAATAATGGTGCCCGCCGCCTCACAGGCATCATAGTATGAGCTCTTTAGTGCAAAAAGGTTGGGGACAGCTGGTTTAGGCGCTAGCGTTGACCACCAACGGACAGACTGATATTTTGCCGTCAATCGATTTTTTCGGTATCAAGAACCAACAAAACACGGATTCTGGCTGCACCACGTCATAGAGCAATTTTCCCCCTACAATTAGCAATTGGAGTTATCCACTTTTTCGTTACCAAGGCCCGCCAATAAAAGTTTTTCTGGCGAAATTTCGCCATTTTCTGGCGCACGATTACATAACTTCCTCGTCTTAAGAAATTCCTTCTTAAGGGCGAGAAAGTAAAAAAAGAAACCTAAGTTATGCTAGACAAAATTGGCCACCATCCAGTAAAATAACCGTTGAAACTCAGTACAGATGTTCCATAGATTAGCCTGAACAGATAGATGGAAGGACAGACAAAAGTTTAATTGGCTTTAAAAATCATCTGAACAAACAGTCCAGTTATGTACGAAATAAAACGGCAGTTGTTTTGAAATAAAAACAAACTCTCCAGTTTCCTTTGTTTAGATTTAACAATGTTAATTCCTCGACGGTTTCCTCATACTTTTGGATCTCCTATTCTGTACAAAACCATTCTTTCAATAATATTTTTTCCAAATTTTGGGGATAAAATGGTAAATTCTGTTTCTTAAAGCAATTTCGTCGTATAAGCATAATTATAATCTGGTCCAGACGACTGTTTTCCACCTTTTTATTTGCTTTGTTGATTTAGCTGCAGGTTGGAGGATTGATATTATTACCGTTACATTTTGTAAATTTACTACACTCATCGCTTTCATTGTGTATCCGTTGCCTGTAAGTTCATTTTTTTAGCATTTTTTAGCATTTCGTTCTTGTCAGTTATATTTCCTGCATTGTTTTTGCATCATAAATGTGTTTCATTGATCCAACAATTTTAGAGTTTCGACGCATTTCTAGGGGTTTCTCGCGGGGAGGAGCATAGAGTCTAAACTGACAACCTATCAAGGGTAGACTTGAAAGTTTTTTTACTCATATTTTCTCCAAATTTGTACGTTTTATTGTGTGTACTCAGTGTACAACTTCAATTTTTTGTTCAGAGTTCGGAAAAATTAAAGAATTCTTCACATATTTCATTCCGTATTTTTTATGTAATACATTTTTTAATATGTCTTCATAAAGTTTATAAAACGAGATGTCGAAATGCACTCGGTGTGTGAAAATGTTTCATTTTTGGAACTGAAAGAATTCGTTCGCAGTTATATATATTTGCAAATTACACATTCCCAGATACAATTTCAAGAAACACCGTTTCAGAAGCAACATTTAAAAAATAGAAAATTCCAAGTACATTGAAAATATAAAATATGTTGCATTTTTTGGCTATGTACTATCATTTAAAATGTCATAAATGAACATGAAGTTTTCGTAGTGACTATAAAATTAATACAAAAGAAACTGAACGTTATATAACTGAACGTCAGTTATGTTACATTCAACTTTTTCAAGTAAGAAAAACTCGGGAAATTTTCAAAGTTTATATCTCTAGAGTCTTTTATAATAAGACCACAAAAATTACTTAAACTGGCAGATACGGTAACAACACAGGACTTGACCATTATGTCCATGCGTTTTCCATCACTGTACATTTTAGAATGTTTCATGCGTTCTAATAAGGGATTAAACATATTTACGGATCTCAAATGTTTTATTACATAAGGCTAGAGGGTCTTTTTTACTTTCCCGTATACGTACGTATACACGGAGTGATATACGTAGTATAGTGAAAGTTATGTAATGCTGCGCGAAAAAATGGCCAATTTTCGGCGGAAAAAAATTAATTGCCGGGCTGTGAAAACGAATAAGTGGATAAAACCAGTTGCTAAATTAAGAAAAAAAAATCCCCTAACACGTGGTGTGGTCAAAATCCATGATTTGTTGCTTCTTTATACTTAAAAATCGATTGACGGCATTCCGTCCGTCTGTCCGTCTGTGGTCAACGCTAGCGCCTAAACCGTTCGGTCGATTTTTTTCAAAATTGATATTCCCCAGTCGATCTGATTCTTGTCGAAGCTTTGTGATTTTGAAAAAGATTCTTTAAAATTTGGGGGTACTTTATATGAAGCCCCCCGGGGATTTTCAACATTTTCTCAAAAACGGCTCCAAATTTGTTCTTTAAATTTCTTGTATGAATAGAAGAAAATACACTTTTTAACATGGCATAGGTCCGAATTTTACGTACAGCTCTGAATTTTCGAAAATTGTGAAAGTTTGAATTTTTTTCGGCGTCTTTCTCCAACTACAAAATTGAAGATAGAGATTTTTTCTTCAAATAGAATTTGTTCTGCATATTGAGTTCTTTAATAAAGGTCATGTAAATGTTTTTCACAATTTTGGTAGTTTTCGTGCAATATTGCGTGCAATATGTGCAATTTTAAAAAATTACAAAAACAAAATTTTCTCAAAAACGGCTCCAAATTTTTTCTTTAAACTTTTAGTAGGGATAGTGGTAAATTTAATCTATGAGATGACATAAAAGCCATATTGGTCTATCGGTTGGTTTTTTCAAAAATTACAAAAATGTAAATTTTTTTTACTTGTCTCTCACGTCGTTAACATTATCGGCGATTTTTTTACATTATTATATTTACGAGTATATATGCTTTAAATAATGTCAAGTAAAGTTTCTCGAAAACACTACCGTTTTCTGTGAAAAGTAGCTCAAATTTCGGCATTTTCAGAAATGCTCAAACGTCATTTTCTCGTATATGGCTGCATTTTTTTTCTTGAAACTTTTGTAACGGATAGTGCTAATTACACTCATTAGTATAGCGTGAAGTTTATTTTGAGTTTTTTTTGTTTTTTTCAAAAATTATATAAATGTAAATTTTTTGAAAGATCTCTCACATCTTTAATATGCACATTATCCGCAATTTGTAAAGATGATTATATTTGTGAGTGTAAGTTCTTCAAATAACTTCAAATAAACTATTTTGAAAACTCAAAAATTTTCTGTGAAAATGAGCTTCAAATTTCGCATTTTTAGTAGTGCTAAAACGCCATTTTCTCTTAAACGGCACATAATTTTTAAAAGAAAATTGCCATTTACGGCTAGGTTTTTGTGTTCTTTAATATTCTAAAATTAATGTTTCTGTTCTACCAATAGGAAACCGAAAAATTAAGAAAATGACAAAAAAATGTACTTTTGGCGATGATAGATGGTAGCTGGCAAGAAAGAGTATGTGGCAATTCCGAATAGCTAGCGAAGAGCCAGGAAAATAGAAAACTAGTACGGGAAAGTCTGTGCCATTCTGTAGCACCACTAGTTTAAAATAGTTATATGGCATGGCTCCCCTCCTCCCTGTGCGTATTCCCACGAAAATCAGCTCGTTTTTAATGGCGCCCATATCGAACTTTTTCCATTACTGAGATAGGACCTCTTTGTTTTGTCTCTGAGCATTAACTGTAGCTTCAACTTCATGTACAGATTTTTTTACTGATTGTTTACGGTTAAGAAATTAGCAGGTATTATATTTTACGTGAGTAAACATTCTAAAATTCCTGAGTTTTTATTAACAACAGAAACACTTAAACCCTTGAGATTAAATTTCGCGCAATATCAAATGGTAATATTTAAATCGAGATTCGCTATGTTTCTGATCACCCGAGGCTCGGAGTGGGGACCCAGAAGTGCGTACACTCCAAAAACGAAATAAAAGACCTAAGGTTTCATTTTGCGGATTCCTTCTTTTCAGTTCCAGCGCGGGTTTTAAGAGCCGAACCGTTTCTGAGTTATATACGTTCGATTTGTCACGAATCAGAAAACGTGTGTTGCGGGTTGCACGACCGCTTACTGACCTAACATTTTGTACGCTCATTGTTCGTCTTAAACCTGCTTAAAAGTATTTATTCTGTACCTTTCCATGTTCAAAATGAGACCAAACACATTCACACCAAGAACAGGCACTTTCAAATTGGGAACAAACCCTCTCAAATTGGGAACAACTAGTTCAGATTGAGATAAATCACACTCAAATTGAGACGTGTAATTTTCATATTGAAACCAATCAGCTTCAGAACGAAAAGTAAGCAGGCATTTCTTTAGTTGACAAAAACAGGTTATGTCGTTGTGTTCTGTTTAGTTGTTGAAGACGCTTTTTCTTGTTGATTAATTATGATGTACATTAAAACATTCGCCGTTTTCCGACGCACTATAGCATAACTTTATCTTCTTCTCTTCTTTCTTGCCCTTCGAAAGGGCAAGAAAGTAAAAAAGAGAGTCAGAAAGCATCAAACAGTAAATATGTGTTTTATTTAACAACTATCGGAATCCGGCAGACATTGTTCTACCTTTTATCTTCCTCATTCTCCATCTTTCCGTCTCTATCTCTCTCCGTCTCTCTCTTTCTCCGTCTCTCCCTCTCCCACGGTCTCTCCCTATATTCCTCTCTCCGTCTCTCCCTCTCTCTCCGACTCCCTCTTTCCGACTCCCTCTCTCCGTCTCTCCTTCTCTCTCAGTCTCTCCCTCTCTCTCCATCTCTGTCTTTCGCTCTCTCCGTCCTCCCCTCTCTCTCCCCGTTGTGTCATCTCTCTCTCCCTCTTTCTCCCTCCCTCTCTTTCTATCTTCTCTCTGTCTCCCTCCCTCCGTATTCCTCTTTGCGTCTCCCTCTCTCCATCTCCCTCTATCCGCCTCCCTTTCTCCGTCTCTCCTCTCTTCTTCTCTCCCTCTCTCTCATTCTCATTTAGTTGCAGATTCTGCAAGTCTCTATGCAGGTGGGGTACCAGCGTCGGATCAGCAAAAATGCAATAGAATGTTCAAGATGTTCCTCTTTCTCCTTCCCTCTCCCTTTCTCTCCCTCTCCCCGTCTCTCTCCGTCCCTGTCTCAGTCTGTCTGTCTCTTGTGTGTGTGTCTCTCTTCTGTGTGTCAGAGAACTGTCCCTCTCATTCACATTTACTTGCTGATTCTACGCGTCTCTGAGCAGATGGAATTATATCGAGAAGCGTTGGACCAATAAAAATGTAATAGAACCACAAAGATAACCGAGTGTAGCGGGTTGCATTTGCATGAATATTTAGTTGTTTTTTTATTTTCAGCGCCATAGAGCAATTTTTTCGATATTTTATTAGTTATTCTTCTATTCGGGGCGGAGATAAATCCAACAAAACAGAGATAATTAAAATTGGTCCAGTAACACAACTTTGTTTATATATATTCAGGCGCGGATCCACGGGGAGGGAAATGAGGGAAATTTCCCCTCCCAAAATGTTTCAGTAACTATTAATTTGAATTTGTCCCGAAACTTTCAAGCAAAAATATTTTCGTATAAACATTAAAACAAATAACAATGTATCGCAAGATGAGCTGAGTTTAGCCTGCGTCATTCTACACAATCTGTAATATGACACATTCGACCAAAACATTTTGAATAAAAAAATGTCCCCTCCCAAAATTCGTTTCTGGATCCGCCCCTGATATATAATATGAAGATTGAAGAGATTTAGCAAATACATTTGGAGTAAAACAAATGTTTACAAAGTTACGGAAAAACATCGTTAATTAATTATTGATTATATTGAGAAGAATCCAAGACTTATACTAAAGGAACGTCAAAGTAAATTTTAAGAAAAATTGTGCAGTTATGGTGTCCACAGGATGTTTACGGAAACATGTAGATGGTTTATAATTCATACTTAAAGATATTCGAAGAGAACACAAGAAAATTAACAACGATGAAATTAAAACAAAACGTCGCGAATATGTTCTGCAGCTATTACGATATGAAGCATACAATGTTCCTATATTATACATGAACGAAACTAACTTAATTTATTTCACGAAGGAAAGGACGTCATAAGAAAGTAACTCGATGCATTTAGATAGCAGCGGGGAATCGTGGATCTAATGTCCATGTTATCGCTTGTAGAGGTAATGTTGGATTAATTCATCACGAAGTAAGAAGAGGTACTTTTAGGAAAGAAAAGGTTAACAATCTTGTTCGTCAGTGTGTCTGCGCTTCTGAAATCATTTACCAGAAGACCATGGTACTGGTAGTACACAATGCTTCTTGCCATTAGGGCATTGTGGAAACATTTATGGAGGAAGAATTTTTAGGACATCGCCTTTTGAGATTAAGACCTTCACTCCAATTGAAATTGCCTGGTCATCTTTTAAATCTACCGTTAAGAAAGATCTATCCAGGCTATTGCCAAATGTATGAACCGGGGAATAAAAAATAAATATATCTCAAACAAAATTTCGGCTCCACGAGTTAGAAAAATTATAAATAACATCAATTCAATAAATGCCAATAACTGTGCAACGGTCATTGCTCGTATTCAATGATTCATAACAGATGCTTTAAATTTACAGTGGTCTGCCATATTACTACACTCACCAAGAAAAATCACATTTTTTAATTTCTTTGTAAAAGAGAATTTTTTCTGATAAATGTTTTCATTTTTTCTCTATTATCTAAATATTATACGTACTTGAATAATATAGAAAATTGAAAACATTTATCTGAAATATTTTTCTTTTACAAAGAAATGAAAATTGTTATATTTTATTAGTGATTATAATAATATGGCAGATCACTGTAATTGATAGTGTGTAAATAATCTATGTGGTTATTTTTCTGTCTTGCGTTTCTATAAAATGTATTTCTAATTCGCATTTCTTTCTTGTTTTTTAATTTAATTTGTTGTTTTTCTTTATTTTAATGCAGTGTCTGAAAATGAAGGAGTTAAATGTTTATTCTCAATTCGAAGATGATTCGTCACAATTTGAACGTATTTGGTCTCGATTTCAATATGTTTGGTCTCAATATGAACGAGCTTGTTCTCAATACGAAAGTGTTTGTTCCTAATTTGAAAGTGCTTGTTCTCAACTTGAATGTGTTTTGTCTCATTTTGAAGGTGAAGAGGTGTAGCACATTAACTGGCGCATTTGAAAAAAATTTAGCCTCTGGGCCTCGCATGCTTCTTTCAATTCTAAGTTTAAATTAGTCTAAATGTAGTATTTATTAATTACATAACTGAAATATCACTAATTTCGCATGTGAGTTTATGCAATACACGCGGCGCCGGGAGCGATACTTACACTTCTGCTGTGACGGTTTTATTTTTATAATTTTTTCTTGTTCAAAGGCGTTTCACAACAACTACAAAATTTAACTTCCCTACTTAACCGTATTTTTTGGTTGTGACTGAAGTTGAAGCTACTAAAGGCACAAATGAGGCGCTCAGAATAATACTGGCATGTCCCAATAGAAGTTGGTTTCGAGAAAAACACTTTTTCTCTTTTCGTTCACGTTCATTTTCATTATGAACAAACTTTTGAAGGTGCAATTTGAGGGGGGTTTAGCCACATCCAAATTCATTTAATATTTCATCATATGATAGGTATATGGCAGGAATTTACCGTCAAACTTCTAACTGAACATGAGAGGTCATCTGGAATATGCCGTTGTCTTGAGCGTCTCAAATGTCACCTGAAAATTACGAAAAATAAGACCAAGACGACTTACTCCGTCCAACTTGCACAAAAAACCTATTTCATCAATTCTACAGAAGAATATTGAAAATAATTTCTTAGTAATTACAACGTAAACTACGAATAGGTACAAAATTTCACGTTTCAAGCGTCATTAGTTTCCTACTTGCATTTACATAACAGTGTAGTCTTTGTTTATCTAAATATTACTGAAAATTTGTAATAATAATACCCAAGTCACATAGATTCGCAATAATTTCATTAGATAATTGACAAGGTAGTTTACATGCTAAATGAAGACAACTCGAGTCCGTGAATGAAATTCGGATTTTAAAAATCCAGAACCCATCGTTTTTAAGTTTTTTATGATTGTAATCCGTGTTGCAGCGTAACGTAATTTTGGCAGAAAAGAATATGTTTTACAGTACTACGTCATTCTGTGTTAAATTTGATTAACTGGAACATTTGGAATATTTTCTGTTACACCTACGAAAAAACATTGTAGAGAAAATGAGGGAAAATGAATGACTCTCCTCTTAAAATTAATCTTCTATTTGGTGAATAGTACTCATTTAAGACCTATTGACCAAGTTAAGTTTCCACGAATTTGAACAGCAAAATTTGTAACTTACGTTCTGGAATTCGTTAATTATACATTAAAAAAAGTAATTAAATATCGCGCCTAAAAGTTGCCTCCTGCATTTGAAACAAACAAAAGGAAGCAAAAATTGCACCTAAAGGGGTCCATAGGCGCTCAATATTATTGCGCAATGTGGGTTGCACAATATTTTGGACGGTGGTCCAAGACGGGCAATATTATTGTAGAATATTTTGGTTTGTGCAAATAATTGTATCATATGGAGGCGATATTGGTGGTTGTGCAATATATTGCCCAATCGCGAACACAGACGTACAACCACATGGCAATACATTGTAGAATCAGTCCCAACCAGAAATTTCATGAAAGTGAAGCTATGTTGAGGGATACTGAATTGTGTTGTGTGATGATTGCTGTAGCCGCAAGTCCGAAAAAGAAAAAGAACTCGCGAAAAAGTAGAAAATGGGCCAAACAGTGGTTTATTGAGAGGGAGAAGTACACCCACGAAAAATTATTGAATGAACTGAGACTAATTGAACCAGATGACTTTCGCTACTTTTTACGGATGAATGGAGAATTATTTGATGAACTCGTTGCTTTGGTTACTCCTCTTGCGATGCGTGCTCGTACACATGTTGATACTGACTGACGGGATATTGCGCAATATTGCGAAAAGACGGCACAAACTTTTCCTGTTTGCACAATATATTTTCAAGAATTTGAATTTCGCACAATATATCACACAACCTTTCAATTTCGTCTACACACGATCAACTATATTGCACAACCCAAATATTGTGCAATAATATTGAGTGTCTATGGGCCCCTTAAAAGTCGATGAACAACATCGTTATAACACTTTTACACGTGCTAAAAGGTATTCAGATGATTTTAAAAAAGGAGACAAAAAGTACATTCTACATCTATATTCATGAATAAGTTTACTTCTTTTCTTATTGTTTTTTCAAAGTCCCTTGCCGGCAATGATTCATTGAATCGTGGTCATCTCTTTCTACATGGGGTGTTGGAATTTTAGTATTATTTGGAAATATATGTAAAAATATTTTTCAAGCTGACTAATAGTATTCTTTTTAAATTATTCATTTTGAGTGAAACTGACTGGTGCAAATTATTATAGTACTATTTTAACCTTTCGAATGAAACTTGCAAGGCGTCGTGTAGAGGTAAGGAGTCATACAGGGAGCACAGCAAGTGCCACATGACTAAAAAATTCGACATCTGTACCCATCTGTAGTTTTACTGAATGAAAATCTGAAATTCAAAGAACACACTTGTTTATCATAATGAAAGAATGTCATTTTTTGAAGGGCGGCTATGTTTTTTCAAGTACTTACTGGGTATTTCACCCTGTAAATATTTAAACGACATCAGGGTCTATTTTTCAAGTTTTGTTATAATATATTTATTTTGTCATTAAGAAAGAAAGACTTACGGTAGTAGTAGAGACATTCTCACGTGCAATTTTGTGAGTAGAACGAAATTAGTAGTAAGAGGAAACTGCAACAGATAGCGGCAATTTCACTAACGCAGATGTATTGTTGAGAGAGACGCTAACGTTAGTTAACTTTTGAAAAATAGTATCATATCTTGATTTATGGAACAGCATTACTATAAATAACGTTGAAAATACTTTTGAATTGAAAAGCTTTGGAGTATAGGTTGACAAACTTCCATTAGTCGCCATATAGTCGCCCAATATGTCGTCAGTAACTGAAACTCGAGACGTCGCTGGTTCCCTAAAAGCGTATTTTTAAGTTTGTGTCGTCTGTCTGTTGAGTTCCAGACAAAAATTCAACAAAGTTTTCCAAATTATGCTAAAATAATTACTCACTAGACTTTGTAATATAAATGTATTTCATCATTTGTTAATCAACACGAAAGTAAAAATAAAGCTAGAAAACAATAACTGCAGGAAACAGTAATGATTTTTACTGTCATTAACTATTAGAAACTAACGAATAAAACATTATTTACGTACAGCGAAGGTTTACCTTCACTACGAGCGATATATGTAACTGTACGAAGCATTAGTTATGCTATAACATTGGAAAAGTTTGAAATTCGCAATGGTTTTATCCGCTCTTTTTACTTTTCTTACATCCCCAGTGTACACAAGCAGTTCGGACAAATCATCTGCAAGAGAGAATGTCTCGAATAGGCCTTTAGACGGGGAGATTGTTGACAAAATCCTGAAAGATCAGCTTCACCTTATCAACTGGGTCGATACGGATTCGGATGATTCCTTTGCGTCCATCCCAGAGAATGATCAAAACACAAGTCTTCAGAATAATCTTATTCACCATTCAAACATCAATGACTCAAAAGAAAAGTTTAGAGACTTAAACACCGACCCCAAGATTGGTATTATTTGTTTCAGCAGTTTGGAAAGCCTCGGTAGTTTGAAGGAACTTCACAGTGGAGCAAAAAGGATACTGGACAGGTTGTCTCTCAGAACTTTGGAGACTTCACAAGCAAACGATACAACACAAAGGAGCGAGACTAAGAGTTTAAACGAACCAGACAATCAGAATATAAAAAGTGAAGAAGGAGATAACTCACTCTCAGAAACGTTAAATACTATTGTGCCCAGTAGTGTCGCCGTTCCATGTAGCATTGAGCAAATAAATGACTTAACGGGAGAAAATAAGCCTGGCGATACCTTATCGAATGAGGAAAAGTTAATAAAAATCGCTTTGGAAAACGATAAAACGAAGATGATTTGTGAAGAAAACAGAGAAAATAAAGAGCAAGTTGGTGAAAGCAATAGTTTTCAAATACCAGATAAAGATTACATAATAATGGAGAAAAGCGTATCAGAAAGAGGAGACATCACATCAAAGAAAAGTGAAGTAAATGCAGAGGCTTTGAACGTCAAAGAAAGCACGAATCTCAGACAAACAACTTCTAGAGCCGAGGAAGCAGTTGTCGCTGTAGAGGATACTGGTGAAATCAAACACGCAACTGACACAAAATCAAGTGTTACTGTTCCAAAGGAAGGAGATTTCACCAAAATGGAAAACACCGAAACGAAGGAAGATACCGCGGATACTATGGAAGATAACCCTCACGACCAAGAAACTCCAACTACGTCCGATGCCAAAGACGAAACCACGGAGAACGAACAGGAATCCACTTGCGAAACACAAGCGGAAAGAACGGTCCACTCCGCCGCATTGCACGCGTCAGACAACGTGACGGAAGTGCGCTCCCCTGCGCCCCTGACAGCCAAGTGCCCGATCGAGCGGCCGGCGAGCGGGGTGGAGGCGAAGGCGAAGGCGGCAGGGCCGGCCGAGTCGCCGCGCACCCCGTCGGCCGGGGCGGGGCCCGGCGCGCGCAGGCCGGCCTCCCCGCCGCCGCCGCCCCCGCTCGTGGCGGAGCTCACCCGCCACAGCCCCTCGGCCGAGCAGCTGCGCGTCGCCCTGGCCAAGGAGCTCTCGCACCCCAGCGCCCGCGCCACCGGCGGCCCCGAGTACGACCTCTTCTGGAGCGCGGTGGGGTTGCTCCGCCGCTACGAGGACCCCATGCGCCCCACGAGCTCGCAGGCGCAGACGGCGCGCGCCGATGCCGAGGGCAAAGCCGCCCACGAGGACGACGCGGGCGACGAAGACGAAGGCGAGGAGGACGAGGAGGTGGCCGCCGCCATCGACGCCATCAACGCCCTCTTCCCGAAAGCCGAACTGGACGACGACGACGAGGAGGACGACGACGTCGACGATTTGGACCAAGTCCCACCCAAGCAAGTGGTGTTGCAGAGGGACGATGACGAAGACAGTGCAGTGCATCCGACGCCTTCTTTCCGGAGGGTCGTTTCCGTACCCAGTCATTCGGCCGCAACCGCGATCTCCAAGCCTCTTGTTCCCTACCTGCCTACTCCTACCCCTTTCACAGCCCAGGCGGCAACAGTGAAAGAAAAGAAATCATTCAGAAAACGTCTTCAAAAGTTATTTTCCCATCCTTTCGGCAACAAGAAAAACAAAGAGAAAACAACAGGAAATCTTGGTGTACCTTGAGGTAAAAATAGAACACTTGGAGAACAACAAATAGAAGAACCGTCTCTTAAGCAAAAGAAATTAGACAACTCTGTGTCAAAACATGTCTGACCAAAACGTCTCCTGGCCTAATGCTTAAACAACTCTTGTACGCCAATGGCTCGTGACCTCCTTACATCATGACGGAATTTTTAATCAATCAAGAAGACATTACCTTGCAATATACCCTTAAAATAATAAAACAATTTCAATAGTTATTAAGAAACAACGAAAGCAATAAATATGGTTGGTGGCACTCCTCTTTAGTGTGTATCATATTATTTCTCAGTACTTGCAATTGTTGATTGAACATAATTATGGATTTCAACGGAAATTTGAAAAATATTATCAAAATGAGACTTTAGAATTTCGTACTATGGGGAATAGTTATTGGGGCAATTCATTGGTTTGATTCAATTAACTAAATTAGGTTTTAACAATGCATTTTAAGTAACCTGGACAAAAAATGAAATAAATTAGGGTCTAACTTTCGAACTGTTTCCTAATTTAACTGTAAACAAAAAAGTGTATATTTATTTTAGTAGAAAATAAATAGGGAGCTGATTTTAGAGATAGTTTTTCCCCTATTTGATAGAAAACAAAGCATGAATACTTTTGTTTCATGTAAAAATACAGTAGTGTATATTACATTAGTTTCCTTAAAATATTAAACATTTTACCTAAATAATGTTTATAACATAGGTATAAATCTAAATCAGCGGGATTGACTCAGAAACATTTCTTTTGAAATTATACGGGTTTCATGAATCTTGAATCAGTGAGCGAAGAGCAACACCTGCCTTTATTTGAATCACGTGGCCCCGTCCCCCAGGCATCGGGGGGGCTCAGGCATTCGTTAGGCGCACCTGCACGCGGGCGAATCCTCTTAACGCGAGTTGGACCTTTGGTTGCGCTTCGCTCGTCGCTTGCCCCACAATGGCGGCAGGCGGCACGCGGGCGGGCGCGGAATGCAAAAAGGCGCAGCAGTTACGCAAATGCGCGGGCGGGCGCCGAGCGCCCGCCACGTAAGTGGTGGAAAGCGGGGCGGGGCGGGGCGGGAAAGGGAGGGCCGGCGAGAGAAGGAAGGGGCGGGGAGAGGCGGCGTATTTCGGGCGCGCGGGCCGTCGCTGACGCGTCCGCGCCCGCGCCCGGGCGCCGCCCCGGCCGCGGTAAAATTAGCGAAATCAGCAGCGGCCGGCGCGACGCGGCGCGACGCGGCGCGACGCGGCGGTGGCCCCTCTCAACCCCACCCTCCTTCCCCTCCCTCTCCCTCTCCACCCCCCGGCCCCTGCTCCAGGCCGACCAGCTACTGCTGTCCTCTTCTTCCCTCTCCCCACATTTCTAACTCTTCGTCAGCTTCACCTGCCCCCGTTAGGCCCATTCAACCTTGGTCTGATCCTTTACTTTCGTATCACAGAGGAATTTCAATGTTTTAACATGATGTGGCTTTACCTTGTTTTCTCCCCGCGTCTCTTTCAGTTTCATTTCAAAACAACGTTCTGGTTTAACGTTCATGTTAATTAATCAATCGTAATTATATGGCAAGATCCCTCTCAAAGTCCTCTCTGCCTTTTCTTCTGACTTCCTTTTTAACTGCTCCCCTACTCGCTTCTAACTGCTACGCCCACTCCTCCTCACATCTTCACTTGCTTTTCCTCTGCCGTTCCTCATCCCCACCCGCAGCTGCGGGCGGTGACTGAGGTCCAAACGTTCCGTTGTTCTGATGTGTCATCGTCGCAGGAACTTTCTGAGTCACAGGAAAGAAAAATAAAATATCGGATAGTGAGATTCCCAAACACTCAATATTTCTATTAATATTAAAAAAACATTATAACCAAAAGAATACAAATGATTTTCGTTTTATTTTGGCATGTGTCATTTAGCTAAGATACAGGTATTTTAAGAATGGCACACTAACATACACAATGATTACCTAAACAACTAATATAATATTACCTTTTTGAGAGATAATTAGTAGAAAAGGTAACTCTGATAGACATAAATATAAGTTTGGCATTCACAGAAGACACCGAAGAATATTAACATTTCCTCAGAATAGTAATATTAGATTTTTTGAGAGAAAACAGGTAGCAAGCATTTTTACCCCTCCCCTTGGCCGCTACTGCTAGGTCCCGCCGCTGACGCAATGAGTAACTCCCAGCCCTCGGCACCTGGGCGTGAGCAGCTGCCCGTTATCATCTGGCATAGCCAGAAAGCCATCATTCACTGGATTTCGACCGTGTGAAGTAGATCTTCACGAACGTTTTACTTTCCCATTCACCCATTTGCACTACAAATAAGTTATTCAAACCACTGCATTCTACAGTTATTTTTTTTTACAAAAACCATTTTTATTAGATTAAATTATCACGAGAAAACGAAACACATTGTTTATCTTGATGGCATACGTAGTTTAATTGTTCATAACATGCTTAAAAATACAGTAAACATTTTCTTAGAGAACGTCAAAATTAATAACAGAAGGAAGCTTTTTATACGCTTGGAATGAGAATAGTAAAAATCAGCTAAAAATCTCCGCATTAAAACTCCAAAACAACGTTTGCCTGAGGTTCGCCCTCGTAGGACAAATTCATTGAAGAAACTGAGCTACGACCAGAAAGCAAATGTCCCCTCTCTTGCCACTTGTCAGACTAACAAACATGTCAGCTTGCATCAGACCCCCCCCCCTGGAGAACAGGCAGCCTGAGGTGGAGGTCGTAGGGTCGACGCGCTGCCCGCGCTGCTGGCGCTGCCCTTAAAAAGCAGCGCGGCCGTGGGCCCATCGCGGGAGCCAGCCTCGCTCTCCTCGCCGCCGATGCCGCATACTGGGGCGCGGGCGCGGGCGCCGGCGCAGCAGTGACCTATATCCGCGCCTCTATTCTTGGGCGTCTCGTCTGGGGCCGTCGGAGAAGCCGCTGCCTTCGTCGCTGTCGCCGCTGGCGGCATAAAGACACGCCCGCTGCTCACTCCTGGCGGCTGACGCTAGCGAAGTGCTCCCTGCGCTCTCCCACCATTCCCTCCGGCTCAACACCTGCGTTTCTGCGCACTCGGGACCGATTTTTTATCATTCGACATTTTGAGGGGCGCAATCTAATGAAGGTGCTACTGCGTCTGAAAGCATCGGAGTCAATTCAAATTCTCTGATTAAAAAAAACGTTAATGTTGATAAAGTCGCACAACATAGCCTTAATCTTAAGAACGCATGGTTAAATTGGGCGGAAACTACTATAAAAACTTCAGGAACACGAAGATATTATTTAAGTCTTTGAATTATCCTTCAGGAAAGACATGGTGATATTTATGGTTTTGAGAACTCATTGTGGAGAGGGGGGGCTTCTCAGACTGTGCGTCAACTTCCAACTTCAATATTCATAAGAATCAACATTTCTTGGGTTGGGTGTCACAAATGTTAGCAAATAGGTCGAGGCGCTCTTAATGATTTACTTGGTTGTTTATTGTACATTCCGGACATGTTAATTTCTAAGTAGCAAAATTCACATATCAAATACACTGATATCTGCATGTGTCACAGCCTTTGCATGGACGCCAACCTACTTGTACGCGCACACCCACACACACAAAGCCCCTCCCACTGTCGTATTTTCTTTCATTCAAGATTGATACTGGGGATCCATAAGATTGACAAAATGCCCATCTTGTGGAAATGACACATGACGTAAAATGAAACACGTCGTCGATCTAATTCGGCACTCAACGGTTTCTAATTTGAATTCGGGCCGGCGGGGTATTTTTGTCATGGTATGGGTCGCGAACACGGCACAAAACTAGTGTTGTCACTGACCATTCCTTCGCTTAAGACAGCAATAGAAAAAATGCTAACTTCGATATACAACCCACGTTTAAAATTCATACCTCCAAGAGATTGATGATTCAATACGAAGAAAATCAAATTAATACAACACTACATATTCGTCTCTTATAAATATCCGCTTGTGGGAATAAGAAGGCTCATAATATGCAATGGAACATTACAACGAAAGAGTTGCCTTGACGCGAATTTTGTAAAAGTAATCTTACTACTTTAGATCTGTACCCCTTTTCCATATAAAAATAAAATAAAACAATTAAAAATAATGCCGAGCGACCACGAGAATTAGTATCCACGTCACACTTTTAAGGAAATTCCTTGTCTCTACTCGCAAAAAGAATGGTCTTGAGGGGACATGGAAAGCTCTTGAAAGTCCCATTTAAACCCATGAAAAATTTAATTATTTCAGTATATATTCTGTAAATGCATCGGAAAACGTTCAAATTTTTTGTGCTTGTGACAGAAACATCCATCTTTAATCTTATGTAGTTTTAGAATCATAGCCTTCATAGTTTATTTCTTAAAATACTTTTTTAAGTAGTATTATTTAAAATCAATCTTTCACGTTTTCTTGTATATTATTGTTCCTACGGAAGTATCAATACAATCAAAATATTTGAAAGAGCAATTTGTTATTGTCTACAAATTGTTATTGTCTACAATGTACAAAATGGTGTGTGATAAAAATGTAGAAATTTTAAATGCAACAATACAAGAAATATTGGTTGATTAGAAAAGAGAGCTAATTCAGTTGCACCGCACAAAGCCCTTATTTAAAAAATGTAAACACGTATAAACAAATGACACTATATAATATTATCGATATTTCTACAGTGCAGAAGTTAGTTTAAATAAGTTAGAACTTAGTTGAAAGAAAATAATTTCAAAAGTTCCAACAAAAAGATAAAATATTAATCAAATATTTAAAAATATTGATGAAGACAATTAACAAGAGACATGATTCATCAATGCGCAATCAAACATTCAAAAAATGATTATCTGATCGTCAGGACACAAGTATAAACATATATTGAATAAGGCGGGCTATTGAATCATGCCAAAATCCAACATTTTATTTTTTAAATCATGAAAGCTTCCGTCTCCCCGGCGCCTAACTCTACGTACATGGTACACTAATAATCATCCACTCGAGAAATATTCCTACTGAAACCATGCCGCTCTTGTTCTGAGAATGCAACTATATAGAACAGAGCCAGCGGAAACCGAGTGTGCCGTATTTTGGGCCGAGTTCTGGCTAGCGACGGTAGCGCCAGCCACTTGCCGGGGCCGTTGCTCTGGAGAGGGTGACCGCCCGTGTAAACACCGCGACGACCACCTCGGCATTCAGGGCCGTGCCATCGTTGCCTCCGCCCGCTCCGCGTATAATCATCGTCTCGCTAGACTCATTCATCCGTCGAACGATAATGATCCCTCGAAAACACTTCGTGCCCTCGATTGCGTGCTTTCCCAAGAACTGAACGGGAAAAGTACATAAAATACTATTTTCCTGTACTGCAGAACAGTATCTATCAAGAACCTGAAAGACCATACATACGAACTCAACACACTTGGAGTTGATCTCGTACATTGGAGATTTTTTAATGAAATTTATATTCGCTCTGCAATCATCATACTTTCTTTATTATAATAATTAATCCAACTGTAAAAAAAGGCACCAAATTTAGTTACACTTAGGTTCCGCAAAACTCCCCACGTTCAGGCACTAACTTCCTGGGCAATCCCCCAAATCCAATTATCGCACAAGTCATTGGCACGGCTGACGAAGACGGAAGCCCCACTGCCGGCCACAGTGCCCAACAGGTAGGACAGCGCCAGGGATCTCGAGCGCGGGGGCGGAGAGCAGCGCGAAAAAGTCCCGTCCTCGTCGCACGCGTCCTCCGCCCGCGCCTATTTTTACCGCGCCAATCATGAAAGGTGGGGCGCCCTCTTTATCCTGGACGGCAAAAACAACGTGCAAGGATTTCGCACGCCCCCCTCGAGGCAAGGCACGGGAGGGGGTGGGCAGGGGCAGGAGGGGGCGGCGGCGTTGCCAGGCGCACGCCCGCGCCGCGTCGCCCTGGAAAGCCGCAAGCAACCTGAGCCGGCGGCGCGCGCAGCGCCATCTGGGGTGCGGATAAAAACAGGCGGCGAGAGTCGCTCAGAGCTCCACTTCTGGTCCACACTTCAGAGCGTCGGCTCGGCCTAGGAGTCTCGTAGTAGCCCTCGTGCGTGCACCGCCCACACACACTCGCAACCATGGTGAGTAGGCAGCCCGCGTGTTGCGGGAACGAAGCGGCCGAAGCCGTCGTCGACGACGTCGAAGTGAAGTCCACGGACGAGCGGCGACCGGGGAGTGACGATGGCGATGACGGTGGCAACGGGGGCCGGGCCGCCCCCGCGCGAGGCCCAGAGCGAGGGCGAGAGCGTGCCGCCGTCCCCGCTGCCACCTCACGGGAGTGCGCGAAGGGGCGGGCGTGACCAGTGGAAGTTTTGACGAGTGCCGGTGCGATGTCGAGACCCTGCCGCGGGTCGCGCGAGGGGCCCACACGGGCCTCGCCGTCACTTGCGATGCCGCACCCTCCACGAGACGAGGGCGGTGCCGCGCGGCGGACGGCAGAGGCCGACCTCCCGCGAGACCCCAGGGCTCGGTCCGTGGACTTCGGCGAGTCGGCGGCGGCGAAGGCGAAGGCGACGAAGGCTCGGGCGCGCCTCGTTCAACGAGATACTCATCCTCTCGTTTTTGTTTTTGCAGACTGATCTCAGCCGCAATGACATCGACAGTAAGTACCTTTCAAGCAGCATGCGCAAGCGTGAGATAAAGTAGTTGTCGACAGAGCAATGCGCTAATTATAGAAGTAAAACGTATAGTTCCCAGTTTAGTTCAGAATGCGATGTGATCGTTGTAAGATTATCGGAATTTATTCGAATACCAATTACCGTTCTGATTAACCTCATTTTAAAAAAGAACAATTAAAAAAATTTAAAAATTGTTCCAACATTTTACTATTACCTATAGTTTCAAATTTATTTTGAAATAGGAATTATTTCTTTATCTCAAAAATATTGGCTATTTTTAAGTTCTTCTTACAAATCAAATACTATCCTATTTCTCGGGAGAAGAACAAGTTCGCTTAGAATGGAACTCGGTTTTGAACCTCAGCCAAACATTTATTTTTTTCACAAAGATATTTATCTGTTGATTTATATAAATTACAAAATACCTGTCACAAATTCAATTCTTACAGATTTTTGCAAATGAAGGACATCATACAAAACCTTACAAATGACCAATGTGCACAATTGTTAGACAATCTCTCACATAACCAAATTCACATCATCGTTTTTGGATCTGAATGTGATTTCGATTTATTTTGGACCAAAACTTTGTCAGCATCTTTTACAATAGTGTGACAATAATCTTACAAATAATCTCTAGAGCAAGTGTAACGATAACATTAGAAACTGAAATAAAAGCACTAGAAATAAAAAAAACAACAGTGGATTGATACATATATTCACAGGGGTGGGGCGCATGGAATAGGGGACCTTGAACGGCAGCCGGACGACGGTGGCGAGGTCTGCGGCAGGCGTCACGCGTGCCTCAAAATAGACGCGCGCGCGTGATCATATATGGCGACGGCACATCGCTGCGGCCGCGCCGGCAAGGGTGATGGAGGCGGTATTCTTGGCCGCGGCCCCAACGCGCCGACTGCACCTTCCCCTCCTTCCTCGCGAACGACCTGTGGGTGGCGTTCACGTGACCGCGACCGCTATTCTATTGTTGTCCGAAGACAGGTTCAATATGGCTGCTTGCGAGTAATGCTTTCTTGGTTCGCCATCCCAAAACGCCTCAAGAAAATCTGAGGATATATCACAAAAAGCATAGAAATTTTCAGCTCCAAACTTGTGATGATTGTATTAGTCAAGAAACGAAGAGACTCTTTTCCTCTCGCATCAGACAAAAGAACTTTTGTAACGATCATCCGTGCACAAAACTGCTTTCTCCAATAAAAAGTATTCCATTACAAAAAACCAAACTAATATGCTTAGAGAATAAGATCGCTTATTTTTCTAGTATAGGCTATTTTGTTGATTTCATAATCACACAATCTGAACGTATTTTGTTAGCGGAAAGAAAATTTAAAGGAATGTGACAAATTGCACCAGAGAGTATATGAATTGCACTTTCACAACACTCACATTAAGGGTTTATTAAGTTAACTTCCTCTAAATAAGGTATGAACAAATGCAACCCGCAACACACGAATCACAAAGTCATTTCCTGACACAACGATAGTGCATAAATTAAACACGGTCAAACTTTAAAACCTTTTGTTCTTTTCAGAGCCATGTGTTCAGATTTCCTCTTGTAATGTACAAAGTGACGTCTTTTGGAATCTATGGGTATAATATTTGCAGGGGGGCTCTCATGGGTATCCACATTCCGTAGTTCTAAGGGTGGTCAGAGACATGCAGACTCTCGTATTCCATGAGGAATTAAACTCATCAGATTTAATTGTGCGGATAATACCGTGTCGATCCTGTTTCAGAGAATAAGGAAATGCTTTCGGCAGTTCCTCCATAGACTGAACCATTTCGTGCAGAATTTGTCTTTAGATGGGTTTATAATTCGAAAATTAAAAATATATTTAAGATCAGTGAAATAAATGTTAAGCATCTTTAATGCACAAAATCCATTTTCTTCCTTATGTTAACATATATATTGTTTTTAAAAATCCACTACTTTCCCTTTTCCCACTTTTACGATTCGACCGTAAACCTCCAATCGTTTTGCGGTCCAAAATAATTTTATTTCGTAAACAATTTTTTAATTTTTTCGGCGACAATAGAAGCGACATAAATCCTGAAATCGGAGATATTTTTATACATTTCTGATCATAATATTTTGCGCAGGCATATGTATGCATATTTGTGCATTTCTTTCGAAGAGAAGTATCAGTCATATCGTGCGGGGCCGCTGCACTGTATTCGGTGAAGTATGCCCTGTTCATGCTTTGTATTGATAATATTTCCTAAGATATGTAGAGAAATAATACAGTTCTGAAATGGTCATTTTTTTATTGTGGAGGTAAAGAAATTGTATGTTTTACGATTCTCGAAAGTTTTACAGACGGCAATAAAAGAAAAAAATATTAAAACAAAAAAATGTTAATCAATTATTTACTGATAATTATGGAAAGTTTTTCCGTAAGAATGTCCTTAAAAATAAAACAAAAAACCTCAACAAAGTCCTTAATGAACATTAAATGTCCTAAAAACCTTGGCCCTACATGACAAACACGTTTCTTCACTTCAAAATGTAATGAATTCTATTTACAGGGGCGAACTTTGCCTTCTCCATCTACGACTTCGAGGGTGAAGGTGTCGTTGACGCCATCTACTTGGGCGACGTGCTCCGCGCGCTCAACCTGAACCCCACCCAGGCCATCGTGGAGAAGATGGGCGGCACCAAGAAGAAGAGTAAGTTTTAACTAGTTACGCGGTGAAATATTATTTTAAAAGGAATCATATTCACTGAGAAATGGAATACTCTAATTTTTGTACAATCTCTGAAGTCCTACAACGAAGATGTCTTACAAATATTAATTTTAAACTTATTACGATAAACTTTGACAATTCAAGTAGTATAGGGTTGAAATGTAAAAGAAAACAATATTTGATATTCATGTATTTTTTTATGAAATTCGCCTAACATTACTTAAAGACGTACAAACATTACTGTTTAATTTACATTGCACTGCCGTGTACAATCATTGTCATGCGAATAAAATGCATGATAAAGGATGATTCGTGCATCTGTAAAGACAATCTCTCGAGTTTTTTTCCATAAGTATATAAGAGGAAGCACGATTCTCGAAAATACCAACAAAATTATGGCCTTTTGTTTAACTGTCGAATCGTGAAATGAACTTTTGGATTGCCATTTTTAATTTCCTTTTTTTATCACGGATTTTTTTTCTTCGGATATTTTGTTATATTTTACTGACCGAGCATCTAGTATTTACCTACAGCACGTCGAATTATAACTATTGGAGACAATTGCATATTATATTCTCCTCTTTTTATAACACTGCTTGTGTTATTTCTCTAAGTGACCTGCAAGAAAAACACAGTATTTCGTTAGAATTAAGGAACAATATTCTCATGTTCAGATTTTACTCGGCACATTGTCATTATTCTTTAACACGCAGACGAGAAGAAGTTGAAGGTTGAAGAATTCCTGCCCATTTTCGCCCAAGTCAAGAAGGAGAAGGACGTTGGCTGCTACGAGGACTTCCTGGAGTGCCTGAAGCTGTACGACAAGGCTGAGGACGGCAAGATGTTGTCTGCTGAGCTGTCCCACACTCTGCTTTCCCTTGGTAAGAACGGAGCGATTACGCATCTTAATCAATGCTAATAATAAAAATAAATATCAGATCCAAAGTTCGAGGAGTTTCTAAAATAACCGATTATACAGAATATCTCAGAATAAATGTTACAATCTTCTTGTGCATATAGAGGTCGAAAGTGATCACATTTTACCAAAGAACTTGTAGGGAATTTCATATAACGAAGACACACATAGGGTTTCCCCCTTATTTTTGGCCATTTTCTTATGTCATCTCCTTCGTCAAGCCACGTTGACGCAGTCAATATTTTAGATACCTGCCAAGCATCTATGTATATGGAATTGCCTAAAAATTAAGGACAAATGCCACGTATATACAGTAAATGCATGCTGTGTTATAAGAAAACTCCCCTATCTGTTAATTTGCGCAAAGTGTTCATTTTGGACTCTCCTGCGAGTCCTAGAAAGGTGTGACATTTATTCTCAGATATCAGTATAATAATTTTAGAAGAGTATTCTTTCTGCATACTACTATTTACCGTTTGTACGATCTTAAGGTGTACGATCAGTAATGACTCGTTCCAGATGAAACATGTTTGCGCTACAAAAAAACATCGCTATTTGAATATAATGGATATATGTAATGTGGGTTTAATTTGCATATTAACCTCGTGAGCCATTTGTCACATCAATATTTTCTTGTAAACACCGCAAATCAGATACGAATACTGCGGGCCGTATACAGCACGTACACTGCGAGCTCAGTGGTATTCCATTGAACTACGAAATGTAACTCAATCGCCACAATGGTAAAGCATGGGGGATAACGAACTGGAAGAGTTCTTCGGGCGCACGTTAAAAAGCATAAAATTCCAGTACATTAGTGAACCAGTTCAAAGACCTGCGGAGGAAGCCAAGACCGCCGGTTGGAGAGCGCGGAAGACAGCACGCGAGCTGTGGCAAAATTCCAGAGGGAGTATGATCAAACTCGATAAGAAGGCTGGGAATTGGGAGTACCAAACCCGTTGGTGTTTCATAAAGAGACGTTTATAAAATTACACAAATGTTTTGGTGTCAATTTGCGCTTCAACGTACAGATTTCAATACGTTTACAAGCATTTTTCATGTTACAAACTCTAAGAAAAATTAACACTTTGTCCTCCGATTCAGGGTGAGCACCTCTGATCCCACTAAATCATGGGGGAATTTTTGGCGTTATTCAAATATCCGCGGAGCCTTGCAGACCGGGTTTGTTGACGAAGGCAACTGTTTTTTTTTATACACTCCACCAAATTAGAACCACTTACTTTGAAGTTGAATATCTGTTGGTATCTGTGCCATATTTTGAAATATGACATATATTCTCCTGTATGTTGTAGAAACTCACAAGCATCTTTATATTCAAAGCTGGTAACCATCCTCAGTGCCAAACTTCCATAACTTTTACATATAGAATATCAAGCATGAAAACACATTCAAAATGTGTAAATAATTTCCAAATGTGGCAATATTAAAAATTTTGATTTGGGAGGAAGTATTTTTATTACCTCATATGACTAATTTAAAATGATTCAATGAAAATATGATGATGTAATAAATGATACACAAGATCTACCTTCTCTTGAAAATGTAGATCATGAATTAATGTATTTATTTACAGCCTTTAGTTTGACTGCAGGTGTAAAATTAGTTCCTTCAATCCACTTAATCAGTAAGCCTAGGAACATAAGAATTGAATTATGTCTTTTTTATTTTAGAGACACTTTTGCCACTCTCTCAAGCTTCCTTTCCCTATTCTCTCTGGCTACTTTCCTAGTTAATACCTACTCTGAAATTGGAACACATTGAGAAAAACATTCAATATACAATAATTTAAGAATCAACGTTATAAGTTGGCTGCTTTTTTAAAAAGAATCTCACTAAATCTTCCGTAAAAAAAGAGGATGTTGATATATATATAAGAGCGGTTAATTGCGACACTAGGAGACCGATCTCCAAGAAAGTTAGCACATTACATGTTTTTACATCCAAAAGGTTTACATGCAGTTAATTTTGTTGTAACTTCAATAGATGGCGCTGTAGAACAAAACTAAATATTCATGTTAAATGCAACCCCCAACACTCAGCAGCATTTTTTAACCTATATCATTAAATAACTCCTAAACAAAACATTCTAGGGCATTATAAACTAAAATGTTGAGGCCAATGGCATCAAAGAAACGTTTCTCATGCTGTAATCTACAGGATGAGATCTTCTTGAACATTCTATTAAATTTTTGTTGGTTTGGAGCTTCTCGATATTACTTCACCTGCTCAGAGACGTGCAGAATCTGCAACTAAATGCGAATGAGAGGAACAGATAGACAGAGTCAGACAGACTGAGACAGGAATAAAGAGATAAATAGATTAGAGAGAGAGACAGCGAGAAAGCAACAACGAGAGAGACGGAGAAAAGAAGAGGACGGAGAAAAAGGGAGATGAAGGGCAGAACAATGTCTGCTGGGTTCTGCTAGTCTTCTGTAAAATTTGAGAACTTCTGCACAATAAAAACACCACCAACCTACATATCCAAACTCTTGTTTTTGTATGCAAATATTTAAAACATAAAAGTAGGGAGAAAAAAGATGGATTAAAATGAAAGCCTTCAATCACCTCTGACACCTTTAAGTTACCATCATAACTACAATTGATTTTCTTGTCTTTCTTCCAAGTTTTCAAATATACAAGAAAATAATAAAATGATATAATTTCTTGAAATCACAATAATCTCTTTACTAATGCCATAATAGTTCCCACTTTTATAATTTCTTCTTTCCATAACAGATGATAATGAGATTGAAAAAAGTAGCCTAAATTACTGCTGATTGAAGGAAATTAGTAGTATTCATATATTTTCCTAATATATTAATATTTTTAATTTTTTCTTTCTCTCCATATCAGTTCAGATTGGAAATTCATTGTTGGACGTCATAGAATTGGGGTTCAACTGCATTAGTAATCCGGAAAGAAATTATGACCTTAACTACTCTCTTGCCCCCATTCTAAGGTTCTGGAAAACTATACATTTTGTGTTTTCTTATGAGATAATCTTTTGACAGGTGAGCGCCTTACTGACGCTGAATGTGATGCTATCCTTAAGGATTGCATGGACCCTGAGGATGAGGATGGCTTCATTCCCTATGCCCGTAAGTATTTATTATCACAAGTACTTCTGTTTTCATGTTCTCCCTTGACTGATTTCCGAAAACCAAAATTCACAAATATAAGCACAGCAATTGAAACTCTCAAATGTAAAACATATTGGAATATGTATTCTTTAGAAAATCACTTTCAAGTGAATATTGAGACCCTTTTGTCTACATAATTCTTGATATGTCTAATAATTCCTTGCACAAAAATCTTTTACCATTTCGGTTTGTTTGTAAATTTTATCCTGCATTTTGATCATTTTTTCTGAATCTTGTACAACATAAAACAGATTCCTCATACACAATTTTACTTGTCTATTTTTTACTCATTTGCCTCTGATAGTACAACAATCTTTGTTCCTTCATATCCTCCAATGAATGAAAACTGTTTTGAAATCTGCATGTTTATCTAATATTTTCAGCATTCATCAAAAAGCTGATGTCTTAAACCACCCACATAGACGACTCATGTAAATATGTATCTGGATCGTAAGTAAGGTCACCACAATCTCTATGTACATCAATGTTTTTAACCTACTTGTCAGTTTTCATATGCTGCTCAGCTCATATCTTCATATCATTCAACAACTTTGTTGTCTCAGCCAGTGAACGTCTTAAATGCAATTTTCTTAATAAAATGCTTATTTCTCTGTGACTAAGTAACATGAACACTTGAAATATTTGTTGCTGAGAGCATGGCTTTTTAGGTACTGCTACAACAACCGATAATTCTTTCAAGATTGAAAACCACAATTGAATCTTCATAATTGTTTTCATCATTCAAACTGAAGCAAATAAACATTTCATGTTAAAAACAGAAATGAAAATGGAACTCTCATATTATAATTTCTAAGCAATATTTAAAGTACACAACTTATTTTCACAAAATATGCTAAAAAATGATCACTTCTTTAGTTGGAAAGTGAACACAATCAATATTTCATTGCAGTCACGGGCATAATTCATACTCCGCACATCCACCCAATACAAAATGGTATTTCAATAAAAATCATCCCACTTCCAACACAATTCAAGGGCTGACCTACGTTTGCTTTTCAAATGTGCACAATTTTTATCTGCAAATTATAAAAAAATGCTGCTTTTTTATTTTTAAATTTAATTTTTATAGTTTTCCAGCAATTAATTTATTTTGAAATTTGAAATTTTGTGTGCATCACTAATACATGGTAAACTAACATTTTAGTTCTAAAGTACATTTATGGTAAACTAAAGCTTATATACTTTATAGTGTTTTATTACTTAATGAAACTTTGTAGTAAATTTAATACCCTAATAAGTTTGTAGTCTCGTAGAAATAAACAAAACAGTGAAATGAACCAAATTGTTTTGATTCAATTATTTAAACCTTTGATATGCTTGTTAGAATATGAATGAAATAGCATGTTCTTTGGTAATAGATGAATTAAAGATAATAGAACCCTAAGGACTTAAATGCTCAAGTATTGATTAAAAAATATTTTTAATTTAATCACAGAAAAATCTTACACAAACAAAAATATTCCTTCAATAGTACATGAACTCATTTTTGTGTATTTTTGTAGCAATCCTGTAGCTTTTAAAATAAAACTACTTGACCTTAGTGATATTTAAACTTCTAAACATTGAATCAATTTAGATAACCTAAATGTAACAAATAACATAATTAAATTACAAAGTAATAATTTATTAATTGAAAGAATGTAGATGTAGAAAACTTACATCAAGCAAAAACGACACTCTTGGGTAAAGGAACATTTAATTAAAGTTCTAATTAAACAATAGGGATGAGTTTCCTTCATGTCATAATCCTCAACAGAAACTAAAATCCCTGATCATATGAACAGAAATAAATTTTTATTTTGTGTTTCAGCCTTCCTCAAGAAGGTGGTCGCAGGCCCACCCACAGAAGCACCAGCAGAGGGGCAGTAAACAAGTAAAAACTCTTCAAAACATCACAAATTTTGAAACACTCAAAATACTTTCATGTTCAAACTAGAATAAGGGACTAATTAATCTGAATGCAGTTCCATCATGAATCAATAAAATGTGCATATGTTTTTCTTTTGGTTCTCCTTTTGATTGTGGTGATGTGGTCAACAACTTGGGACACAACCCTGGAGTATGGACAAGAAGTCATTTAGAAGAGGAGTTGTACAATTCAGAAAGTGAGCCAAAATAAGTGATATTTTACAGCTACATTCAATGTTGCTTTGTGTAGGAAGAACAGCATGGGCCATAAAATGTACAACTTGTACCAACTGGATGAATCATAAGAAAAAATATCTCTCTAATAAATGACATTTAAAATGACGATTGTTTAAAAACTTCCCCAATTTCATAAACCCAAGTCACAAAACTTCCCAACTGAGCATTTTGCCATTACTTTGTTACTTAGATAACATAACAATTGTTTTCTCAATATACAAAGTATGTATTACATAATACAAAAAACTTTGCTGAACTTGAGACATTCTTTTCTTCTTTTCTCGGCTTTTATTGTCCGTTGTCAAAACAAAGTACACAACAGAACATACATCAACTAAGCATTGCAAAAGGGGTTATTTTTTCATCGAGGAGTGAGTTTAATGAACCCTGGATAAAAAAGAACAAAAATAAACATTACGTGTTACATGCATAGATGACTGTTTATTTTTTCATGGTGAAGAGCGTTAGTGCTATTGTATTCAATTAATGGTCTTGGCATAACATTCAACCGAGTTTTACGAAATAATGTTAATTTTACATTATTGTATAAAAGTGTGTATTACATAATACAAAAAAATCATTTCGTTTTATTGAAATGAAAGATCGCACATTAACAATCTCTCCGGTGGTAAAGGAAAGTGTAAAGGCAAAGACAAAAACTGCTGTCAAATTCTAATCCAGATGAGCAGCAAACTGAAAAAACCTGTTTTCACAATTCTGTGGTCACGGGGTAAAAGTTCTTTAGTCAAAACTCTTAGTTTGGAGAAAACAAAAGTTAGATTATTGAGCCAACACTTTTTCCAATACTCAACACTTACTTCCAAACTCTTTTCTCTTGTTAAGGCGGCAACATTGGAATTTGTTCGTTTTACTAATATAAAATATAGATCATTAACTGGTAGTTTCAGTACTTAACCCAATTTTGCCAAATATTGACTTAAGAACTTCTATCCCATGACCATAGAATTGTAAGTTCATCATAATTGATACTGTTATTGAACTTCTAACTTAGCAAACTCTTAGCAATTGCACTTACATTGAAATTGTCTGACATTATTTTTTTATTTGTAAATTTTTATTGCCCATAATTTCTACAAATTATTAAAGTTCTCAGGTGGAAAAAGAAAATAAAACAACTTTTGGTTCTTCAAAGTATGTGCTTTATTAACAAAACAACTTACAAAATGGGGTGAACAGTTATTAGTAATTAAATAGCCTACAACAAAACAGACCTGATAATTGTGTTAAAGACACTCTACAATGAAGTTTGCAGAAAATCAATGACAATGTGGTATGTAGACCAACAATGACTATCACAGAAAAAAAGGTACAAAACTTTTCTGACTTACATACAAACGAGATGTCTTGGGTCAACAAAATATTTACCACTAGTAGAATTCCAATTTTCCATGTTTTCAAACTGATCATCTGTTCTTATAGCAAATACTCAATTACTCTTCGATATGTACATACATTTGAATGCAACTGATTTACTTACACAATAATGCACAGCTTATAAGTTCAAAATGGTTTCTAGTAATATAGTGAGTCCAGAAATTAAATCTGCTACTCATACTACACAAGGCACATTTCAAGAGTTTTTTTTATAGTCTCTGATTAGTTGTGAATCATTTTTATTAACTAATTCAGAATACCTATGTTACAAGTTATTAAATGCAGAATACCTTTCTGAAAAATAATAAAGCATGTTTGACTAATGAAAATGGATTATTTTCATTACTATGAAACAATACAGAAAAGTAAAGGAAGAGAATTCGACCTGCACAAACTTATTATCCAATAAAAATAACATCATTAAATTCCCTTCACAAACATATTCTCAAAACAAAAGTAGTTACGCATATTTTACCCTGGTTCTAACATTTGCAAATTCAGCCAATTCTCAATTTACCTGAAAGTGGACTACGTACAGAGATATTGTCATAAGAATAAACTTGAAAAGATAATTTATTATTTTGTTTCTAAATATGCAATTCTATCTATAATTCAAAAACAAATATAAACCCTTGGAACCGAGATGTTGTTTATAAAAGACATCCTTTCCCTTCTTTTTGCGGGCATCTGCATCAAATCGCCTCTGCAGCAGGAAGTTGTGTGTATATAGAAATGGCTCACCCATTTCACTATCTATTAAGGTGGTGACACACACACAACCCCATTTCCTTCTCCTGTATTGGAATGCTACCACATTCAACCTACATACCATGCTGAAGGATTAAAAAGAAAGGAACCAACACCCTGAGAAATGAACACAAAACCACTACACACATAACTTGAAAGAATCTTAATATACTTCATTTACTTGTTTCAAAATCACATATGTTTGGTGGAACAGTTGTCTGTAAGGGATAGACAAATTTCATAAGCTTTCATTTCTGATACCAATGATCTAGACATGCTGTTGACATTAATGAAACACAAGAATTTCTACATTACAAGGAAGAATTTTCTGACCTCTAATTCTTTTTTATAATCCTTTAAGCAAATGGAAAAATTTTGTTGGTTGTTTTACGCTACACAATTTAACATCCAAAATTGGTAAAGTGCAGTGTAAATTTGAAAGGAAACGATTATTGGAAGAGCAGTGTTAGTATCCTCAATCCCTACATAAAATTCAGGAAAATGTACAGGCTTAGTAAAGTTGCATTTCACTGAAGATCAGTTTCAATGTTCTGTGCATTAATTTTCAGCAACATATTAATTCATTAATTGTTATATCAGTCCTGGGGCAGCAATTTTCTGATTCTCTGCAACTAAGATTCTTAAATTTAAAGAATTTATTTTCCAAGGCTACACCAGAACATATTAAGATAATGAAATAAATAAATAAGATATTTAATGTCATCTTCCTATATGAGATTCAATGAAATTCTAAAGCCTAGAATTGAAAGTACGTTGATTCCTTTTTCTTTTTTCTTTTTCTTTTTTTCCCCAGTGCAATCTCTTATCCACAGATTGTACATGGACATTGTATGCACAATGCCTTTCATATATGTAGTTTCCATTTAAAGACAAACTAAAACCATATAACACAAGTACCACAATTTGAGGAATTGTATTTTTTATAATAATCAGATATCCGTTTAACAACAAAGAAGAATAAAAGAAAAATCCCCCAAAAATTGTGCATACATTAAAGATAAAAAATCATATCAACTGAAAACAAACAATGGTAAAAGGTAAAATAATACACAAAAAATGTGCATATGGAAGTCAGATACATAATTTCTTTACGAGACTTTCAACTGCAGATCATCCTTGCTTTGCTTCTTCCTGTATTTGAAAATATATATACAATGCATGTATTTTACCTGTAAGTTAAATCAGGTTTTAATATTCAGACAAAAACAAAAGTTACATTAAAAATCATTACATAAAAAGAAGAATTATAAATAATACCTGCACTTCATAATGGGTATGTGAGAATGCTCTTTTATATCTTGTATTGATCTTGCAGTCCTTCCGAGGGAACAAAGCCCTGTGTTTGTAAATTTTCGAAGAGATTCTCTATAACTGCAAATACATTTCACTCTCAGAATGATAACATCAAGTGTTTTTTAGCATTTGTAGGTTTTAAAAGCAACTCCTTGACTATTTACCTTGTTTAGTTCTTGAATTCAAGAACATTTTTACAATCCCAAACCGAGGTAAAGTTGCTAAATTCTCCAGAAATTTGAGAATCAGAGGACCATTATGAATGAAACATTTTTCTAAACATTCCAAAATGGAATGGAGCATGACATCATCCAATTTGTTCCCTATTACTATAAAAAAAAGTGAATTATCACATTTAATTTCATATTACCAGAAAAGAAATAAATATTTCATCTTGCTCTTCTTTTCTATTAATCTAGAAAATCTAAAAAATAAATCCCATCTTGTGCATCAATATTAAAACTTCACATATGTTTAACAGTACATAACGTTAACATTTAAATGCATTTGTGAGTTTTGAATGATTTAAGAGTAACAAGAGAGTAAATATACAAAATTACTTAAGTTAGAATTTAAACCCATTTCTTTAAAACATTATTTTGTTGATTTGGATATATAGTAAACCCTCTTTAGCACACACTCACTTAACACAAATTTCACCACAACATGAACAAAACTTGGGTCCCGGCAAGGGATTACAGTAATACACTCGTTTATAATAATCGGATCACACAAATTTTTATAATACAAACTGATTAATTTGGTCTCTTGGAATTTGTGTTAATGACGGTTTACTGTACTATTATCACCAAAATGATCTGGAAGAATTTACAAGGGACTGCTATTCAAATAAACTGACTGTAAATGTACTTACAAGTGTGTAAGTCTGATGGATCAATTCGCCGCAAAACAGGTGCTAATAATGCTGAATCTTCTCCTTTGGCTGCTTGAAGGGCATTAACAAATTCAAAGGGTGTTGAAATTTTTACAACGTTGCCATCCTCAAGAGAAAGACCTTGAATTGCTTGAACCTTTAAGAACAGAATGCACTTATTAATAACCAGTGCTCAAGAAAATCTGTTGTTATATTTTTCTAGAACAATTCTTGCAACACAAATTATTGATACATTTACAGTTATTGTTTTTTTTAACTATTCAAATATTTAAAGAAAGGGCCAATCAGACTTTTGAACTAATAAATGATGAGATAAACAAATCATACCAGTTTATAAATAATACATTCTTATGTTATAAATTCCTTGGGCTTATATTCTGTGCTAGCAAACATTTACTATCAACATGCACAAAACTAATATGTAATAAGATATTATTTATTTAGCAGGTACTTTTTTTATGCTGAATACAGCTATTGTTTTTCTCGTTACATTCCACAAACTGAATTCTATATCAGAATCTGAATGTCCCAAAAAAAGTACACTACACTTTCTAAAAGAATTTAAAAACGACAAAAGCTACCAAAAACATACCAGAATTGAAAAGAGGAAGTTTCAAAGGCTGCACTAAAAAAGTGTTTGGACGACTGTGCACCACATCTCCCTCATTTTGTGAAATTAGAATTCAGTGTGTGCACTATATTGGTGTTACTAAAAATCATTAATTAACAACACCCATTACATACTCTTTGTTACAATGGCATCAATCAAGGTGTCATTTATTTTGTCTACCTTAGATACTACTATTTTATTGATATTAAGATATAGATTGATATAAAGATTAGTTTAAATTTCATCATAAAAATCACAATCCAAATAAAATTAATACTGAGTAAAAAATCGATTAAGTTCAAAACATCTCAAAATAAGTAAGAACATAAACATAAGAAAGTTTGTTAATCAGTATACCATAAGCAAATGAGTACATTTCACTTCTCTCATTGAGCAATGGACATAAAACTCAAAACACTCAAGATCTCAAGATTGGTTTGGAAGAAATAATTTGTTGAGCCAACAGGCCCAGAAATAATTCCTGCCTTTTTGGCCTCAGAAGCATAGATTCACACAGAAAATGTCATTGAAATGTTTCAATTTCATTGCAGC